>OX375868.1:90248042-90425166 GCA_947359475.1 Heligmosomoides polygyrus bakeri | reverse complement strand
ATCTACCTACGGATTTCCATATTGCATTCAACCTGTGGCATTGTGAACGGAAAAGACTCTCTGATGACTCGTTATAAACCGATTGGTCGGTAAGGTGGTGTTCTGATATCTGCCGGTCAAGAGGGGCCGGACAAACTACGAATTCACCTCCCTTGTCACTTACAGAGAGCCGTATCTCGTTCCGAGCTATTAGGTCGCGCACTTCTTTGAAGCCTTCCCATTGGCTTTCGGTCAAATTAGTTGTTCTATCGCGTCTGTGTCTACAGAATACGCGAAGAACATCCGACGATAAAATTCTAAATTTAACCTCAACTTCTGGGACAGGCTCCGATTCCTTGTAAAAAGAGCGCGGAAACGGGATGGGTGACGGTACAGCTCGCAAAGAATTTTCGTTTACACGAAGTTCTGAATTATTCCTAGCTCTCGCCCTAAGTTGGTCCCTCAGCTTGTTTAACCCGCCCACAACCCTTCGAAATGTCGACGCATTCACTTGTTGCGACAATGAAAATGACGGTCCTAGTCCCAAGAAATCCAACGCTTGCGCAGAAACGAGTGCATTGCCGATAACAGTAACTCTTGCCTGACTTGTTGTAGAGGTGGTCGTCGTTTGCTGAGGCATTCGCCTCTCAGATAGCTGTAGAACGGTGGTGGTTGATCTGCTATCAGAAGGGTCGCTCCTGTTTTCACTCATGAGAGCATTGAACTTTTCGCAGAGATTGGATTTCGCGTTTGCTCGGAGAGTATTACAGATCAGTTTCGAACCGCTCTCAATCCTTGTCCAGACCTCACTTGACAAAAGTCGTCTACAAGATTCCTCTTTCGCAGTACATTTCAGCAGCGTCGAATACAGCAGGTGAATTCGTAGTTTGTCCGGCCCCTCTTGACCGGCAGATATCAGAACACCACCTTACCGACCAATAGGTTTATAACGAGTCATCAGAGAGTCTTTTCCGTTCACAATGCCACAGGTTGAATGCAATATGGAAATCCGTAGGTAGATCAGCTGGTCTGGATAAACGATTTATCAAAAGACTGAAGCTGGACAACCCCACATGCCCTGTATTCTATCACCTGGTGAAAACGCATAAGTTGTCTGAGGAAGACAAGAGCCGTTGACTGCAAGCACATACAAAATCCGGCCCATAATAAGCTGCGTAGATGGACCGACCGATCGAATCTCATGGTTCCTTAACAAGATTGTCGGTCAACTTCTCAGCTTTATACCTTTACATTTGGCTAATACGGAGCAGTTTCTAGACCGCCTACGTTCTAGCGCGCTACAGGAAGACGGCGTGATAGAGTCATTTGACGTAACGGCACTTTATACCAACGTAGATAATAACGCTGCTTTACAAGCTCTATCAGAGATGCTAGACGAGCACGAAAGAAATATTATTACGTTTGGTTTGAACAAGCTACACATAATGACTCTAGTACAAGCATGCCTGAACTGCAATGTTTTCAAGTGGTCTGGAAACTATTTTTCACAGCGAAGAGGACTTGCGATGGGACAGCGATTAGCTCCAACTTTAGCGATCTGCTTCATGAGCAGAATTGAACGACCGGTACTGGAGCGCCTTCCCATAATGTACTGTCGGTACATCGATGATTGTTGTATTATAACGGCAACGCAATCCGACATGGATGAACTGTTTGCCATTCTCAATACACAATCTCAGTACATAAAGTTCACCCGTGAAACTCCGTCCGAAGGCTGGTTACCCTACCTGAATACTCAAGTTAGGGTATCAAATGGAGTCTTTAATGTGAAATGGTATCGTAAAGGCAGCTCCAAAAACATCATACTCCATGCGAGATCTGCTCACCCTACAGCAGTAAAGCGTGCCGTGCTCCGTAACATGTACAGAACGGCACTAGGTGTATGCACGGGGCTTGAGGAGCGAGAGGAATCACGTATGTTGGCCTCTAATATCGCACGTCTTAACGGGTACGAACCACGACGACGAGGTGATCGAATACGACACGGCAATGTTGAACATCTGCGCGAAGACAAAATTTGTCTTCAACTGCCCTTCATCTCTGATGACGTCACGGCAGAAGTACGCCGTTGCCTATTACGAGCAAACCTGAACGACGATGTTGTCCTGGTTAACATACCAGGAAACAACATCAAATGGCTTCTTGTTCGGAATAGGTGTTACGACCGTACTTGTGTGATGAGGGATTGCGTTATCTGCCCATTTGGGAGAGATGGAGATTGCGCACAAAAAGGTGTTGTCTACCAAATCCAGTGCTTAGCCTGTGGCGAGCTATACATAGGTGAAACAGGAAGGGTACTTAGTGTTCGCATCAATGAACACCTAGCTGGGAAATTGAAGCGAAGCTTGTTAACTCCACTGGGTAAACATCGACAAGAAGCCGGAAACGACTTCGACATTAAATGCACTGTGTAGCTACATGAAGATGAAATCGGTACCAGAAAGACTCTTGAGGCTTTCTGGATTCGGGAGCGTAATCCAGCAATGAACAACCGAAACGAGTGCATTTCAATAACCAGCGACTTCTTGCCCTTCATCCCGTTGTGTGAGCTCTGAGACTGCGCAGTCTATACTTATTAGTATAGATCTGCATGGTAGGTCCCAGTTGCTCACTGATGGTCTTATAGCTGAGCCCCCCCTCTCAGCGCTGGTAGAACAACGGTGAGTTCGGTATGCTTTAGACGGGCACCCCTTGACATTCGTGGGAACCCATTGTAACTAGAGTTGTGAAGAAGTATGCCTTTGACGGAATGAGTTTCTGGATCTAAGGTTTCGAAGTACTTTCAGGCCTTTGAAAAAGACGAGTTTTGTCGAAACGTCGGCCGAAATAAAAATTGTACCACCATAACAAACCTGCGTGGCAGAGAAGGATCAAATATCTTTTATTAGAGTTTTTCTAGAATCGTTTACAATACGTCCAGCTGCCGAGTGCATTCCCTCTGTCTCGACTTTTCCAGGAAGCGAAGTAATCTTAGATAAGCAGCGCCAGGTGAGAAGAGGCATATCTTTCGAGAAGGTTGGACAAGTATCTTTCTTGATTCGTTAACGTGCTTCGGAATCGGCGAAGAAATTCCTACAGCTCTGAAATGCATGATTGAGTTACATCCTACCTTATCGTGATCGTTCACGATAAAGTACGATGTAACTCAATCCTTTTTGGGAAAAAGCATTAAACGATCACGATAAAGTACGATGGAACTCAATCCTTTTTGGGCGACTTGAATGCGTATTTGGCCATACAATGACTTTCGGTGGCCAGCCATGAAGAACTCAGCGCTCTATCCTTCAGACAAGTTTGGTACCAATCTTCCAACTTCGGAGGAATGGAAGACTTGGTTGGCCTGGGCGGGAAATTCGAACCAGGAACCCAGCACGCTGTTACCTCCTACCACTGAACTGCAGGCGTCCCCAAAATGCATTATTTTCTCAAATTCAAAACAAACTCATGAAAGCACTAAAATATTCTTGCTGATTTCAATAGTTTTTTCAGGAACAGTTCCAATCAGGAAGATGAGACCTGCAACATTAGGGAATACTAAGGATAGTCGTGATAAATTCAATGAGAAAGAAGCCCGTTAAAAATTACGTTAAATTTCTAGTAAAAATTCCGTTAAGTCCTCAAGCCAGATTTTAACGAAAACTGCCGTTAATTCGTTAAATTCGTTAAATCGTTAACCGTTAAATGTGCACCCCTGATTTGGCCGTCAACGGACGTTAAGCGGTTGATGAATCCGGACCCCAGCAGCTCATCGTCTACGTGCGTTGTGGTAAACCAATCAAGTTTCCACATAGCGAAACTACGCAACTCGAGAAGACCGGAGACTAGCTTCCTTCATCATAGTCGGATAAGCTCTACAGAAAGTTTTTTAACCTGGTTCATCAGTGAATGTCTTCTGTCATTCTGTCATTTTTAGGGCAACCGAAAACTTGACAAGAGTTTTAGAAGAGTTTTCAAAGCAGACGATGCCAGTTTGACGCTTATCTTCCGATCATCAAGGCAGTGAGGCGTTCTTGACATATTTGTTTTAAAACACCTAGCTAATTTTCGAAGAAACGTAGTTCTCTGCAGATTTTCCACGATACTTTACTCTACAAAGCTAAACTAGAGCATGAATAGGATGAAGAATAAAGTACGCTATTAATCCTTATTTGGATGCGCCACGTATACTGCTTTTACAGGATGTCGAAGCAATTTAAACGCTTATTTGGCCTATACAATGGGGAACTATGGGCATCCAAAGCACAAAGCAGCGCTTTGTCCTTTTCAGACAGGTACGATGCTAATTCACCAACACCGGAGGAGAGGTACGCTTTCTTGGGCTGAAAGAGACTTGATCGATGCAGTGGGCTCGAATATCGCTTTATTCCTAGCAGTGTTGATAGGCGCGTGGTGCTAAAATTGCCCTCTCTTCATAGTAGAAGGATCAAAAATGATCTGGTTATGGCTTTCAAAATTCTGACTGGTATGACTCCACTCAAGCCTGAATGTTTCTTCAAATTTTTCTCATCTCGGGCTCGGGGTGGGCCCACAAAAATTAGGGCCTCTCGCTCTAGATGTAGGGTTAGGTCTGCGTTCTTCTGTCAGAGGGATGTCCCTTTGCTAGCACCATTGATAGCCAAAGGCGGATTACTCCTTACTCTCATATCTTTCAAAAAATTAGTTGCCCTGACAGTACCATCTTCATCTTGATCTGTCTTGCTCTTATCTTAATATCATTCGTTCGTGTGTTTTTCACTGCCTTTTTAGCCGTTCATGTGATTTTTTGCCTTTTGCTCTATTACTTCTTAGCTATTCGGATTATGTTCACTTGTCGGCATTTTTATTTCTCCGCACTACTTAAATGATTTTTTTCTCACCAAAGCATGTGTATGTTCAAAGTTCTTAGGAATTTGTTTTAGGTTTGATTTCTGCTAGTTCACTCCACGCTCATGTTAATGTGCGTCTCTAGATAAAGATAAAGATAAAGATAAAGATCGAAGAGCCCTTGTTCAGGAGTTTACGCGACAGCCAGCGACATCTCCGACAGTGTCATCGCATTCCATACGATGTGATACATAACACTATTTCGTAGTATAATCAAAGATGCGATATACGGTATCCGCTTATCACGTGCTATCGCAATGTAGGGACGTCCGTTTGACAATCTACACAACCATCAACCGATGAAAACGTTACTTTAGAAGCGCTCAGCTTCTTTGTAGCAAAATTCTGCCGACAAGTGACTCCCAATAAGGCATCTGAATAGTATCTCATTAGAGATATGTCTCTTATCATCGGATCCAGTGCTGGTTGGTGGCTTCTACGTTTCGCTTTACGAAACAGCGAGATGGGTGGCGAAGACCAACCAAGGAAGCCAAAAAGAATCGAAAGCTTTGGGATCACCACCAGAAGAATGGAATCCAGAGATTGAAGCAGGTGTCCGGTCGCAGCCGCACATTCGCCGATTGTCCCTTTTGATCAAGTTTGAGTTTTTTTAGGAAACTGTGATAGTAAATCAATAGGCCCTCGTTACGAGAACAGACTGGCTGTCTTTTGGTGCGTTGAAGCACCTTGGGAACGAAGAATATACGTAGAACTCTACTCTAAGGGGGGACACTGAGACATGCGGGCTCGTGTGAAATGCATCACGTTGTCCAGGCGCAAGATGGACAAACTGCCTCTGCTACGGTTAAAATAAGGCTACTGCACACGCTCGTATCTTTTTATGCCACATCGACGCACATGCCTCCCCTAGGCTCCAGAAGGTGAGCTGTAGTCCGATGCAGTGTGCCCCTCCTTTCACGTCTGCTGCCAATCATCACCCTTTCCGGTCCCTCAAGAAAGGAGAGGAAGCCTGATGGCATTAGCTCGAGGCAGGATGAGTTGCTGAACTACATGTCATGGATTCCTGTAGACTAACAAATGCTGACTGAAATACAACTTGTTAACAGAGTCTGGCACCGCTACCACTACCGTCCTCTTGCAAGTTGTTAGCTTTCAACGAATGTCCCAGTATCACATATTCAAGTTCATTATTTCCAGATTGAGTTGGTGCTCTTTTCCTTTCGTTTCAGGGGTTACCTGGAACAACACATATGACCTTAGTAATGCGCTTAGTTATAAGCTACGGTGCTGTTTTTTTTTTCGATAACGAGTATAATATTAGGTTAAATCAAACGTTGTCTCTGTTCATGCATGCTCAGAGCTTGACTTTGCGGGATCTGCTTAGGACACTGATAGCATCGGTTGGCTCGCTCGAAATATTCGCATTATTGCACAACAACTGCGGTTAATCTGGAATCTGGTTAACAGTGATCTCTGTTTCCGCTAAGCCAGAGGGAAACATTTCAAGCCACATGTAGGTCTGTGTGGTAGTCAGTACTTCTTTGGGAAGCATTCTACTTCTATGTTCCGGGTCTGGTGAGAGCCACTTGGCTGAGTGCTTTTCTCAAACAGCGAGTAGCTTGCCAGGCGATACGGAAGCAATATTATGACCGTAGAAGGCATGACGATACTTGGTGGGCTTTTGTACGCAACGTTCCGGCAAGGCCACTTAAAACAGATAAGTGAGGTCAATCAGATCTTACTAGGGAGGAGTTTCGACCTCAAATGGAACTTCAAGTTGGGACCAGGACTACTAGAAAGAGCTCAAAGTGCTGATTACGAATATGGTTGTCAAAATTGCAAATTGAAACTCCTGAGCGAGTTATGACCTGCCGAAGTTGGGTGGCCTGACCACAAGCTGGCCGTGCGAAAGAGCTGGCGCGATAGCGATGAGTCCTAGGGCTCCGTAAGAACAACCTGCAAGCTCTTCACGTGTGACATCGTTCGTTCGGACCCCATTACTGTCGCTTTTCTTGCACATCATGGATTTATCTTCGAAATGGCCTTTTGTTCTAAACTATGACATGCTTTGATTGAAGCAAGGAAAACCACCTTACACGTTTGTAAAAATGCTAGGAGGCAAAAAACTGCTATAGAGACATATTGAGTTAGTGTTCTGCACAAATAGAGTCCAAATCTTATTTTGAACAACTGGTTTTTTAAACCTAGGGCACCAAGTAGCCCCTATGTGAAGTAGCCGCTCTAAACACAAATTTCGGAGCTTCAAAGTGACCCCGCTGCGGAAACTCTCAATTCTTTTCGCCTCCAAATGTTCAACAAAAGATTTGGACTCTATTTGTTCTCTATTTGTGCAAAGTAGTAAATAAAAATCACACAATAGCAGCTTTTTGCCTTCAAGAATTTTTACAAAACTGAATGACATCTTTCCCGGCTATTTAATCTAACGCGTCATAAGTTAGAAGAAAAGGTCATTTCGAAGATAAATCCATGATGTGCAAGAAAAGCGGCAGCAATGGGGACCGAACGAACGATGTCACACGTTACGAGCGGGAGCACTACCACTCGTAACGTGCACCACGTTCATCTGCAGCGGATATGACAACTTCACACAACAATTTATTCTGCATTTCATTCACAAATAAACTTCTTTTGCATCCTTAATTAGCGCTGCCTACCTTTCCTGAGTTATCTGAAACAACACACATTAGTAATGCCTTTAGTTATAAACCTTGCTGTTTTTCTCAATAATGGTAATCACCTCTACCACCTGTCGTCCCGTTGATCATCAACTTGCTGGAGCGGGCGCCAGCAGCGTCTCCATTCGTCCCTGTCGCGTGCCAGAGTGCTCCACTGGATCCTGCTCGCTCGAGGGACCTGTTCAGCAAGACGTTCCTGCTGGTCTTCCACTGAGATGGTGGAACCTTGCACTCCGACAGGTAGCGTGTGAAGAGCCGGAGTGTTGATGAGCGTTGGCGGGAGATTCTTCAGGTGTTCGGGTATGATCCTGTCGGGACGGCTGCTGTACGCTTCTTCACCGACGAGATGGCGTGTCGGAATTCGGAAGGGAGAACAGAGGGAACGACGTATCCATCCTCTGCGGAAGATGACATGGAGGCAGGTGGACGTGGCTATCGAAGAGATCGGAGTAGAAGTCATGGATGACCTTCTCCATGGTCCTTCTGGAAGAGGTGACGGTTCCGTCAGGACGTCGGAGAGCGGTCATCTTGGTCTTGAAGTTGGCGAAGTTTCGGCGGGCATTGCGGATGCTCAAACCTGCCTCTGCAGCTTCAGCCAACACTTCCGCCCTTCTCTCCTTAAGATCCTCCATTATCACCGCTCTGCATAACTTCCCAAGCTCGGACGTCAGTTGGTAGTTGCCTGACGCTCGTGCTTGTCCCCGCTGGCGTACCAGCTCGAGAGTTTCCGGAGACAGACGTCTCTTGATGGTCTTCAAGCTCTCGGCTCCCTTAGCACTTTAGCGGAGATGGTGCACGAAGCGGTCGTATTCCTCGTCGATGTTGTCCATGACGGTATCTTCCCAAAGACCGGCAGGATAGGTGTACATGTCCCAGTTGATGGTTGTTCTAGGACTCCTTTTCTTGAACATTGCGGCCTTCCCTCCTTGACGCGAAATCCCGTGTAGAACTTGGGGACAAACGTTGGTCAGACAATACTTGCGGTTGAAGATGATGTGGTCGATCTCGTTGTGGAACGGCCACCGGGGGATTCCCAGGTCTATCGTAGGGAGGGTGGCTTCTGGAACTGTGAGTTTCCAAGGATGGTCTTGGTCGACGTGATAAACTCAGACAGCCTTTCACCTTGTTCGTTCCACTCCAAACCTTGGGTTTCGATGTAAAGTTCTTCCGGCGACATTTGTGGCCCGATCTTGGCGTTGAAGTCGCTGACGATCACCTCGTAGAAGGTGTGATCTTCCTTATAGAACTTCTCCAGCTCCACGTAGTAGGCTTCGACCTCTTCGTCGTCGTAGTCGGATGTTGGGGCATACACGACGAACACAGTCAAAGCTGGCACGGAGACACATCGCTTCAGTCGCAGGCGTCCGATTCGAATCGCGTTGTCAGAAACTCGTACGAATCGATGTTCATGGCCAAGTACGTGTTGACGAGGACACCAACGCCGCCTATTCCCCTGCTGTCGCATGTTCCGAGGAACAGTTCTTCTCCGGAGTCGTAGGCGGCGTATAGGGGATGGTGTCTTCTCGTCTCGTTCAGCCCGATGACGTCGTATTTGATCTTCCTGGCTTGCATCACCAACTCGTCGACGGATGCTTCCGATGCGAGCGTGAGGGCGTTGTAGGTACAGATCGTCATTCTAGTCCTTCTCAATTTGCGCAGCCTGGTTAGGCCTTGAGATTTTAGCAGCCTCTCCGTACTCGTCCTTCCCATCGCTGCAGAAATGGGGCTCTTTCGAGGTCAGGGGAATGGGACCCTTTAGTGCTGCTGTGTTTGACTGGAGTACACACGGTAGCTAGTCAGGCTCTGTCGTGCGGGCGAAGAACTCCGGGCAGCCAGCCAGACTGCCCGAAGGGACGGGGGAGACTTAAGGTGGCACGAATCGCCTTGCATGTGCTCCCAGTCTACCGAGTGCAAGCTTTTGGCCGAGCCGACACAGTCACAATCCGCACAGGCGCAAACACATCCAGCACACTGTCCACCACCCGGGGATATGACCCTGCGACAAGTGGCCCGAGATCCCCTTAACAAGAGAGCGCAAAGGCTCTCTATCGAGGGAGATCTGTGGGGAATGGTAATACCGCTGTAATATTAGGTTAAATCAAACGGTGTCTCTGTCCAAAACCTTTCCTGGGTAACCTGCAACGCTTTGCCTAGTTCGAGGGTACCTTCCACAACACGGTGGCACCGACAGGTCAAGGAAGAAAAAAGCGGACATGAGGAACAAAAAAGTAAGGGAATAGAACCGTGTTGCGAGTTGAACAGGTTAAATTTCCGTGCAAGCACAACCGGTTATGTGTCATTATAACATCTAATACCTATCAGCCCTTTCAGAAGGGAGATTTGGTTGACCTGAATTCAGGCCTGTCCTTGGTTCGTGCGGTGTTTTACCATCCAGAGATGCGCCGATTTTCTTTGCGCCGACAAAATAAGAGCAATGCTCAAAAATAGCTGGCGATCCAAAGAAGAAGCACGTGTTGCGCACAGAAGCGGAAGGCTGTCGCTTTTGCCTGAAGGATAGAACCAAAGTCAGTGGATAAATGCTTTTCGATAGACATAAACCTTTTATTCAGCTACTTAGCCACGTTGTTATCAGAATACGATAGGCTTCTTTTGTACAAAATAATTGTATAATAATGTGGACAACGATGAGGTGGCGATGTCCGTTCCTCCACGTGGTGCCACTGGAAACTGTTCGCCTCTGCGAGCTAAGCTAATCACGGACATTCGAGTACAGGCGAGAGGCCCTAGGGACAGGCCGGCCTATGGAGATCCCATGTCACATCACATGGTTGATGACGTTAAGTGAGTATCGAGATAATGCTACGGCGTCCGCGGGAGCTCGCACTCGCAGAGCCCGGCGAGTATGAGAAGTATGCGAGAGTCCCTGATGCGAGGACGGCATCGGTGGGAAGCTGAGCCAGTCCGAAAGTCCCGTAACGTAGGCAAAACCCGCGTAGCTACGCTGAATGTGGGTACGTTGACGAGCCGCTCGTGCGAGTTGGCAGAAGCACTGGAGCGAAGACGAATCGACTTATGTGCGGTACAGGAGACGAGGTGGTCCTGTTGTAAGTCGAGGGACATAGGCCGAGGCTTCAAGGCCATTCTGTGCGGCAGTCCCAGGACCACCAGCGGTGGTCCTGGGACTGCCGCACAGAATGGCCTTGGTGTAATCGTCTCCGAACGTTTCCGAGACGCGATTATATGCGTGGAACGTTTTAATGACCGCTTGATGAAGGTCGTAGTCGCTGCTGAACAGCGTATGTATCATTTCTTCTCTGCATACGCTCCGCAGGCAGGCTGCTCTGAGAGAGCCAAGGATGAGTTTTGGACCCTGCTTGGTGAAAAGACAGCAGAGGTACCGTCAGAAGACGCTGTCGTTATCGCAGGTGACCTCAACGGTCATGTGGGGACTGCGAAAGATGGTCGCAGCTGTCACGGCGGTTTCGGATATGGGGCACTTAACGCTGATGGTGAGCGAATCCTTGAGTATGCGGGCTCGCATAACCTCATCATCGCGAACACCGTATTTCGAAAGCGTGACTTCCATCTGGTGTCGTTCTATAGCGGGAACACTAAGAACAGATCGACTTCATCCTTGTGAAGCATCGCGATCGAAAGCTGGTTACAGATGCGAAGGTGGTGCCGTACGAGACTGTCGCCACACAGCACCGTCCGCTGATATTCACTCTTAAGTTCGCCCCTCCGAGGCTGAGGCATGTTGAGCGATGCGGTCCACCGAGAATCAAGTGGTGGCGATTGAAGGAAAACGCTGCAGCTTTTGTTTCTCGTATTCGGTTACCGACGGTGACAACCGTCGACGAAACATGGAAAGATGCAACCGATACGATTTTACAAGTTGTATGCTCTGAATTAGGCATGACTAAGCCTGGACGCCGCAAGATCGAGAAGCTGGCGTGGCTGTGGACTAACGACGTAAGAGAAAAAGTCCGAGAGAAGAAAAATTATATCACGCGTTCCTGCGCGACAAGACTGCAGACAAATGGCGTATGTACCAGGAGGCGAAGAAAGCGGCAAAGAAGGCCGTAGCCGTTGCAAAAGCCGTCCATTATGATGATCTCAGCGATAAACTCGAGACGCGCGATGGTGAACGACATCTTTATCGACTTGCCAAGGCACGCCATCGTCAGGCCGAGGACATCGAGAAATTCATGGGCATCAACGATGAGAATGGCCATCTATTGACGAACCGCAAGAGGGCTATGAAACGATGGCATGACTACTTCGAGAGAATTTCGACAGAAGAGTTTGCCTATCCGCCCATCCCTTGCGTTTCTCCTACGCACGGTCCTGTGCAGAAAATCACTGTGGAGGAGACGGGAGCGGCTTTGAAGAAGATGAAGCCAGGCAAAGCAACGGGCCCCGATGATATAGCGGCCGACCTATGGAAGTTGAGGTGCTGGAGTCCTGCTGAGTGGCTAACAAAGTTTTTCAACCAGGTTGTTACGGAAAAGAAGATACCTCGTAGTTGGCAGGAAAGCACGACGATCCCGATATGGAAGAAGAAGGGCAGTCCTGCGGACTGCACGAATTACCGTCCAATTCGCTTGCTCTCGCACAGCATGAAAATCTTCGAGCGAATTGTAGATGGACGTATTCGCGATATCGTCCAACTTTCCACCAATCAATGTGGCTTCGTAGCGGGCAGTGGCACCATCGATGCCATACATGCTGCTCGTCTTCTGGTAGAGAGACATCGCGAAAAGCAGAAACCGCTGCACATAGCTTTTCTCGACTTAGAGAAAGCATTTGATCGTGTACCGCGTGAGGTTATATGGTACGCCTTACGACAACGCGGTGTTCCCGAAGAGCTTATTGAGTGGGTGCGCATACTTTACTCTGGTCCAAAGAGTAGTGTGCGAGCGCCAGCCGGCACATCGGCGGAGTTTCCTATCTCCGTCGGTGTTCACCAGGGCTCTGCGCTTTCCCCGCTCCTATTCATTGTCGTAATGGATGTCATTTCGAGAGACCTTCAGAAGCCTGCCCCCTGGACGCTGCTGTATGCAGATGACGTAATGCTTGCAAGCGAAGAGAAGAGCGAACTCGAGCGACAAGCGCAAGCTTGGTACGACCGCTTCGATGTTCGGGCTCAAGCTAAACGTCAAAAAATCTGAGTACTTGACGACAGACGTAAACGAAGCCGGGTCCATTGAAATCAATGGCGCTGCGCTAGTACGAACGACAAACTTCAAGTACCTTGGATCTGCAATTGCGTCTGATGGTAGTCTGACGTTCGAGGTGAACTCGCGCGTGAGCGTAGCGTGGTCCAAATGGCGCTCGATGACAGGCGTTTTATGCGACAGGAAGATACCGGAACGCCTTAAATCGAAGATCTATAGAACCATCATCCGACCAGTAGCGATGTATGGAGCTGAGTGCTGGCCTGCAACCAAGGAGGTTGAGACTCGCCTCAGCGTAATGGAAACGAAAATGCTGCGATGGACGGCTGGTGTTACGCGTCTGGACCGCATTCGCAACGATGAAATACGCCAGAGGTTTGGTGTCGCTCCAATTGCCGACAAGTTACGTGAAGCTCGCCTTCGGTGGTATGGCCACGTTCTTCGAGCTAATGGTGACACTGTTAGGAAGATTGGCCTTAACATAGATGTGCCCGGAAAACGGCCTAAAGGGCGGCCGAAGCAGCGATGGCTTGATACGTTGCACGTGGACCTAATAGGTTGCTGGTATCCATCCCGATCAAGCATTTGATCGCGTAAAGTGGCGTCATCACACCAGAATAGCGGACCCCGCCTCGAAGCGGGACAAACGCTGAAGAAGAAGAAGAAGAAGAAGAAGAAGAAGAAGAAGAAGAAGAAGAAGAAGAAGAAGAAGAAGTGGACAACGATGAATGGGTTACATGCCACGATCTGTCAGTCGTCCGCAACTTGTCGTATTGACGATTCTATTCTAGAAGGAAACCATCGTATGTCTCGAAACGTTTAAAGTTTGAACTCATCCATAGCGCCAGTTTTTAAGACTAAACTACCGAGTAACAGAAAACCCCTTCATGTGCCACCTCATCGCGGTGAAGGGGTGAACATCACTTTGTGATGGCTAACGGCACAAACGGTCACGCAGTACGCGACCCTTTGTCGTGTATGGGCGGCTCTCCTGTATCCCTGGCCAGGAACATGTGGGTAACCAGACCACCGGTATGGCTCAAACAACTAAACCCGTGCCCCAGTCCTCCGCGCCGGAGGTGGACTTCTACGACGTCGGTTGCATCCACCTCCGGCGAGGGGCCATCTAATCTCGGAGTTAAACTATCAGGACGTCATTGGAATCGGACTACCGGAAACTCCCTCCCACCACGACACGGAAACTGCCTATTCGTCTGCACTTATAACTGTCGTTCGATCGCATCTGAGCAGGATTTTCGGACATTGCTTTACAGAAGCCGCAACATCAAATACGACGTTATCGCCCTGCAGGAAACGAAAGGCAGAACGGAAACCATAAGAAGGACCGACCACGACGAGCTTCTCGTTATCGGAGCAAAGGTGGACAGAAAGAATATTGGCGGAGTTGGATTTCTCGTCAATTCGACAGTGCACCACCTAGTAGACTCTTACAAGATCATCAGTCCGCGAGTAGCTGTTCTTCGTCTGGAAACCAAAGATCAAGGAACCATCTCCATCATAAATGGATATGCTCCAACATCTGCGGCCACAGATGAAGAAAAGGAGGAATTCTACATGCTGTTCGAAAGGACTGTCAACGGCGAGAAGAGCTACTACAAAGTTGTTGTTGGTGACTTTAAGGCTATCGTTGGTACGAATGATCACGACGAATAGAGGCTAGGACCACATGGAACTTCCTCAAGGAACAAAAACGGAGAGCGCCTGATAGACTTCCTATCCGCGTGCCGTTTCTACCATGGAAATTCTATGTTTAAGAAGCTTTCAAACCGACGATGGACCTGGGAAAGCCCAAATGGAGAAACACGTTCGGAGATCGACCATGTTCTTACAAACAGACGCCGACGGAAACCTGGCCCGAAACAAGACAATCGCCAGAGCGATGCAAACTACGCATCGTGCACTGGAGAGATGTCTTCTAAGGACAAGCCTTCGTCAGCAATGGCAAGAAGGCCTACGAAGCTCTGAGCTACGGGAGAAGTCGCAATTAGCAGACCCGCTCCAGTACATGAAGAAGTCCAAATATTGCTAGGCCGGACACCTGCTTCGACGAAAGGATGATAGATGGAGTCTCCGTGTCACAGAATGGCTCCCGAGAGACCATAAGAGACCACTGGGGCGACCGCCAACGCGATGGGCAGACTCATTCTCAAGATCTTTCGGAGAGCAGAGTCTGCCTCACTGGATGCAATCAGCCAGAGATCGAGCGGTCTGGAAGAGTTGTGGTCCCCGCTGAGAAGACCTCCAGCCAACAAAAGGACCATCAAAGTATCAAAGTAAGTAACAGAAAACACAGCAAGACCTGAAGCTTTTGCAGGACCAAACGCAAAAAGGAACAATATTCATGTCATATTTATGTGCTCCCTGCAGTTGGCATCGAGGCAATCAGTTACGTTAGCAGAACGATATGCTTCACGCGCACATATGGCAAAGAGTAAGAATGAAACATCAAAAATTATATTTTACGCTTAAAAACATGTTTAGGGAAATTTTTTATTTTTTGGGGGGGGGGGGGGGGATGAAGGGTCCAAAGCTGAACCCTTCATCCACCTGAGGTCGGCGAATTGATGAAAGATTTTTCCGGGAAAACCAAAACACTGACGACTTCTACATTAATCGTTTGACACCACAAGTGATTGCACGGGTCAAGCAGCATTTCTTTTTGTCTCCACGGTATCCCACAGAAGTAGAATTCATGACGTATTATAAATATGAATTTAGTGACCTCCTTCATCCTTTTATTCGTCTGAACTTTGATGTAAGTATTTTCAAGCACACTTCAGCCCTATTCAAGCTCTTCGCACATTCATTCAATTTTTATAGCGTATTTTGGCGTGTATGAAAGATGGCTACTTAAGACACCTCAACAAGTTCGAACAAAGGAGTTAAGAGGCAAAGTAGACTACAATCCATGGCTGGCGCTATCTTTTATATCCTGGTGCTCGTTCTACAGCCAATCCTTGCAACCATAATATGAGCCCGCCTTCCAGATGATAACGGTGGATAAAAGCCTGTCAATTTATTTTTGCAATCGCTGTGAGAACAGCTCTACATAACGGCGCTTAAAGATAAAAATGGGGAGATCAACAGAGCACTCTTCTTTATGAATCCTTCAGAAGGAAAACGATCAGTGTGGAAGCATAGGTATGATGAGTGACGGAACGGACTTGGAAGCTACGCGAGCAAAAATTTTACACGTTGATGACCGTGGGACCATGTGACACGATATCGAATCACAGCCTCGTGATCCATTCTTCTTGTTGCAAGTCGGCGGCCCCAGTGCAGCGGCTGTGCCGTTAACACGTGGGACACCAACCTGCCCCATGGGGCACCCGAAGCTGCCAAGGCCCGATACCCCGGGAAGGTGAACTGTCCCATGCCCTGACGTGCCACTTCTGAACTGAAGATTCCCCGGGTCCGTCCCTTCTCCTCCCACTGAATTGTATCCTTTCAGCCCAGGGTTGCAGCCAGCGAACTACCGTGGGGGAGACACTAACCCCGTGCATGAATTGCCAGCCTGTGATACAACGACACTGCCCTCGCGGCGTCCAGGCGGAGGGCCAGAGCCTGCCCCTCCGCCCGGACCCCGCGAGGGGCTTGACAGGCTTTATCCCAGCAACCCAGCAAGATAATATGACAGCAATACCAGACATATGGAATGACTGCAAGGTATGAACGGACTCACCGCACTCCTTCATGTAGCACACCGAGGGCCAATACGGATTTATTACACACCAGCATGCCGACATGATATGACCATATGAGAGTCGATGACGCAATGGTAGAAGAGGGACATAGCCGGCAGAGTGGAGTGCAACCGGGTGGATGGAAATACAGTGGGCCGGGCGCATCATAGTGGCTACCACTCCGCGCCCTCAGCCCTGGCGACCCTTCTTGGAAGGGTCGCCCTCCATCCGATCGGCAGTCGATGCCGTGATGTGCTGGGACGACGACGTGGCCAGGCCCCGCGGCCGGCTCCGGCTGAAGTGACGAGAAGCCGACCGATGACCGCAACCTCTCACGGTCGGCGCAGGCGTCGAATGGATTGCCGGGTTCGCGCGGGACGCGGGTTATGCCCGTTCCGGTGCGCGCGCCCCGCCCGCGGATCGATTCCGGCGGAGGCGGGGGCAGGCCGCGCCAGGAGCGCCTCGCGGAGCGCCGCGGGCCTGAACGAAAGCAGGAGGATGGAAGGGGCTGCGAAGGTCGCGAGTCGCGACACTTCTAGTTGGATTCAGGTCTTTCCAAGGAACCTGTTTTCGTGTATGTATGCTTCACCTTTAGAAATTGTTGTAAGAGCGTGGTGTGCGAGAAGAATTTGCAGATACTGATATTTATTGAGCCTCTGGGAAAGTAGTGGTTTCAATTAACATCATTCAATGAACTCTTGACGCTGGGTGGGGGGGGGGGGGGCGGTTTGTTAACGATACAACCGTTTTTGAGAAATCTAGCAATCACAAACACTCCACATCAATTTCGTTTGAGTTCTGAACCGTTGATCTTGATGAACGCAAGAACCGAGAGAAGCAGTTTGAAAAACTGCTGGTGTTGTAATTTAACATAATGCAGAATCCCCATTAAACCAGCGTTTCATAAAGTGTGCGAAGCAGAAAATGAGAATGAATTGTCTTATGATGGGAAGATTTTGTATTGCTGGGGATATTTCATAATTTATTGGACCTCCGAGGTACCCTTTTACACCCTCTGTCAAGAGAGCTCTTCATGCACTATATGTGATGAGACAGTAGTGAAGAAAGATTTCTTTAGGAATATGCAGAAGACGACGACGAAAGAGGGAGACGTTGTCTATTTCCACTGAGCGAAAAGCTCCTCCTGAGCAGAAGCATTAAACATCCAACATCCTTCTTTCTGTAGGACCTTGAAGAGGTATGCGAGAGCTTTGTAATCACACCATGATTTCGTTCATACAATCATCGCTTTCTTGGCTTCTCACCTCAATTGTAGAAATAATGAAGCCGAAAATGCTGTAGAGGAAATTTCTAATGGTCATTGACAACAACGTGCGTGATCAGTTGCAATGATGCCAAACAGCCATTTTAACTTAGTTATGCGACATGACACTAAAATAAGAAAGCAAAGTTCCCTTCTTTATATAGAGTTTGAAAGAATCGAGCAGAAACTGTGTCATAACAGGTGTCGCATTCTAACCCAACCTGACACTTCTTCTCACACTGATTCGCAGTTGCAAAAACCACGTTGCAACAGCCGGAAATTGGTCCCTAACCTCCGTCAAAGGGAAAGGCATCGATGGCTAGACACTAGGAGCTAACAAACAGAAGTCGAAAAATCTCAGCAGACACGCATCGCGAGTCGGATGTCTTGGAAAATGTGGTGAGGGAGAGATGCCGTCAAGTAAGCTCCAACCATACAGGACGAGAGTGGGTAGGCGACGTTGATGAGGAAGAGCAAACAATGTGAAGATGCAGAAAGCTTCGCCTTGCATTAGAGGCGGTATGGAAGAATTTATTCACTAGGAAAGTCCTTCAGTGGCTAGAAAGGTTAGGTCGGAGGAGGGTCAATTAGAGATTGGTAGGGAAACAAAATGCTACGTCTGCTGATAAAAGAAAGCCTGAACTTGACTGCATTTTCGGAGCAGCCTGGAGAATTCATTCACCAACGAATATTCTTCAGTGATCTCTTCCCATGTTAACCTTAAGTGCTACGGTTTCTTCCAAAAAAGGAAACCCATAGGACGCGTCCACTCGCGGCTTTGTAAGCATAAGGTTGTGAAGGCTAGTTCTTCTAATAAGCTATGACTTCTTAACATTGGAGAGCTTTAAACTCCAAGATTTCATGATGCGATGTTTGAGAGCCACCACTCACTTACACCACATATTTTGGGACATTCCTGATGTTCGCCTTGCTGGCTTAACTGCTATTCCAGCTTCAAAATTTACAAAATTCTTGCTACGATAAGATATGAATGAGTTCTCTGAATGAGCTTTCTGGCTCATTCAGAGAACTGGAATTCTATGAATGAGCTTTCTGGCGTTCGTCGTCATGGCCTTTTTAGATCATTCCTACGATAGGCGCATCTCAAGGCTGAATGCTGATACATTAGTAGACAACGTCATCCACATGTCTACTATAGGGTGTGTGCCTGCACAGTCGGAAGAGGGGACTGCGGCTGCACTTTTACACATGAAGGCGCAGTCGTGAAGGAAAATTATTTTAACTGCTTAACTCATGCAACATTAGCGCAACCTCACAGGTGCGTGAAAAGTATTAGAGAATGCTAAGGAGAACGCCACCTCATTGCTTACTGACAGCAAAACGAACAGTTGAACTCGAACCACAAAACGCAGAACGCAGTTTATTCGAGTGCAATTCAACTGTATGTATGGAGCATGTAAACCTTCGTAATTTAATCCCGTAATTATCCTATGGACCCATTTACAGTCATTCTGATAAGTGCAGTAATTCTGTAAAGCCAGCTCTTCTGTCGCATGCTCCTATTTAAAATGCTTGTCACAGGCTGTGTTCGGGGGATAAATGGAGCTCGAGCGCTCGACGGAATTACCAGTAATAGCAAAAAGCGTCACTTTGGGAATTGCTTGATGCTCCCTATAATGCATTACGCATCAAGAGAATAAGGGTAGTGTTTGTGTGCTTTCAATGATTTCTCTGTGATGCTATTCCTGTATGCAGGGAAAAGTGCGGTTGTAAAATGTTCGAGGGCACTTCACCGTCGTAATCGAAGCACGCCGAAGAGATGCTTGGCCCCGTTTATACTTCCGACGCCGAGCGACGCGACGGCATGTAAAGTGGCCAAATTGATCGATCGCGTTGCTCAATCAATATTGGGCATCACACGTGGCGTCGCGTCGCATGGCGTTGAAGTATAAACGAGCATTAGGCTGCATGCAAGCCCCTGCCTTCTGTGCAAATTTGAGTAAGTTTGCTCGGCTAGGCTATTTGGCTATTCAGCTACTATTCAGCTAGTACCTGTATTTGTTTCTCACATGTAGTTACCCCCACTTCCAGCCTAACATCTCCAATACCTTCCCTTATCTTTCCGTTTTGATGCTTGATAATGGCCGCAGATTGCTCATTTTAGACGAACTGGTTCTATGTTCCATAGCGTATGACATTTATATGATCACATTCACAGGATCCCTTCACAGGCTTTTGCTCATGCACGCTTCCGAGATGTTGAATTTGTTCAGACCTTTAGACGACTTCTCTTATATCTTTGGCCAACCGTTCGATTTTTAGGGGATGTCTGATCATTATAACACCGATACCGTGTTCTGTCCACCAAGGGAAAAGAGCAATCACAAAACAAACCATTCGTAGAAAAACTAGATATACAGCGATAGAATGAGTAGCAAAGGAGCCACTACAGCACAACACGTTTCACTTGTTGTAAATGGCGCATACCATAGCAGTATCTAAATGGCAAATATATATTCGAAGGAAAGTCTAAAAAGGAGTAGCATGCCTCAACGAAAGCGCTGTGCTCTGGCTAGACCACGTGATGTTATTTTCTTAGATCTAATTCTCCTACAGTAATCGAAATGATAAGGTTCATTGCATAACGCCTGCTAATGCTCAAGAGTAGAAAAATGAGCACTTCTTAATTGCTGGAATAATTAAGTTTCAAGGAGTCAAACAGACCAGCATGGCTTCCGCCCAAAGGCACTTGAAGCCAATGAAGGCAGTGGAACCGCTCTGCAACAGGATGTGGGAGACATGAGTTGACATTCCTGCTGTAAGAACTGCCTGCTTTTGTACAAATTGAAGAGTGCCTTCTTAATCAAAAGTGAAGCGAGGTTCTTGGTTCGAGTCCTACCCAGTGCAGTAACAGAAGGAGTACTTATTGCAATAGACGAGTAGTTTGTTCAGCGTAACAAAGATTGGTATAAGTCCTTATTTCAGCTTGTGTTTCGACGTCGTCGTCTTCTTCAGAACCTGGAAAAGCCTACATTGAACAAGCTACTCGTCTATTGCAGCATCAAAATTCATCGAGAGTCGAACATGGGAGTACTTATTGCTTCTCTCCGACGTCGGCGGCGCCAGGCTTGTTTAGGAACACTTTAGACGATGACTTCCATATCAGCAGACCAACGCAGTCCGGTATAAAAGCCAAATACGCCTTACACTGTGGGACTTTGCAACAACTCCCCTTCCCATAAACGTTCTCAAGCGTGGTGCGTGAGAAACGGCAAAACTACGACGACACACATAAATGGCTGAGCAACCAAACATTCTGTTTGTTTACGGCAAAACGCCGAGACAATATTTACCTAGTTTTCAGCTTAGATACTTTGATGGTCCGCCTTCGCTAGTCCTGAGCGCCACAGCAACACTTTCGTGGACTCGCTACCCTGATTCAGGACGTTGTTGCCATCTGAACATGATCCCATTGGCGACTAGCTTGATTCGTTGCCAACTGAAATGCCTGTTAGGTCAGCCGTGCGACGAAATTATTCGCCCCCTACTTGGAGGTCTTCCACGAGGACACCTACATAGCGTCCTTCCGGGTCCAAGTTCGTTGTTCGGGCTTTGAGGGGAGCCTTTCACGGAACGGCAGTTCATTGAGAAGCAGATCACAGCTCTTCGTAGGTTCCTTCCTTATTGAATAACTTGTCGTGTATATGGAGTCCAAAAGGACGCACTTATCGTAAACGACATCTCTGCTTTCACTCTCGCGATGACTGATGTTCTTCTCCAGTTGGTGTCTAAATCGCACTTTCTCTCGGGGGAGGCAGTGATCGGATCCAATCAGACTACAGCAACAGTAGATTCTACCGCATGAGTATGTGGTCGAGTTCGGCACGAGTCGTACCAGCGGATGACTCCCATGTTCAAGACGATGCACTTCATGAATATAGGGTTTCCATGGAAAAGGCGTGCCCAGATAGAAGTCCAGCGAGACGGCTGCCCCATAAGTCCCCGCATTTTTACACCAACCTAATATATATTAGGTTGTCCCATAAGTCCCCGCATTTTTTTTCAACGATTCACTGCAGATTTCGCCGGCGCTCTCTTGCACAGCGCTGCACAGCTTTCGAAAGAGATTTATTTACTCTATCAGACCGTGCATTGCAGTTCTTTTTACATCATGAATTGTATCAATTTTTAGGTCGTTCAAGTGAAAAGTGAAAAAGTGAAAAAGTAGCCATTTGCACTTGTTCTTTCTCCGTTCTTTCTTGGTTTATAACTTTTTGCGCAGTTTTTATAGCACTTGGAAGACAATGTTCTGTACTACAAGAATATGTGTTGGTCCTATTTTCTCACTTGTCCTTTATTGATTTTTAGGCCATCAAATTGGGATTTCCGACTTTTCCGAATTTTTACCAAAACTCCGGTTCTGTGGTTGGGCTCTTTTGCTTGGCTTTATATGTCGTTTGGAAGAGGATGTCTTGCTCAGTAAGAATTGTGTTGCGTTTATTGGCTCACGCTGATTTCTGTCGAATATCAACAACTGAAGAAGGAGATTAGGAGAAGGAGTTGTTGGTGAAGACGATTTTTCTCTTTTTGGCATTTTGTTGATATTCAATAGAAATAAATAAGGACGACACACATTATTATAGAGCAAGACATTTTCTTTCGAATGACATATAACGCCTACCCAAAAAGTCCAACTACAGAGCAGGAGCTGCCGGCGAAAATAACCATCCTCCTTCGGACGTCCCAATTTGATAACCTAAAAAACAATAAAGGACAAATAAGCAAATAGCACTAACACATATTCTTGTAGCGCTGAACATTGTCTTCCAAATACTATAAAAAACTGCGCAAAAAATTACAAACCTAAGCGGAGAGAACAAGTGCGCAAATGGCTACTTTTTCACTTCTTCACTTTTCAATTCAACGACGTAAAAATTGACAAAATTCATGATGAAAAAAGAAATGCAATACATGTTCTGATAGAGCAAATCATTCTCTTTCGAGAGCTATGCAGCGCTATGCAAAAGACCGCCGGCGAAATCTGCAGTGAATCGTTGAAAAAAACGACGAAAACTTATAGGACAACCTAATATATATTAGATTAGTGCATAAGTTCTCGGACATTTGATCCCTCCTGAATTGAAGGCGCATTTTCCCGTCAAGTTTCTCACACGTATCAAAGCGTAAGGGATCGATCGATAGAGAAAGGAAAGGGCTACAAAACTGTTCCTAACATTTACTTTTGCGTTGTTAACGTCAGCTATTATGGCTAAGCAATTCATCCCAACTGAGGCGCATATTCGTCACGTCATGTTATTCCTGCGTCAACCTGGCCTCAATGCCAACGAATCGTATCATCGCCTGAAGGACATTTACAACGAGAGTACTCCTGCTCGAAGTACTGTGTAACAGTGGTTCTCGAAGTTTGCAGTTGGTGAATTGGAAACACGCTTTTGTAACACCCATTTATAAAAAGGGATCTCGCAATGATGCAAAAAATTACAGGCCAGTTAGCATCACTTCAATATTCGCAAGAACTTTTGAAAAGATTCTCAAGAAGCACGTTCTAGCGCATCTAGGAAACCACAAAATAATTTCTGATAACCAATATGGTTTTCTCAAAGGCAGATCGGTAGAAACCGCGCTTCTCACCTCTCTCAATGACTGGTCTAGGGCTATTGAAGAGAAAAAGTGTACGGATGTGGTATACTTTGACTTCTCCAAAGCCTTTGACAAAGTCCCTCTTGAGAAGTTACTTATAAAAATGAGAACCGTGGGAATCCATCCCATGATAATGAATGGATAGTAAGTGAAGTTCAAGCGCGAATTCTCTAAAGTTTTCCCCGCCTTAAGTGGTGTTCCGCAAAGTGCTTTCTCCACTCTTGTTCTTGTTGTACACCTATGAACTCCCAGGTTTCATCAATAATTTGAGTGTTAAGTGCAACATGTATGCTGACGACGTTAAAATCTACAAACGAATTGACGGGCCTGAAGACTTTATTTCCCTTCAGTTAGCGATTGACTTCGTTAGTCGTTGGGCTGAATTATGGGAATTGCCACTTTCAGCGGAAAAAACTCGTCTTTTGATGATTGGACCCAGAAATCAAACGCAGATGCCGACATACAGAATTAATGACGAGCCACTCAACAGAGTGAACGAAGCTCGAGATTTAGGATACAATATTATCAATGATCAATGTTTTTCTCAACACTGCAGAGTTTTGGTGAAAAAGGCCAATTATCGCATTTACAATCTCTTCAAGGTTTTGAAATCCAAACTCCCTGAAGTCTATATACGTGCCTATAAAACATATGTGCGACCGATCGTGGAATCAGGGACTACAGTGTTCAATCCAACGAAGAAGAAGGATGCCGATCTTTTGGAAAGCGTTCAAAACAACTTCACCAGGAAACTTATGATGAGATGTTATTCGATGGACTACAACCAAATACCTCACGGCCGTCAACCATCGTTGTTTTTTGAACTTTCGTCACTGAGAAATAGAAGGAGAACCGCTGACCTTCTGATGATGTACAAAATCCTTGCCAATAACCTTAACATCAACGTACTAGAATTCGTTGATGGGATGCTTACGAGATCCGTAAGAGGGAAGCTCAAACTTAGAATCTCGATAGCAAGGACGCGAGTTAGGTCAAACTTCTTAACGTATAGGATCCTGAAGGATTTTAATTTGCTGATTGGAAGGTACGATGGTCTGGCGAGCCTGTCTCCGCGTACCTTTAGAACGTATCATGCTGGTTAAATTTTTCAATGTTGTGCAATACGACATGTGGTGAAAAGTAGCACAAGAATTGATATCTTACTGATTTGTTTACGTATTTTGTTTTTGTTCTGTTCTTCTGTTGTTAGTTTGTAACGCGAAGACTCATATCTACGCCTCGAATAAATAAATAAAATAAATAAAAAATTCTCCGTTGAAGATAATGAACGAGAAGGGCGCCCGATGACACTGGATTTGGATGGCCTCCGAAGTAGAGTGGTAGCGGACCCATACCAAACCACTCGCGAATTATCAAGCACTCTTGGTGTTAGTCACTCAACAGTCGTTCGAGGATTGAAGTCAATTGGCAAGGTGCAAAAATTGGGTCGCTGGGTACCTCACGACTTGACACAACATGACATGGACCGCACAGCCGATGTCGCTCTGTCTCTCCTTACGCTCAGACGTATCCACGGATGGCTGGACAACCTTGTCACCGGGGATGAGAAGTGAATACTCTACTCTAAATGACTGATGAGAAGTGAATACTCTAAGTGGTGAGAGCAGCTCTCCAAACGGCCACCGCTCTAATACCAACGAAGTTCACAATGGCCAGTCGGTTAGAGTCACCGTACTAGGAGGCACAGAAATTTCGCCTAACGCTCTAAGTGTTTTAAGTTTGGGGCCATCGTTTTCACCTTGCCAAATCATCAATGCATCAACATTTCGGAAAGTGGTGGGAGGCTTGCATAGGCTGAGGGACCTATTGCGAAACAGAGGTAGGAGCGAGCTGCGCCAAGATAATTCCTCGAACTCCAGTGGACGATTACCGGCTATGCCATTTCCACGTATGTTCTATAGAGAACCTGGTCCTGTGCCTGATGCAGATATCAAGTTCAGAGTGTTGTCATCTGGTGTGTTGGACATTCTCAACCGCCATAAACGTAACCATACCTCTAACTTGAATCGCGCACAATGGCAAGGATTCAGCGAATTACGTGAGCTAAGATCTAATGGCACGCTGCGAATCTCCGTGAGCGAT
This sequence comes from Heligmosomoides polygyrus bakeri, assembly GCA_947359475.1. NCBI lineage: Eukaryota > Metazoa > Nematoda > Chromadorea > Rhabditida > Heligmosomidae > Heligmosomoides > Heligmosomoides polygyrus. The sequence goes on along the minus strand of OX375868.1, from coordinate 90,399,815 downwards.
AAAGGGGGAGAGTTCGTTGTTATGCCGCAAGCTTTAGATCGGGCAATAACCGAGCTTCATCTTAGCGACACCTCCATATACCGTCGCGTTACTGAGAGAGACTTTAGGTCGCAATGCAGACACCTTAATCGTACTTGGATGACTACTGGAATGTCTGCGGGAATCGATCGAAAGTTTCTTAAGGACCTTAGACTGGATAACCCTTGTTGTCCGGTTTTTTATAGCCTGGTGAAAACGCACAAGCTCACCCAGCAAGATATGCAATCCACGTCGCCAGACACTTATAAAATAAGACCTATTATCAGTTGTGTTGGCGGACCAACCGATCGGATTTCTTGGTTTCTTAACAGCATCGTGAGCCAGTTGTTGACCCATGTCCCCTCTCATCTGACCAACACGAGCAAATTTCTTGAAATATTACATAACTCAAACTTCGGTGATAGTTGTGTAATAGAGTCGTTTGATGTGACGTCACTTTACACAAACGTTCAAAACGATGAAGCCTTACAAGCATTATCTGAAATGTTGGATTTGCATGTAAGGAACATAAACACCTTTGGACTGTCAAAAACGCACATCATGACTCTAGTCAAGGAATGTCTGCATTGCAACATCTTTAAGTGGTCAGGGTCGTATTATTCACAACTAAGAGGATTGGCCATGGGTCAACGGTTAGCGCCGGTTTTGGCAATCTGCTTTATGAGTAGGATTGAACAACCGGTGCTACGTCGCTCACCGTTAATGTACTGTAGATACATAGATGACTGCATTATCGTAACATCAACACAGTCTGAAATGGACGAGTGTTTCAGACTGCTGAACGAGCAGTCTCAGTACATTAGACTTACTCGAGAAACTCCGAGCAATGGTTGGCTCGCCTACTTGAACACACAAGTTAGAGTGTCCGGCGGGACAGTTAGCGTGAAGTGGTACCGGAAACCAAGCTCCAAGAATATCCTGATTCACGCCAAATCCGCGCACCCCGCTGCTATGAAGCGTGCTGTTGTTTGCAACATGTTCCGCACGGCAACGAGGATGTGTACGGGCACGAACGAATATCAGGAATCATTACGATTGGCTTCGGATATAGCCGTTTCAAATGGCTATGTGGCGTCAAATCGCCATCGGAGAGCTCACGCTAACTCTCACGATAGATCCCGTATAAATAAGGTGCCTCTCGTTCTACCTTTCATCTCCGATAGAGTCACTGCTGAAATTCAAAGGGTTATTGTAAGAGCACAACTGCAGGACGACGTTGTCTTAGTGAATATTCCTAATGACAACTTTAGACGGCAGTTGGTACGAAATAGACTCTATGATCAGCAGTGCATTTCAGAAGACTGCGCAATATGCTCAAATGGTAGTTTAGGGGATTGCTCAAAAATAGGAGCAATTTATCAGATTGAGTGTCTGGCATGTAACGCAAAATATATAGGAGAGACGGGAAGGGCACTAGGAATACGCCTAAGGGAACATCTATCTGGGAAACGACGTGGATTGCTCACCAACCCACTTGGAAAACATAGGATTGATGCGCATAACGGTAATGACTACGAGGTGAAATGCACAACTTTGGCCATTGAGAGAGATGTTTCCGCGAGAAAAGCGTTAGAGGCATTCTGGATTTTCGCAAGAAATCCAGTGATGAACAACCGAAATGAGTGCCTTTCTGTGACGAGTGACTTCTTACCATTTATGCCTCATTGTGAACTGTAGACGACCGGTCGTGGCAGTGATGCACAGTGTGCCTCATTCGCCTCTACTGGTCAACTTACGTGGGCGAATCAGCCCCTGCGGTGGATCCAATTGGTGGGTTCGTTTCTACCATTTGGACTCTGGTTGTGGTCGTGGGGGTAGGTTGAAAATGCTAGGGCAGTTAAGGCGTTTGGTGGGGTAGAGTGCAATTCTAACCTATGCACCACGTTCAGGCCTCCGAAGACGACGTGAAGTCGAAACGCGTCAGGCCCTGCTAATAAAGATCCACCTAAAAACCTCGTGTGGCACAGTATACAAACTGACAACTCACAACAATGCCGAGGTTTCAAGAAGAGAGAAGTTTGAGATTACTGGAAAACGTAGCGTAGAGTGTTGCAAGACGTTTCGATCAATCTAATAGTTGAAACGAGGCCGGATTTCGGCCCAAATCGGTCCAAATATCAACGATGTACGCGGCCAGGGAAGTGTCAGGGAATGCAAAGTACAACTGCCAGGTTTGACCCTCGATGAATCTCGGCATTGATCGTTGTCCAATTGTTTATCGTGGTGTTGAACTCGAGACCGAGACAGTACACGCTTTATTGACGACTAACTTTTCGGCGATTTCGCCTCCTTCAGAGTCTGAAAAAGTCCAGACATATGTTGAAGCTACTAGGTCAAACATCGCCACAGACCTTGCAAATATTCAAAAACTCGCCGAACAGCAACCCTTCCAGCAGAGAGACAACAACATCCCATCATTTAGGACACACGAGAAGACCCCAAAAAGTGAAACTGTCTAAAAGGCGAGACTGATGTAAGGGATGAGCTCGCGGGTCATATAGACGCATTCCCTCGCCGATTCAACCTCGGGCTCTTGGCCTGGATCCGGAACCCCTCCAGGATTTTGCGTGCTGAGGTATGGGTCCCCCGTGCTAGAATTTTGAATGTGACCCCAAATTCTACGCCGTTGTGGTCGTTTACCTTATGGCAGCCCTTTAGCAGTTGATGGCCGTGACCTGTTCTTGCCTTCCAGGTGTTCCTTAACGCGAATGAAGAAAGGGTGAGATGTTTCACCGATGTATTCTCCTCCACAGCCGTTGCACGTTATTAGGTAGACAACCCCCGAAATCATACAGTCTTCGTTGCGAAACGTTAGTCGTCAACAAAGCATGTACTCTCTCGGTCTCGAGTTCAACACCACAATAAACAATTGGGCAGAGTGCAACGTTGGTTCCAAAAGGTGTCGGCAACACCATCCTCGAAGACGAATCACATGGCAGCCGTTGGTAATGATCCATAGAAGGCGTCAATGATTGGCGCAAAACCACCGCGAACTGTTGTCAAGGACCTCGTTGGCGACATCACACTGCAGTTCTTCGCCGTTTGAAGCAAATTGGGAAGACCAAGAAGCTAATTTGACCGAAAGTCAGAAAAATCGTTGTTTTGAGATATCGTCGCCCATCATTGTCGAACGCCAACGCTTCTTTATAATGTCCCCTGTGTTTTTATGTATTCAAAACTATTTCGAAGAATTTGGAGAATTTCATGAAAAGTTTCTGACCGGCCTTCTTAGAAAATGCTCTATTATCTTTGGAGTGCGCAGCGCATACTGCATATGGAATCGACAAAAGCAATTGAGTGGATGATTTGGGTTCAATCACTTCATCTGTCTTTCTGACGATAGAAGCGGTAGGCTTCAAATAGCGAGAAACCTGTCTACCTGTTTAAAAACCGTCGGCAGAATAACTCTGATTCGAAGGAAATTCATCATTACCTCTCGAGCTTTTGAGCCTCATGTGAGCACGACAATTGTCCACGCAAGCGCTTTCGAAGCGCTCGTACCAACGTTGAGGCGTTTTGTGCTTCAACGACAAGTGTATTGTGGTTGATGCGACTGCCCAGTACGCCCTCAGCTGTCTATTCTGTAATCGAAGCTGATGTGTACTAGGCTCGAAACAGTTGAGAGTGATTTATTAATGTGAGGCTTCACAAATCTTGGTCTTAAAATTCATACATTTTTAATTGGTTCAGAAAACCATAAATTGGTTTTACAGCAATCCTAGTCTACAGAAGAGACACACAATATCGTATACAAGGATGCCCGTCTACGAGTATGTTAATTATTCTGATGTGCCTTAGCTAAAGGCAGCTTCATGGCTTCTCTTACATAAACTCGCTATCTAACCGAAACACTTGATCCTTATTCACCATTTCTTTTGTTCTTCAGTATGTACAACACATAGAAGAAGACAGAAGTTTACTGGAGGACTTAATGAAGTAATCGATCGACAACTTTTGTACAAAATTCGAATAATAAGTAAATAAAGTATTCAATGTTGCTTTTCAAGTCCCGATACTTACATACTGAACAGCACAAACGAACTTTTACAAAACTTTAAAACTGAACGCATTACGGAGTTTCGCCCTTGGCTAATTCAGAGCAGAGCACAAGTTGGGTATTTCCTAGTCGGGAGGGAGCAGCCTTAAGTTTATAACTGTGCTCTACTCCTATGTCGCAATATGGCTAATCCAGAGCTTGTTCACTTACTTGAACCCGGAGTCTTCAAATCAGAAGGCAAGCACTCTCAAACAATTTAAGAAAGAAGAAATAGTCAAGTCTCAAGTGCCATAATCGCCTCTCGATAGGGTAGATTACACAATTCTACGAGGTGAGGTCTATGTCGTGACGTTCGCCACGCTCCATCACGATTCTTCAAGGGCACACACGCTGGGAGGCGCCCTGGTCCTGACGCGCATGTGCCGCGACGCACTATAAACGCCTTCACGCGCGCACCCGGCAGTCTCCGGCTTCGTCGTCGCACCGTTCTCCGCTCCGGAGCTTCATCGTCAGCGCAAGTCCACTCCACCAGGACATCGACTCGACCAGCCGCGCAGGACTCCAGGACGACCAGTATAGGACGCGCAGGGACGCAGGCTCCAGGGTAGGAGCAAGGGAGAATCTGCAGCTTGCGCTTGGGGCTGACCCGTAGGTAACGTGATGGGGCTCAGCCTTAACTCGTCGTCGTCCTCTTTCTTGTAGCTTTACCCTATTTGCCGCAATCCTGTTATGTTGGTATAATATTACATTAAAAATGCCAAATTCGAATCAAAGGGTCTTCACTCAAAAAAGGCCTATCAGCTCGAGAAAAATCTGTTAGAATCCCTAAAGCTCCTAATCATTTTCTTTGCTGAAAAGATAATTAGGAGAGAATTTCGCGATTATGAAGTACAAGAACACTGGAGACGATGCATTCGGAAAGGTCTCCCTCATCCTTTGTTTACTAGTTTCATACTGCAAGACATCTGATAAAGAGATATTTAGCTTTGGAAATGTATGCTCAGTATCATAGGTGCACAAGAATTTCTGTGCCTCATCCATCTGTCTTCTGAAAATCGATTTTCCAAAATGCGTTTTCCTAAAAAAAAATGCTCTTCATTCTATTTACAACTGACTTTAGATCCCTTAAAATCAACACGACACGGGCGTTAATTGATTCAAGGTATCCAAGAATGGGCGAGTGGTTGCGCAGCCGGAGGAGGCGTGGCTGTCGCGTGTGCTTCGATTCAAGGTTCTTGGTTGGGATTTTCCGCCCAGGTCTACCAAACCTGCCCTCCCTCGGGATCGTTGAATTCGAATCAGACTTGTCTAAGAACGATGAAGATGACTGAGTCGTCTCTTCGCTGGCCACCTGGGGCCGGATTCATCAACGACTTACGTAACTTTAACGGAGAATTCTAAGCGAAAAGCTCAGATAACGCGGTTTATCGCTCACCATATTGCCCGATAAACTGCCTTATCTGTGCTTTTCGCCTGCGATTCTCCGTTACGTAAGTTGTTGATGAATCCGGCCCCAAGTCACTTACCAGATAGCCATTCAAGGAGGCCACAACGATATCCGGTAGGAATAGAATGCACGGTGCATCCTACAAAGGTACTGACTAATTCAAGCTCTTCCTTTTTTCCTATTCTAGAACGCTATAATGCAAAATTTCAAACAAATAGTTGACAAATAGCTGACAACCGTTTCTTAGCCAATAATTTGCAGGAAATTAGTTATGAAGCTCGCGCCTTAGCCTATTTTATTAGACGGTTCCCAAATACTTTCGTAGAAGACCCAGTTCCTGCTCAATAGGAGAGCACAGCAGAGGAATTGTCATTCCCATTTTATCAAAATGAAGGCGAATTTCTTCCCCTACTGATGGCGCTTCTGTTCGCTGGCAAACTCCCGAAGATCTCGAATAAAAAAGCTTTTCTCTTCTAGCACTTCAGGTAAAGAAAAAGATCTAGATGTTTTAAAATCTTTTTGATTCAATTTTTGTCGTGCTGCTTTCGACAACATGGAGCTCTACATAGGACACGAAAGGGCTTTCCGGATCCAAATGCTCATCTTGAAGCTACTACTCATTCCACTGTCGTTGTGATGGAACAAACCAATAGAGCAACAACAATGTTCAATGAATAGCTTCGGCATGACACGACTAGATAACCTGCTTCATTCTTCATTATAGAGTGCTTGACGACGATCATTCTGCTTCTTGGCACCCTCCAAGCTCTTCTGTGAGGCGCCGATTACGTCCACGGCATCGCTGCCTCTCGCCCTTCTCACCAGAGCAGCCGCCTCTTTGCGTAGGCCAGGACTGAGAATAATAATGGAGTACGGGTCAATAAGGATTGCGACCGAAGTGAGCGGGAAGTACTGAAAAATGAGGTTTAAAGCCGAGGATCGCAAAAACTAGCTGATCAACTGCAGGGTCTAAGCATGACACATGTTCAAAAGTCTCACCAGATCAACCAGAACGGCGGCCAGTTCCATGTGCCCAGCCAGTAGAACTGTGTTTGCTATGAGTTGTTGAAGGCAGATGCATGACGAGAACACGAACGATATCATCGAGAAGATGAACATGTTGCGCTGAGTTTGATAAACAGCCTTTGAAACGTTGTTCCTGAAAGCCACTGCAGTTAATAATTTAAGTCGCATAGGCAAAGTCGTCGAAAATTAGGTGGGCTGGTTGCGTAATGCGTTTCGCAGACACCCGCCGGTTCAGAGGCGTAACCCAGTGGATCCCGTGGAATGCCTAGATAACACCGGGCACCCACTTACGCTTTGGTCCACTTCGTCGTGAAAGTTCTAAGTTCTACGATAGGGCGCCCTTCGTGTCTTTTGGGGAATGAGGTCTATTGAGACACTTTGGCACACGGTAGGGATGGACGGAGACGCTGCCGCCGTCCTCGTAGATTGGAAAATTGCTACAGTACCTACACACAACGGGTGTGTTACTTGCCAGTTTGATTCTACTTAGCGACTGTTTGACCACGTCTGACGATAAATTTCGAACGTATCCTCAATGTGCGAACTCGATGAATAATGGGTTTTCGAAAATTATCGATTTTCAAATTCTAATGTTTATTCCAAGGCGAAAAAGTTTCGAATATTCGCCGACAAATATAATTTAACTGTACCTGTATCTCCTCCAGCTGATAAACGTCCACGTGTTTAAAACGAGGCTCGCAAACGTCACAAAACAACAAACAGAGAGAGTACAAATCAGTGAAATCTGAAACAGCTTGATCACCTGCCACCATTACTTAATTGGGAGCCATATTTCATTTCGCAGCACAATCAAAAAGTCAAATAATTGAATTAGACGAATTACAAATATAAAACCACATCAAATGCATTTGTGGACACTAGTGTGCCAACAAACTTATGGACTTGGGTCAAATAGACTTCGCAATCAAGTCAGCCTTCCCTTTGGTGATAACTTGATTATACGACCGCTAATCTGCATTGAAATAATATGCCCCACTCCTTAAATGAAGAGTTATCGACGTTGGCTCTCTCTCTCTCTCTCTCTCTCTCTCTCTCTCTCTCTCTCTCTCTCTCTCTCTCTCTCTGCGGAGCTCCCCTCGTTCTCAAGGTTGGTTTGGGGCTCATACAAGAAAAAAGAAGGCGTCTAGGGTCCTGTCAGTCGCGCATGGTTAATCGTTACTGATGACAATGGCAACGAGTAGTATCGTATACATCCGCATACAAACTATCGATCCTACTCTTTTTCCACAATCGTATCCAAGTATTTATGTTTTGGTGTATACATACATGACACAAATCTCCGATGCGTATAACATCAGGTAAAGGGCATTTAATTTACACCATCAAGGAGTTTTGGCGTTCTGAACAAGTTCACGGGACAACCTTTTCCTCCTAGAAATTGTTTGTATAATAATTCTTAGAATAAAACTGAAAGTGCCGTTTTAGCTAAAGGATAAATGGCAAAGGGCAGCGTTACTTAATCCCTGTAGGAGCCATTCATTCTACCTCTATAAGATGTCGTGGAGATGATTTGAATGCGTATTTGGCCTATGCAGAGATTTGCGATGGCCAGCCAATGAACAAGTTAGCGCCTTAACCTTCCCAGACAAGTCTGCTACTAAATCACACACCCCGGAAGAATGGAAGATATGGTTGGCCTGGGCGGAAATTCTGGAGTAGGAAACTGGTATCGAGTGCACGCGACAGCCGGCACCTCCTCCGACTGCGCTACGCCAACAATCCAAGAAAATCGCAACGACCTTAATGGATGCACGATGGTTTTTGGTCTCTAAAATATGCCGTCGTTCCGCACTGCGAAACAAATTATAAATATTTTTCCTTGAAAATTGATAATTTCATAAAAATTTAAGCAGTGTGTTCACTTTCTGATGCAGGTGAGTTAAAGCTTTCAAAGAAAGCAACACAACAATTTCTTTAGGAAAAAAGGGAAGTAAAATGAGTTGGCGATTCAGAACGGTTTGCTTCTGTCGCTGGCCAGCCGATGAACAAATCAGCACTTTAACCTTCCCAGACAAGTCTGGACCCATTCGCTGACCCCGGAGGGATAGAATGCTTGGTAGGCCTAGGTAGGAAATCCGAACCGAGAACCTAGTATCGGGTGCACGCGACAGCCGTCACCTCCTCCGACTGCACTACACATGCCCATCGTTTAAGATAAAGTATAGAAATTTTATGTTAACTCAAAAAGCGTGCATATTTATTAAGACACATTTAGATGAGTTTTCGACGTAAATTTTCTTAAAATGAAGCGTTGCTTTGCCTTCTAGAAACCGTTTTTTTACTTTAGATAAGTTCATTCTAATTTGAAAAGCGTCGGAAAAAAAATGAAAAGTGTCCAGTTTAGAGTGATATTGTGTATTGTTGCCGCTTCTTGACCAAGACAGAACTCGTCTTCAGATCGCCGTGAAGCTACTGAAGATGCTGTTACACCAAGATGTTAAGCAGACTTACCATGTGTGTCGTACGATGGTAACCAATAAACCTCCACGCTTTGACCTGCTCCAGCCAGCTTACTTCCATCGGTGCACCAATACGAAAGCAGACCGATGCAAATGTGACGGAAAGAATTACTGCCATGTAGATGAAACACTTCCTATCCGTCCATCTCTAAAACAGACAGGGGCTGTAGGGCAAGAGGAAAGTGGTGAAATATTATTCTAGAAGTGAAAACGAACTCACATTGGCGAAGCTGACTGGAAACACAATACAAGAAAAGCGATTGAGGGTCAATAGCATGCTGCTAAGCAGATAGCCATGTAGGGAGAACCCGCTCAGAAATACGTTCAGACTTAGATACGCAAGTGATGAGCTTCCAATGGAACGCAGAAGTTGAAACATTACGACCCAACACAGTAAGCCGAAGCATCCTATAAAATCGTTTTTGCTTTTTCGATATTTTAGGCCCGTTTTTTTACACTGCTTGCATTTGTTCTTCAGCTACCATTTGGTTAACTGTTCTAACAATTCCATTTCACACAAAATGCAACAAAACGTCGTTATTAGAGCATACGACCATACCAGCCACTTGAGACTTAAAGAAAATGAACCAAATCCAGTTCAGACGAAGCGTTTTATTAACCCACTCTGGCGATAGTTCTATGATTTAGTGACTAAATCGGCAATGTTATACAGATAGGGCAGATCTGGGTCCGGATTCATCAACGACTAACCCGCGGGTATAGAGGGTAGAGATACCCACGATGAAGCCTGCGTCTCTGATTCTTACCTTATTTCTACGCCTTATACCCTGCATACCCACCAACGGGCTACCTGATTCCTATCTTATCTCTACCCCACATACCCCGCATACCCACGGGTTTAATTGCTGATGAATCTGATCCCTTGACACTTCTTAATCCAAGATAAATGCCTGATAAAGGATATATAAGCATCCTGGGGCCGGATTCATCAACGCTTATGCCCGCAGATGCCCGCAGGCGTGCGTGGCGCAGGGGTAGATGTACGCACGATGAGGCATTCATGATAAACCTTACCCGCAACGTCGTGGGTATAGCAGTGGATGGAATACTCTACGGGTGTATTCGCATACCGGCGAGGATTCCGCACCCCGTTGACAAAATGGCGCTCCAGCGAGATCAGCTGTTCTCGCGAGAGGCTTAGCTCTACCATATCCCTGATTGTTCTCTTGAATATGAATCGTACCCCCTACACACTGCGGGGAGTAGGTACGATCCCGTTACGGTATCTCTGCCTACACCCACTGCTTGATGAATCCGACCCACGATGAGGCGGGTAAGGTTTATCATGAATGCCTCACCGTGGGTACATCTACCCCTATACCCCGAATATTCGCAGGTGTTGATGAATCCGGCCCCTGAACCGCCGACTCATCTTGCTTCTCTTTTTGTGTGAAAAAAGCTTCGAGTTGCTTTCTTTGAAGGTTTTTAGTTCACCTATTTCAGAAAGTGAAACACTCTTTGAATTCTTATGAAATGTTCACGTTTCAAAGAAAACTAATGGTTTATAATTTGTTTCACGGTGCAGAACAACATCATCATTTTTAGAAACCAAAAATCATCATGCACCCATCAAAGTCATGTCGTCATGATGTTCTTTGATTGTTAGCAAATATTCCATTTGCATAGAACTGCACACTTATCAACGGCTCAAAAAAACATTCGTTTAAAATACATAATGTATATTCATTTTGCTATTTCAAGTAAGCAACATTTACACTATTGATCCAATTAAAATCGCATTAAGCTAGACGATAGCACGACTCGATTTCTTTCCCTAGTACACTAAAAAAGTATTTTTGTACATTATTATAAGCCCTAAACCGTTACATTTGCTTAAAAAATAGAACTTTTATGAAATTTCAAGCAGATATTCGCTCAATGAGTCAAATGATTTTAAAAAATTCAAAGAAAGTCATGCTAAATTTCTCTTGAGAAACAAGTTTTCCAACCTCTTTGGAGACTCAAACTTATATGGTGAGATCGTTTCGTTTATTTCGAAGATGTTTCGTATGCTTTCAAAAGCGTCAAGCTTGCCTAAAGAATGTCCAACTTGACGTTAATGTGGAATGTGTAATGGCAGCCCATCGATGAAAATGCCTGGCCTGCAAGAGTTGGAGCTCCTGCAGCTGCAAAGGTAAACTTTTTGCGTACACCAACAAAAAAAAATGCCAAAAAATGAACAGTTATGTTCTTAGGAGGAGAGCCTGCAAAGTGGCGTTGAGCTTTTGCGATGCAATTTTTACAGGATATAGGGTCCCGTGTGTTGAGTCCAAAACCGAAGTTAATTTTTCGGAACGCTCTTCTGTGGTCGAAAAAAAGCGTGTGGACGCGTGAGCGTGATGTTCATGACGTCCTGCTGCCAGCCAGTCCAATGTGGTCGGTTGGCGCAGCGGGTAGCAATGCCACCCGTCGGCCACAGCGGGTGGATTCTACGGGTTCGAACCCGGTGTTGCCATAGTTTTTGCACAAATCGCGTCGTTATTATTATGTGCTTACGTGATCACAGGAGTCAATTTGTACACGATTATTGCTTTTAGTAATTTTTAAGCATTTACCGATATCAAACCAAATTCGTGACCTATCCCGCGAAGAGCATGTGTTTGTGTGTGTATTTACGGCATTGTTGTTGATATGATACTGTGCGAATACTAAATACTAATACTAAGTGCATTGAGAGGTAACTCAAATGAAAGCAGAACCTTGCTAAATTTACAAGCATTAGTCGTGTATAAATTGATCTCTGTGTTCAGCACGTAATAATAACAAGCAGATGTGTGCAAAATCTACTCCTTGCGGCCGAGAGGTGACATATTAGGTTGGAAAAAAAGTCCCTTCACACTTCGAAAAAATTTTTCCTGCTTTCCTTGTAAACGCACTAGCCAATATTGATAGCTGATTTCGTAATCCTATCACACTTGCCTACCGTTCGCACACGGACACAGGTGAAGACCCTTCTTGTATTTCATTATCTACCCAATCTCCCGGGCTCAATGCCAGATCTACCTCATGGCCATTTTCCGCACGGCATTCTTCATGAATTCGTTGAAGGATTTACAGCACGTCAGGCAGTCGACCAAATTAACGATATATACGGCTCATGGCACCTGTTATGAGTGATTCGGAAAGTTTTAAGGGGAGATTATTCACCCGAGGACAAAGCAAGGTCAGGAAGGCCAACTGAATTGGACGGCACTGAACTACATACTCCATCTTCTTCATGCCGATAGTAGGCAGTTGGCACTCGAAGAGAAAGAGAAGCTCGAAGTGTCTCATTGGATAGTGGGAATCCATCTGAAGAATCTTGGCTTTGCATGGAAATTTGGAGCTCGGATTCCACATGCCCTGTCAGACACTCAGAAAGATACGAAAGAAAATCGTTTCTGCCGCGGATTGTGGCAGGCGATTAGTCTTGGGTTCTGTATGCCAACTTCCGAAGAAAAGACAATGCCTACAAAAAGGAGAGAACCCTAGGCCTGATCTCAAGCCCAATGTTCACGAAAGGAAAGTTCTCTTGAGTGTTTGGTGGGATGTCAGAGGAGTGATTTACTGGAAAACTCTTAGAAGTGGAGAGTCACTTACTGCTGCCACATGCAGTGGTCAACTCCACGAAGTCGCCGCAACTCTCCAAGAAGAGAGGCATGAGAAGTCGAAGGTGATGATCCTGCATGACAATGCAAGACCACATGTTACAAGACTCACAAGAGAAACAACAGAGGAGCTGGGCTGGGAGGTAACGCCACATCCATCGCATAGCCCTGACCTCGCCTCTACCGACCACCTTCTCTTCCATGCTCTCAAGCAAGAATTTGGAGAGAAATATTTTGAAACGGACGAAGACCTCAAAAATTGGATTCAGCTATGGTTCGATACCAGGACTGCAGTCTTTTGCGCGAGATTAATTAGAAAATTACCCAGTCTTTGGAAAAGTGTAGTGGAACAAAATGGAGACTATCTCAATTGATTTGACTTTGTAGTTGTGAAGTAATAAATCTTTGAAAAAATTGAAAAGACTTTATTCCAACCTAATAGCTATCCACTGCGCCAGCCGACCACATTCGGTTAGTTGGCAGCAGAGCGTGATGAACTTCGCGCTCACGCCTCCAAATGCTTTTTTTGGACCATCCCGAACATTCAGAAGAGCATTCCGAACTACAGTTTTGTATCATACTTTCCATACGGGACCCTACATCCTGTAAAAATTCCATCGCAAAAGCCCATCGCCACTTTGGAGGCTCTCCTTGTTAGAGGCTATGTATCGTCAGTACAGGAGCTCTGCTAAGAAAGCGAAACAGTTAGTTGCTATTAATTTGACTTAGTTGGAAGCGTTTTCTCCGCACGTCACGCTGTGAGATTCCAGCATTTTCTCCGTAGACATTGGCCCTCCATGAGACACCATAAAGAAATATCACGAGATTAATTGCGGTAATGGATAAAGACGTCGTCGTCTTAAAGAGGGCGTGTGTAGCGCAGTCGGAGGAGGCGCAACTGCCGCGTGCACCCGAAACCAGGTTCCTAGTTCGGATTTCCCGCCCAGGCCAACCAAGCCTTCCATCCCTACCGGGGTCGGTGAATTGGTGCCAGACTTGTCTGGGAAGGGAAAAGCGCTGACTTGTTCATCGGCTGGCCACCGCAAGTCATTGTATGGCCAAATACGCATTCATGTCGCCTCCACGACATCCCGTAGAAGTAGAATGCGCTGGCGCATCCCAGAAGGGATTGAGTAACGCTGTCCTTTATCCTTATCCTAATGGGTAAAGAAAGGCGTTACTCTACCCCTTTGGGAATGCGCCACACATTCTAATATACTTCTAGCTTCTAGCTTCTACAGTAGTCACGATAAAAGTAAAACTACAGTAGACAGGAAAACCTTGGCACGAACCGAATTCACGTACACTTACCGTACAATATGAAGCATTTGAAGAAAGAACATTTCCTCGTTTTGCTGCATGCTGTCACGATGAAGATAATCTCTAGGGCGAGAAGAACTCCGGACACAATCTCCAAGGCAGTGGTGAAGTAGTTCACGTAATACATCACCTTCATTGTGAAATTCTGGAAGTGCTATTGACTTGTTGACATCTCAACTGCAAAACGGCGACGTCTTCGGAAACCACAGAATGAAAAGAAGAGGTAGCGAAGCGTCCAAAAGAAGAAGTGGCCATGAACGCTGCAGCACAGTGCTGCAATTCATCTAATTCTGTTTTCAGATTTTCTGCTAACTGTCAAGCAATATTTAGCTGCGACGATGATATTAGAAACCGAGAGAAAGTAGAATGAGACCTTTGTTATAACGAGCAAACTAAAGCCGAACGGAAAACATGGACAGAAAAATATTACATTCACTAAAGTTTGATTAGTTCAGAAGTCACAAGGTGTCAATGAACATGTTACCTTCCCACGCCGTGTAAACCAGCGTGGAAAGTTTAACTTTGAACATCTGACTCGATGCAAGGCAATTACTAGAAGCATTATGAAAGATACAAATTAGAGTCACAAACAGAAAGGAAAGGCGTTCTTTGGTTGTTAGCCCAGAAAATGTCAAGAAAGGTTCACTGATTAGCGTTCTTTTTGAATTTTGCGTTCATTACCTTTCCTTGCAATTCTCAAAAAAAATCGCAATTTCTTTTTGAGACAATCCTTCTGTTGAATAAAATTAAAAATATAATACGCAAAACTTTTGACTAACAATGTTAAACCCTTCCGTAATCGTAGTATTTTTATACGTTAGTTGTGTTTTCAAAACAAGAAAACAAATGATTGTGCAAAAATTATTTTCTGTCAAATTTGATATTTGCAAAACTTATTGAAAGCTGAGGAAACATGGAGATCGTTCGGAGATCGTCCTGTGCTCGGAAAACCGTATGGTAGCCTAAGCATTTTGGTAGGTCTAAGCCTACATCATAACCTGTCGTCACGGTCATTGAGAGGACGCCAGCAGCGTCTCCATTCGTTCCTGTCGCGTGACAGAGTGCTCCAATGGGACACGAAGAGCGTCATACCGGTCGTTCAGATCTTTCACGAAGAAGTCCGACCAACACGTGGGTGGGCGTCCTGGGGTTCTCTTGACATCCTGCGGAATCCAGTCGGACGGCTTCCTCAGCGGGTGTCTGCGAAGCGCATTACGTGGTCGGCCCACCTAATTTTCGACGACTTGGCCCGCGCGAGAGCGCCTCTGATCTTCGAACGTCGGCGAAGCTCGGAACTCCGGAGGCCATCTCTCACTTGCGTGAATCGTGTCACTCCGAGCATCGTGCTCTCGATTCCACGCTGCCCGACGCTGATCGCGTGTTCATCCTGCTTTCGTATAGCCCAGGTCTCTGAGGCGTATGCTGGTGCAGGAAGAACGGTAGAGTCGAATAGGTGGGCACGGAGTCGGACCTTCTTCGTCTTCTTCGCGACTTCTTCGACGCTCTTGAAAGCTCCCCAAGCCGCTCGTTTCCTCCTGCTCAGCTACGGCGCTAGGTCGTTGGCCATATTGACTTCGCGACCCAGATACACATAGCTGGAGCATTTGGAGATGTTCGTTCCGTTGAGCGAGAATGGTGCATCAGAAACTTGTCCGTTCCTCATGAACATCGTCTTCGTAAGATTCAGCTGCAGTCCAACGTTCCCACATACACGATCGAAGTCGGCCAGCATTCGCTCCGTCTGGCTGATGCTCGGTGTTATGAGCACGATGTCGTCAGCGAAACGAAGATGGTGCAGCTGCCGGCCGTCGACTTTCACTCCCATGTCCTCCCATTCTAGTTCGAGCATGACGTTTTCGAGGGTGACGCTGAAGAGCGTGGGGGATATGGTAACCCCCTGTCGAACCCCTCTCTTCATGTCGATGAAGACGTCGTTGTAGAATGGAGAGATCTTAGTCGTGAATCCACTGTACAGCTCTCGAAGGACTCTGATGTACTGAGTAGGAACGCCCTGAGTGAGTAGGGCTTCGAGAACCGATTCAGTCTCGACGGAGTCGAATGCCTTCTTCAGTTCGATGAACGTAAGGCACAGCGGCAGCTTGTACTCTCGCGACACTTCGATGAGCTTCGTAATGGTGTGTATGTGGTCGATCGTGCTGAATCCTCTCCGAAATCCTGCTTGTTCGCAAGGCTGTCGTTTGTCCAGCGTTCTGCTGATCCCATTCAGAATGACTCGAGTGAACAGCCCGTAGGCGGAGAGCAGATACGTGAAAACCACATGTACGTCTTATGGTTAGAGCAGATGTTTAGAGGTGATTTTTTGGCCGTCCTGGCGTGAAAAAAACAAGAATGAATTATTGGAGCCACAAGAGCCGACCGTACTGAAAATAAGCCGGAAGCTGAATACTACTTCCGTAGGCGTTCCAACAGAATCTCACATTATCGCTGGGAGTTGCTTCAATTAGCACCATGGTTAGTAGCACCGTTGTCACACACGCGCTACAAATAACGTCAAGCAATTTCTGCCCTTGCCAAGTTTAAAGGTTATCCTGTTGAATACGATGTAGCTCCTTCTTTTGGAGTATTACAATCTAAGCACTTCGTCTAACAATAGACGTAAGAATAGTTTTTAAATTATTAAATGATTTTATTTTTATCAACTTGCAGACCTGGAAAGTTGTGCCAACAAGGGTAATTTGGGTAAGACATTCGGGTGGAAAGAAGGTTTGTCGTTTTCCATTTTTTATTTTTTATAGGATTTTTTTACTATGTTTCATAAGGACTGTGCTACACCATGATAAGGCTTGAATGTTTTTTTAAGTGGATGTAAATTTTGCAGCATATTCATTTCGATTTCGTAGAATGAGGAGGAACACGTGGATAAACGCGTTGCAGGAAAGTTGTTCAGGAATTATCATACCTAGTATCCCTTATCAACGCCCTGTGCATATACTGAAAACAGGTAGAGATCCATTCGTTTAATCACCACCTCTCTATGATGTCGGTTAGTTTACCTCGAGAGGCATTTAGTCGGGTTCACAATTTTTTTCCAATTTCAGTCCTATACATTGTCAGAGATGGAAGGTAGTGACTTGTTTTTCCTTCAAACTTTACATTCCAAGTGAGTTATTCACTAAACTCCGCTCGTTTAGAAGCCGACAACTCTCGAAAGGCGATTAGGAAGGCATGTTTGAAATGTTTGAAAACAGGCTACGTTTCCAGCATTCTCATACGCGTACTGACCAGGGATGAGCGGATTAACCGTTATCCGTTATCCGTTATCCGGTTTCCGGGGGTTTTAGCCTATCCGTTTTGTTGTTCGTTATCCGGCGATTTTGGACCGGATAACGAACAACAAATTAGCTGAATCATAGCTTTGGACGCGGTGATGGGTGTACAATGTACAGGATCCTTCACGATGATAAGAGTGGTCGTCAGAAACAACAGAAGTTTTCAAATTTAGAAGGGTTAATTGAAGTTTCCTCACTTGAGAACTGGCTACATAGTTTTAAAGTTATCTAACTTCCAGCCTTACAGAAGGCCCTCTAAGCCTGCACCATACTTATATGAGGTCTACTCAGCACACCATTGTTAATTCATCTCAAGTCATTTGTTGACCAAAAAGGCAAACAAACTGCTACTAGCAATCGTCAAAAGTGGAGAGCCGCATCCTGGGAAGAATTTTTACCGCCGATCTTTCCATCGTATCATTTGTGGTTACACGATTGCAGTATGTTCGATTTGATTGCAGGCGGTAATGGTACCTTTTTAGCCATATGCTGTCGTGAATTATCAAAAAATACTGCAATACAGCAATGAATACTAGCAAAAGAAATAGGATTAATCCAAATACATAGAGGAAACAACTTTTCCATTAAAAATTTTAGGGGTGCAATAAACTGCTAAACGAACTTATCATTTGTGCTGAAGACATGTAGATTTGTTTTAGTTTCTGAGTTTTTTCTGCGAAACTTATCTGCAACATAGGGAACACCTCCGTGTTGGGGCTGGGTCTGATATTCTTCCTCTGTTCCAGAAGGGATAGAAGTCATAACTCTTTGGGTGTGTGTTTGCCGTACACAATTGCTTGCAGTTACTACCCAAAAGCTAGCATTTTATCCATCCCAGATAATTGCACGTTGATGTGCCTTGGATGCTATCGATGCCTGGGATGCTATCGAGCAGCAACAACAGCAATGGTTCACAGCATGTGTAGGACAAGATCGTTATGCGAAGTTTGTTTCGCTGGATGTCTCCTTCCTTCTTCTTTCCAGAGACATCGGAAGAATTGCTCTTCCAAGGACTATTCTATTTTTCGACTGCTCTAATTGAAAAATGTTAAGCGCAGAGTAAGGCTGATAAATAAGACAATCTACCCGACCCCTTGGAAACAGGTGAAAGGCTGGTATGTCTCTGTGCGTGTCTTCCTACGGATGGGCAGAAAACCCCATATAGCGTCGTTAATGTGGCGACTGCAAATCGTTTGAAAAACACGACTAAAATGTCTAGAAATGACTTATAAATTAACAGTGCTTTAAGCCCTAATCTGTTGTTAAAATTAGTGCAATTTAAAACGAGGTTCAACTTTCGTTGTTTGTTCGTTATCCGTTATTCCGTTATCCGGCCATTTTCAGGCAAAATTATCCGTTATCCGTTATCCGGTTTTCAAAGTTTCATTATCCGCTCATCCCTGGGGCCGTATGCTCGTCTACCCCGAGTCTCCCCCAATGGGGGATTGGGGCGTGATATAATATGCTGATATTGATTGATTCTCCCCCAACGGGGGAACACGAGCATACGGCCCCTGGTACTGACTTCTTCGATGTTTATGGCATAGCCAGGCGTCGGAGAAGAGGGAGAATTCGGATCTATCCCGGTGGGGGGCGCACTTCATCAAGTCTTTCTGATAACGATGGTAAGGCTGAAATGAACCTTATTGAAAGGACTATAATCTGAGTAGCCTACGAGAGGGCTTCGCTCTGGAATTTCCTAATCGGAGGAGTCCTTGCTGTGGCCGGATTCATCAACAGTTAAACCCACGGGCACCGATACCGTATTCAAAACGTTAACTGATGGTGTCTTGACCTACATTTTGTATTTCGCTGATCTTTTCTATTTTACCTGTTATCTGCTACGATATGACTCGTCCTCGGTGAAAATCTAGTAAGGAGGCTCTCCCTTACTGGATCTTTCCCGAGAGCAGGACTTTTTAGGCTCCCCCTCCTGACTAGGAACTCGGAAATTAAATATAGGTCTACTTGGGCAGTCTATCTTGGCGACCAGATTGGTGTAGTGCATTTATTTCCAAATGTTGTTGTCTATTTATTGTGTTTCGACATGTCGGGAAATCGAGCGCCCACCTCCAGCTAGAATTGCACCCTCATCTCTCATATCGAATCGTTTCGATTTTCTTCGTTCCTTCAGTGTACGAATTCATAGCTGAGGTTTAGGAACGATGGGACATTCGACTCACGATGTGTACTGGATTCCTTATGTTCATCCTGGTGATGGCAGGCGCTGTTGCCATGGCCATTTATGTGTCGTTGGACTCTACACCCGACTATCCGTTAGTCATTCTTTATTTTCTTCTTCATGCAGATGACACTCCTGTCGTTGATTTTCTCCTGTCGTCACTGGGCATCGCTCATGCTCACGAGTGGTTTCCTTTCCATTGAGTAGGACTGAAACTTTCGCTCCCTTCAAATCCAATTCCAAATCATAGTAGTGTCGATCAAAGAAGCATTCAAACGGCATCCAAAATATCCCGTAGAAGTAGAATGCTTTGGTGCATCCCGCAAACAATTCGCTAACGCCGATCTTCATCCTTTTATCTTCTATGCAAAAAGGCGATTGCAAAATAATTTTTGATACCGGAAGCCGTAGGCCCATTTATGGGAACACCGCCTAAGCTTAGGCGCTTGTAGCGCAGTTGGAGGAGGTACCGGCTGTCGCGTGCACGTGATACCAGGTTCCTGGTTCGGATTTCTTGCCTAGGTCAACCAACCCTTCCATCTCCCCGGGGTCGGTGAATTGGTACCAGACGTTTCTGGGAAGGATAAACTGTCGATCTGCTGGCTGCCGAAAGTCATTGTTTAGCCAAATACCCATTCAGATTGCCTCCACGACATCCCGCAGAAGCAGAATGCGTGGCGTATCACAAAAGGGATAGAGTCCGCTCTTTATCCTGATCCTTATCGCCTAAGCTTTACTTTCACCCTTTTCCCGACGATATTCTGAGCAAGGCTCTCTGCGCTACTTCAAGATGTCTTACGCCAGCTTTTCGCTGTTAAGCTTTACACGAAGCTTTGCTGACCTAGTACCCAAATTTCGATTTACTTCTGAATTCTAAAACAAGCAGTAAAGTCACGAGTACACGAACGTCGGTACTTTTGCAGTAAAGTGTCCCTGAACAGTACAGTCCATTACTTGAAAGACACTTTGTATGCTTAATGTTTGTTCAAAACAGCATTTTTTCAACGTCAAGGTATCAAACCTGGGTAGAAGAGTTTAAACAAACGCCTCGAAGAACTAAAACGACCAAATTATAAACCAAGCACTTGCATGAAAGATCATTTGCGGGTAGGAGGCATGCAAGAAGATTACTGCCTTACTACATTTTTCTCCAACCCCCAATCCTATACTCGTTTTTTATCCACGTTTTCGCGATAGTATTGCGACAACAAGTGAGACCTCTGCAATGCCAAGGCTTCTTTAAGCTCTTAAAAAACATTCAATGAGGGTACTCCAGCTAGATGCATGAGGAGCTGGTAATGCTGCTGTTGAATTACCGATGCTCTACTGTGCTGAGGAGTCATGCGATAGGGATAAAGGACAGCGTTACTCAATCCTTGTTTGGGATGCGCTACGCATTCTACATACATCTATATCGTCGAGGCTACATGAATGCGTAATTGGCCATACAATGACTTGCGGTGACCAGGCGATGAACGTTCAGCGCTTTGCTCCTCCCACGCAAGTCGGGTACCAATTCACCACCAGACGGGATGGAAAGCTTGATTGGCCTCGGCTGGAAATCCGATCCAAGAACCTGGTATCGGGTGCATGCGACAGTCGGCACCTTTTCCGATTGCACTACACGCGCCCTCTGGGTGAAATTTGTGAGTGGTGACGAGGTGCACGACAGACGATATCGATGAAGACTAGGCATCCGACTTTTCGAACTTTCCTCATTATTGACGACGGAACTTGACCCTAAAATTTGGCACCTACGATTCGTTATTTTCGCATTTTTTATGTATTAGTATATTCGACCAGCTTCGATCGCCGCTCCGCCGGCGCCGACGCTAGAGTGTGCGGGCTACGACAGGCTAGCCGGCTTCGCCGGCATCGCCGGCATCGCATCTGCGGGCCACGCCGGGCTAGCCGGCTCCGCCGGCGTCGGGTATGGCGGGCCACGCTAGGGACGTAACCCAAACCTAGCTACGGATGCTTCCTCACCCAGCATCGGTCGCCGGCTCCGCCGGCGCCGACGCTGGAGTGTGCGGGCCACGCCAGGTTAGTCGGCTTCGCCGGCGTCGGGTATGGCGGGCCACGCTAGGGACGTAACCCAAACCTAACATGTGCCTTCCTACCAAGGGCATACTCTAACGTGTAGAGCGAGAATAGGGCCGCAAAGTCTCAACACTGACATCAACTTAAAAGGCTCCCGAAGAGAAACAAAGTGAAACGGTGGCAAAGGCAGTAACGAAGAGCGGCAGTATGGATTAACACAGCAGGAGCTGTTCTCTGAAAAGTGAAGGCGGAAGCTAGCACACATCAGAAGGTTATGCCCGAACACAGAGAAGGTAGCAAGAATAGGAATGAGCAGTGCACCATCGAGCCCGCGGAGTTTACGAAGTTTCCCACGGTCACGTTAAGACAAAAAAACTCCTCTATATATATATATATATATATATATATATATATATATATATTAATAATTCGATGTTTGGAACGTGTTGCCTTGTTAGACTACGTGAGTGTCTATTGTAAACTTTAGGATGTCCCATCTTTGAAGGTTCAGGAACTTGCCAAAATAGCACGTAATTTCTTTCCTCTTCTTTTTTCTTCAGGCATAAGCCTGAAACCCTTTGCTGATAAAGGCTCCAAAACTCTTTATCGGTTACTGCGTCGTCCAATGTGTTGATGTTGCGCCGTCGTAACGGAATCCCCGGCTACGGTCGCATTACATGTTCGAGAGTCGGTTCAGTTCGTTTAGGCTTCACTGACTTTGAGAACAAGTGTCACATTTTTTATGAGTTGTGCAGACCACAGCATAATATATCGTCGAAGATGATGTTAAATGAAATACTTTTAGCACCCCTAAGGTTGTGAAAAGACGCAGACTATCCTACACTAAGGAACCCACTCTTTATGACGAGTAGGTTAAATATTTCTCATGTTTAATTTAAAATATCTCACCGATAGTTTGAGAAAAGCTACCTGATTCTATCCAATCCACAGTTCTCTTCATTCATCCCCTTTCAGCATGTTCGACACATAGAATCGTTGTTGTTGCAGTTTGAGGCCACATGCAGAATTATCCATCGACAACCTTTGTATATACTTTGAATAAATAAAAATAAATAGTTGAGTACCATCCTTGCTGAATGTTTAGCAACTCAAATGCAGCATCTCAGTAACTATCACGTCGTTGTATATGAAATGGCCGATTTTGCTACCTTCCTACTTCAATTTCTGGTCGAGTTTTCGTGGCAAGGAATCTTCCCATTTCAGGCAATTTATATAGTCTCTGAATGCAGCGGAACCCTTGCTTTCTCTCTGAATGCAGCGGTACCCCTGCTTTCTTACTAGCTATAGCTATTGTGACATAATTTCCCCTTGCCGAATTTTTGACGTCGTTTTCACAGTAGGAATCATCGTGATATTCGGGTGACCTACTTATATGGATGGAAAAGTGGATACAGCGCCGCGCCGCAGCTGGTAACATCATGCTGCATTCGGGGAGGATTTCGCTAAGGAATGCACATTTTGTCGCTGGTTGGAAAGGTCCCGATCTGGAGATGAAAGTCTCGAAAATGAAGACCGAGGTAGGCCGTCATCACTCCATAATGACGACCAACTCAAAGCCATGGTGGAAGCGGATTCACGGCAAACTGTGAGAGCGCCGGCACAGCATTTCGGCGTTGACGGCAGCACTATCAGTCGCCACTTAACTGCGATCGGAAAAGTAAAGAAATTGGATGAATAGTTTCCGCACAAACTGACCCCGGGCAGATGTTGAACCGCGACGACCCCTTTGTTTCGTAACGGCTGCGCAAAATAAGGGAGCCTTCTTTGGACAGGATCGTGACATGCAACGAAAAACGGATCCTTTATGACAATCTTCATCGCGATGCACAATGGCTGGACAAGAATGAGAGTCCCAAGGATATGCCGAAACCAAGTCTCTATCCAAAGAGCACCATGGTGACCGTATGGTGGACAATGACTGGTATAGTCCATTACAAGTTCTTGAAGAATGGAGGTATGCGCCAGAAGTTGTTCGAAAAACAGTCGGCCTTGGTTAATCGAAGGGACCCAATCCTTCTGCACGACAACGCGCGTCCGCACATTTTAAAAAGTTGTTGTCCAGAAACTGGGTGAATTAGGATGCGAAACACTGCCACTTCCAGCATATTCAAAATTGCAAGCGTAATACAAGAAGCGTAATACAAGCCAATACAATACAAAAACTTCTGGATGAGCAATCCGCACTTAATGTTTGACAATTTTACTCTCTACGCCCTTCTATAACCAGGGATGGACAATGAAAATTGTTTTTCCCCAGACCTAAAACCATAGTCAGAGCCAACTTCTTCACTGTTAGAGCAGGACTTGTATATCTTCACCTCCTAAAAACTGCTTCCATCCCTGATTCCGTAGCCTCCTTCAAACGCCTCGCAGCGAAGTCTATTCTCTCAGCATAGTTGTACCAGACGTTCAACGGTCTGCCGGCCGCCAAACGTCTGGTTGGGGCTTCGCCCCAAACCCGGAGAGTAGAACACCCCGAACGTCTTCTTCTCCTCTTTAGGCCTTCTCTCATTCATTACAGTAAAAAAACTGGTTTTTGCTACATAGAGTGGTATAGCGGAATAGGGCAAAACAGGTCCATCACCTTCATTGGACCCCCCCCCCCCCTTAACTGGTTCCTTATCACTGGTTCCCCTTTATTGTCAGCCTTTTTCCATCCTTCACTGGACCCCTTCCCCCCATTCACCGGTCCCCAAAACTGGTACCTTCCTCACCGGTCCCATCTTCATTGGACCGCTCCCCCTCCTTCACCGGTCCCATTCACTGGACCCCTCTCCAGTCCTTCACCGGTTCCTCTTCACTGGATCCCCCTCACCGGTCCCCATTGCTGGTCCCACCTTCGCTGGTCCCTCCTTTATTGGTTAACCCTTTACCGGTCCCCCTTACTGGAACCCCATCCTTCACTGGTCCTCCATTACTGGTCCCACCTTCACCGGTAACACATCGTCTGAATCCGGAATCTCCGCGCGACATCGATGACACCTCTTCCGAACCCGGGCGCCTGTTAAACAACGTCGGTGACATGTGTTCTCAAGTCGGACCTGCTTTGCGCGACATCAGTGACACGTCGTCTGAATCCGAACACCCCTTGCGCGACATCTGTGACACCTCTTCTGAATCCAGGCACCTGATGAACGACGTCGGTGACATGTCTTCTCAAGTCGGGCCTGCTTTGCGCGACATCAGTGACACGTCGTCTGAATCCGAACACCCCTTGCGCGACATCTGTGACACCTCTTCTCAACCTGAACGTCCTTTGCGCGACATTGATGACATGTCATCTGAACATGGACGCCTGTCGACAACTACAACAGTTGATAAATGGTGACAACTACAACCCCCGCCCCCTCCCTTTCGCCATACTTCCTCCCAACACACTCCTTCAGCACTTCTGTGCAAACAAACACACCCACAAACACACGCACTCACCCTCAGACAAACGACCGTTCTCGCTTATATATAGTAGGATCGTAGAACATTTATAAGTTTTGTAGTAGTAGTTGTTGTTTTTTATCTTATAAAGCGTACGCAAATAAATAAACAAATAAATAAGTCAAGCGTAAAACAAAAAAACGGATGTCAGATTCGTGATCAGGACTCCAAATATCCTTCCTGGGCGAAGTTTGGGTAAAATAAAAATCAACAAATAAAAACATTTGCCAGATCTGTCCCTATCGATTATTATTTTTCAAGCAATTAGATCGCCATGTGAAGGACAAAAAATTCAGCAACCAGTATGATGTCGAAAACAGACATCACTTTCGTGACTGGTACCCCAGATAACCCCTATAGCTGAAACTTGAGCGAAATCGGTGACCATGAGCTTAGTCACCAGTACCTGCCGTAACTTACCGTATTCCATCGTATTGCAAAAACGGATGTCAGATTCGTGATCAGCACTCCAAATATCCTTCCTGGGCGAGGTTTGGGCTAAATTTTTTTAGACCTCTCTTCGACCTTTGGAGTGGCGAAAGTATTGCTATAGCTACGTTGTCCGGAAGGTTCTCAGCGTTTTTTCTTTTGATTGCTTCACTTTGAACTACCATAACTTTCTCAAATCCCATCGGATTTGGTCGAAATAAGCACCGAATCATAACACTTTTGCCGACGGGCCACCAGTTGACCTATTCCAACAGCGGAAAAATTGCGTGGTCGATATTCTACAAAATCCACGAAAGCTGTTTTCGGCTTGATCCTGATTTGTAACCACTGTCCAGGACGTTTATTGCTATCACAGAGAATCCACTTTTCATCACAAGTTATGATTCGATCCAAAACGGGTCAGTTTGTTGCGTAAACGTAGAGAAGAACAAACCTCGAAACGTGACAAATTTCGCCGCTCCCTCAACACGTGGGGCACCGGCTTTTCGAGCTTCTTCACCTTCCCAAGGCTTTCAAAGCATCCGCAACAGCAGTTTTACTGACGTCTAGTTTTTCCGCAATCTCACGAACTATTTGAGATGGTTCAGCTTCCACTAATTCCTTCAACTACCGCTCTCTGTTGAAAAAACTAAAGTGCTTAGGATTGGTAACTATGAGCTGGATGCTAGATATAGAGTGGGTCCAGAGTTCCTAGATTTTACTGATGAGGTTAAGGACCTTGGAGTTACATACAGTGATTAATTATCGTTTGCCAGTCACTGCGGAAGGTTGGTTTTTAAGGCCTTTAACCGTTCCTAAAATTTGTTCAAAGCTTTGCAGTCTAGAAATTCTCAAACGCTTGTCAAAGCGTATAAAGCGTATGTAAGACCTTTACTTGAACCCGGTACTACCGTTTGCTCACAATATAAAAAAGGGTGTTGAATTACTGGAGTCCGTCCAAAATAGCCTTACTCGGAAAGTTGCTATGTGTTGTTCTGGCCTGAGCTATGAGTTCATTCCAAGTGGAGTCCAGAGACGCCGCATTTACTCCTTGCCTAGCCTGCTTAGTAAAAGAAAGCAAAAGGACATCATCATGCCATTCAAGATCTTAACTGGGAGGGCTTCCGTCTGCTGTTCCAATTTCTTTTCCTTTACTACATCCAGAATTAAGGGTAGTCTTATAAAAATTAAGGTTCCATTACCTAGGACGAAGGTCAGGTCTACTTTTTTCTCCGTTAGGGTGTCGGACAGCCTAATACCATACAATAGTGCCGACAAGTCTTTCAGTTGTGGTCTATGGAGCCTTCCAATAAAGGACAACACACGTGTACTCTTCCAATTGCTATTAATATGTTAGAAACCAGTTTTCTAGTTCCAGCTGAGAGTATGACTCGTACATTCCATTGTAATGTATTAAATCAACCAAAAAGAAACGACTTTGATGTTGAAAACAATTTCTTGCATAAACTCGTACACAAAGCCCGCCATACAAGTGGTGCAACATTCGAGAACAAATTATTGCAGTAGCTTCATGCTGAAGGGAATCGAATCGATTAAGATATCGAACTATTTTTTACGGGCTACAGCGAAATCTGGCACAAACAGTGGGTCCGAAAACCGTAGATAATCCCACCAAAAGCAGGAGTATGAGCGCTGAACAGATAGAACGATACAATAACTAAGACAAGATTTTGAGGGAGGTAGATTCGCGAATCAACGACAAGACAACATGAGGCACAATCTCTGTTACACGTTTCGTCCTAGTACAATAAAAACTCTATGCTTTTTAGGGAAACTGTTAACAGATAGAAGCTGTGAACGAAATTTCTGTGGACATTTTCCAGTGAAAAGATCGCCATGACACTTTCCTACGGGAAACTATGTACTTGAGTACAGTTTTCGACCGTCTCATAACTTATGCGACTCCTTGCAATAGTTCAAACAACTGTAGAAGCTCGGGAAATTGTTATAGTTTCCATTGGCACCAAAGTAGCTGAAACGGTCACAAGAGTTCACCGCATGGTTCCAGGCGAATCTGAAGCGGATCAGTGTTAACTATTGATTCCGAAGTTTCCAAGAAACCAGGCAATCTGCTGCGCTCACCGTGGCCGATCCTCTATTCCGTCCACAAATGATCCAGAGTCATCTCGAAGTGAGCAAACGTAGTCTGAACAGTAAGTGGTCAATTAACTACTTAGACTCACATCGTTTCGAGAGGTGCAGGCCTTTTCCTACCAATCAAAGTAGACAGCCTTACTGTAAGTCAACGACAATCGATTAGTATTGATCAACTCTCTGAGATCTTATTGCTGTTGGTTGTTCAACTCTACTTATAGGTGATGTCTATGTAGCTTCAGGATCTGGTCGTGCCGCAGACGGAGGAGGCGTCGGCTATCGCCAGCACCTCGCATCGAAGCCCTTGGCCCGCCCTGGCCAACAAAGTATTTCATGCCTCTGGGATAGGTGTTTGTCACTATAATCTGATAAGACAAAGACTTATAATCCTAATACGCATGTATATTGTCTTCATGACATCATGTAGAGGTAGAGTGCTTGGCAAATACCATGAAAGGCTTAAATGGCACGGTCCTTTACCCTAATCTTTTATCCTTATGCGGCTTCAAGCATTACCAAATCTTCTCACTTTAGACACGCTGAAAAAGCTAACAATAAGAGACAGTGCCTCCGAGAATCCATTATCCGTACGTGGGATAACAAGGTAACGCACTTGATTTAGTCTTTAAAAGGCTGCTAAACGCTTATTAAAGAAAATGAATGCTTTGCTAATTTTATGTGGTATTGCAACAACAAATTTTTTATCTTTACATTTTATTGGACAATTTAATGTAACAATCTTCTTCTTCTTCAGCGTTTGTCCCGCTTAGTTGCGGGGTCCGCTTTCCTGGAATGTTGGCGCCATTTCTCCCGATCAAATGCCTGATCAGGGTGCAACCCAGCCATCTTCAAGTCCTGATGCAGAGTTTCAAGCCACCGCTGTTTTGGTCGCCCTCGTGGCCGCCTACCGGGCACATCAAGGTTAAGACCAGTCTTTCGGACAGTGTCACATTGTGCGCGAAGGACGTGGCCGTACCATCGCAGACGAGCTTCGCGCATCTTCTCAAATATCGGGGTGACACCGAACCTCTGCCGTATGGATTCGTTGCGTACTCGATCCAAACGCGTAACTCCACCCGTCCACCGCAGCATCTTCGTTTCCATTACGCTGAGGCGCCTTTCAATTTCTTTGGTAACGGGCCAGCACTCAGCTCCCTAAATAACTACAGGCCGGACGACTGCTCTGTAGATCTTCGACTTGAGGCGCTCTGGTATCTTCTAGTCGCAGAGCACTCCCGTCAGAGAGCGCCATTTGGACCACGCTGCACTCACGCGTGAGTTGGCTTCAACGAGTAAACCGCCATCGGACGCGATTGCTGATCCCAAGTACTTGGATACCGAAGTACGTGGCAGCTCAATGCCATTTACCTTAATGGAGCTGGACTCCTCTTCATCAGTCGTCATATACTCGGTCTTCTTGACATTAAGTTTGAGTCCAAATCTCTCCAAGCGATCGCACCAAGCTTGTACCTGCCGCTGGAGTTCAATCTTGTCTTCGCTAGCAAGCATTACATCATCAGCATAAAGCAACGTCGAAGGGACTGGCTGCTGAAGACCACGCGATATGGCATCCATAACGACGACGAAGAGTAGTGGGGAGAGCGCAGACCCTTGATGTACTCCGATAGAGATGGGAAACTCCATCGACGTGCCTGCTGCAGCTTGCACTCGTCTCTTTGGACAAGAGTACAGTATTCGTACCCACTCTATGAGCTCTTCGGGGACTCCATGTTCCCGTAAGGCATACCATATCACTTCACGCGGAACGCGATCAAAGGCCTTCTCCAAATCCAGGAAGGCAAGATGCACCGGCTTCTGTTTCTCGCGGTGTTTTTCTATCAGAAGACGAACGGCGTGTATGGCGTCGACTGTGCCACAACCAGCTACGAAGCCGCACTGGTTGGTAAAGAGCTGGACGGTATCACGAATGCGCCCGTCGACAATCCGCTCGAAGATCTTCATGCTATGCGAAAGCAATCGGATTGGACGGTAGTTTGTGCAGTTTGCAATTTAATGTAACAATAAGCTACTAAAACAACGTGATACTCGGTGGAGGACGTCAACTTCTAGAAAATTAATTACAAGTCAGCTGCTCTTTAAAATTGACTCACCACTCTCGAAATATAATAGACAAGAAACGTATAACCAAGCCTGTATTCCTCTCAACTTTAATTCAACAGATTGAAAAAACAAAACCAGTTATATTGAATTAACGAAACGATGTCCATTAACCAGTTTCGGCCAACATTCAGGATTCCACTCCATAACTTTCCTATAAAAATTGATATCTGTTAGTCAAAATACTATTCGACCTTGATTTTGATTTTGTTACTGGTTGCTTTTCAAATAAGGCTCTAAATTTTATTACTTTACTATTTCCCAAGAAGGTGATGAGCGAAACATAAATTAGTACTTAGCGGGTTTGTGCCCGCATCGACATTCCGCATTTTCGTAAGCAATCACACAACACGGTGACGAGCAGGAGAGCACAGAACTAGGCAAGGGATCAGGATGAAAGAGTAATGCAGAAACAAACCTCTGGTAGGGCAGCAGACACCGTTCTGGAGCTCATGATTAGGAGGACACGACGGATTCGGTCGAACGTACTGAGCATTCGGAATCAGGTAGTTTGAACCACATTTCTCGGCTGAAATATGGAAGAAAAGGTCTATAAAATAGTAAGAACAACGTACGCATATTCACTTTGATTTCCCTGAGTACTGCATTTATTGAAGAAACCTCTGAACCTAGGTGTTGCTTCGCCGACTTGCTAGCCCCTTCAGTGAAGCCCCTTCAGTGAATTTCTAGATTTATAGCACACGCCATTTAGAATGAATGCATAAGCTAGCTTCAGATGAGTTCTATGGGAAGCTCATTCGTTAGAGGATTCTGACAGTAGCTCGCAGTTAGAAGGCATGTTTGAGGGGTGAGCATTTCGGCGGGAACTTCACGGAAAGTCCACCCATGGATTTCAAGTGGCTACGAAGATCCTGAACTACCTTTCATCCATTGATCGTGCGAATTCCCTCTGGGCACGAACACGGCATCACTTCCCGCTAGAGCAGCGCCAGGCTGTACAGTTGACGCCTTGCCGGCTCCGCCAGGACAAGTGTCTCGGCATTCTTTAGATGACGAGAAGCGATTCGCGTTTCCACCACATCCACGGTACTGGAATGGCTGGCAGACTTCTGGAAAGCAGAGCAGGCGTCTGAGTATATAACTAAATTAGGAAAGAAAAGAAGCACAGAAGAAGTTTGCACCAAAATGTCTTCAAAGGTGAAAGAACGCTTTTCATGAACATTACTCCTAGCCGTAGTTCCTCTACTTTCGAATTGCTTCTTCTTCTTCTTCTTCAGCGTCTGTCCCGCTTCGTAGCGGGGTCCGCTATCCTCTACTTTCGAATTGCACCGCACAGTATTCCTTTGAAAGTTTTAGAACTTATAAGGAGGGCCTCCAAAGTGGCGGTGAGCTTTTGCCATGCAATTTTTGCAGGATGTAGGGTCCCGTGTAGGAGTGCAAAACCATAGTTACTTTTTCGGAATGCTCCTCTGTGGTCGAAAAAGGCGTGTGGACGTTTGAGCGCGAAGTTCATGACGTATGCTACCACCCAGCCGAATGTGGTCGGTTGGTAGGCGTAGTGGTAGTGCTATAGCTTCACAGGAACAGGGTCGAGGGTTCAAGTCGTCCTTGTACTGTGTTTTTTTGCATCTTGCCATCTAACGCCACTGGAACCCTTTATCCCCATTTCAAACACATTTTTGAGCAAAAACACAACGGTTTCCCGTGCAATTGCCACTTCATCCCACTTGTCATCCGGAGCAGTCGACCTCTTTGTCCGCCGCCACTGTGAGCGATCAGTTCTTCTTCGCCCGACGTCGTCTCTACTCCCTGCATCTATTAGGTTGTCCGGAAAGTCCTCAGCGTTTTGAGTGCTTCACTTAGAACTACCATAACTCTCTCAAATCTTATAGGATTTAGTCGAAATAAGCACCGCTCGAATCAGCACACATTTGCCAACGGGACACCTGCCGACTTATTTCATCAGCGAAGAAATTAGGTGGTCGAGATTCGACGAAATCCACGAAAGCTGTTTTGGCTTGGTCCTGATCGGTGAAGGTTTTACCAGCGAGAAAGTTCTGAAAATGTTTGAAAAGGTGGTAGTCGGTTGGAGAGAGGTCTGGAGAATATGACGGGTAAGGCAGAAATTCAGCCCTTAATTCGTTCAATTTTCGAAGAGTGATTTGTGACAGTGTGGGCAGGCGTTATCGTGCAAAAGAATCGGGCCTCTTCTGTTGACCAGTGCCGGTCGAAGTTGACGCAATTTTCGGTGCTTTTCGTCGATTTCCTTACACTACGACTCTGCTGTGATCGTTTGGTCTGGTGCCAAAAAGTTGTAATGGATCACACCAGCCGCCGATCACCACACAGTGAGCATTACCTGTTTTTTGGTGTCTTTGGAAAATGCCTAGGGGTTCGTCGGCGTCCACCACTGTTCGGAACGTTTATGTTTACCAAGTTATCACACAGAATCCATTTTTCATCACAAGTGATGTTTCGATCCAACATGGGTCCAGCTCTTCCGCGATCCTGCGGAGTGTTAAGGTGGTTCAGTGTCCACCAATTCCTCCAACTCGTCGTCCAGGATTGCTTTATGTAGGTCGATCGCTATGGGGGTCATCTTCGAGGCTGAAATCTCCGGTCCAAAATTTACTGAACCACTGACGCATAGTGCTTCCTCCAACACCATGAGGCCCTCATACTTGATTGTTTTGTCGAAGTGTCTCGGCTGCATATTGTTCTAATTTGAGGTTAAAATAAAATACTTCAATAAGCCCTTCAAGAATAAAAATACAAAACAACGTTGAAACATAAATTATTTGGTCAGAAAGAGCAAGAAATTTTGTACAGAAATAGCATTAATATCAGGGATGTGCGGAATTTTCGTTTTGTTCCGAATTCCGGTTTTCGGCCATTTTAAGCTCTTCCGTTCCGTTTTCCGCCTGTTTTTGAACCGGAACGCGAAAACGGAAATGGGTACTGATCAACACTAGTTTTCTGTTGAACACAATCAGATTATCAAGTAAAAAGAGTTCTCCTTCATATAATTGTGAGATAATTACTGTTTGACAACTATAATATTAAAATTCTTGAAATTGGTTAGACTACCAAAAGAAAGTACTCAAAAGTGGCAACGTTTGAGTGAAGGGCAAAATTAATGTGCCAGCAAAGGCTATGTATGCATTGCATGCTAACAGAATGCACTGAACATTTGAATAACAATAATATTCTTGATCTATTAGTTACAAATAACTACAAAACCTTTCTAAGCATATAGCGCAGTATGAAGCAGAGGGTTCGGTGAAGGTTGTGCCATGCGCTTGTCTGTTCCAACATTACATCAGTGCTCCTCATCGAAGGTGGTAATTTCAATTTTTAATTTCACTAGGTGTGATATTCATCCATATAGAGTTATGCTATTTTTTTAGTGAAACATCACTATTATCTATAATGAGCTGTTATTTTGATTGACAAGGGTGGCTTATTGAATTCTGAAACAAATCTTTTACTTCGAGAACTATCTAGGAACTGTCCAGCTGTGCCACCTTCATATCAGTGAGCTTCTAGGATGGCACAGACTAAGTATTGCTACGGAAGTGTGGACTTACCATGACTAATCAGTTATCATCTTAGATCCCAGAATGAATTCTGAGAACTATAATAGTTTTGGAGATTAAAATGTAACTGCTAATCTTGAGTATGCAGATATCTGTGCAGTCATCACGTCATCCATGATACCACAGGCTTCTAAAAAAGTTGAGGGGAATGTCTTTCATAGTCGGAAAATGATCTAGGTGGCTGCTCCAGTTTTAAACTTCACCCGAGTGTGTTTTTAAATGCTGGTCTGTAAGTAACCTAAAGTGGCTAAGTCGGACAGGTCTACTGTTCAAAAACAGCAACAAAAGGTCAGTGAAAACCCGTAGCAGGAACTAGACGTGGAAAGATTACATGCTGAAATAGTGAGAAATAGTGAAACAGGACCCCTAATTGTTTTCGTCTATTGCTCTAGCCATAGCTAAAGGGTTATCATATCAATATTATGAATTCATGCTTTGTCATGTTATGTTATGTTATGATGATGAACATTAATCTGTACAAGATTCTGCTGCTCGCAAAGTTCTGAGCAAGAAAAAGTGCAATAGAAGCCGCGTCTGACGCAGTTTCAGATGCACTTCTGAAAAAATGGCGAGTATGTGTCATTTCCGTTTCCGCGTTTCGCATTTCGGTTTCTGGCTATTTTGGATGTTTCCGTTTCGTCTTTCGTCTTCCGCTTTTTCCAACAAAAAAAATTTCCGCACATCCCTCCTGATTAATATATATGCAATGCAAGTTGAGCTTTTACTTAATAATAGACGAACGAAAAGTAGTAACACAAAACGCTGAGATCTTCCCGGACAACCCTCACTCCATCTACACATCGACTACTAGTTGCTACTATCGTGCAATGAATCTGGGATTTAAATAAACTGAACTAACCCTTGCCTGAAACTACTGAGCTTTTGTGACAGAGGCGGTCATCTAATGCTTCACCAAGCCAAAACCCAACAAAGATCCCGACCATGGTAATTGAACTTCTAACCTGATGATTGTGCCTCAAACTTGTCTGAGAACAACATAGCTTTGATGAATCTACACAAGAACATGGTAAATTATTTGACAACACAAAGCGCTACAAAAGACGCATGCTGAACGTTACCACGCAACAGTTGATGTCGAATGCGTGTTGATTACAAAATTATTGACGAGGTAAGCACATCTTTCTCTCCCCACTCTTCAATGAGAACTTACTGTATCGCGAGTCGTAGTAGAACATTCGTTGAGCTGGTTGATCGCATTCATAACCGACATCTTTCCCAACCAAGCAGTCCAATGTAAGAGCGACTGGGAGGAAGCAGAGCAGAAGCGGCAGCAACATCGTCTGAAGGCGACAGCTTTTGATAAGCCAGTAGTATGGCTTGAACGAGATAGGACGTCGGATAAAGTTGACGGACGGTAAATCCATAGGATAAGAAAACAAAGAAGCAATCTTTGAGCGACCGAGGAAAACTGACTAAAGCGGATGAACGCTCAACTATGAGTACCTGAAAAACGATACCTAAATTCACTGCTCTAGAAAAAAAAAGTAAAAAAGCCCTAATGAGCTATACCCCTTAGTTTAGTTAATTTAATAATAAGCTCGCCTCAGAGCTGAAGCTTTGCACAGCGCTTGAGCGAGATAGACGATACTTTAGTTGAACAGATGATAGCTTTTCACTGAAAGGAATACTAATTCGCTTAGAAAAGCAGCACTTCTATCCTACGCAGGTCGTGAAGAAGTCGTTTTCGCAAATGTTTCAATACAAGCTCTTGTGCTTAACTGATTTTCTTTCACTTTTGACTCAATAGATGCTGTGAATTCCGCCCTTTTCGGCAACTGCGAGGTTTAATACCCGAATCATCAGTTTCTCTTGCCCATAACCGTAAGCAACTGTCATGCCTACCAGGTATCTAACAAAAAGGCACAGAGCACAACGTCAATCGAATTGCTTGGGATACGCCATACATTCTACATCTATGCGATATTAAGGCCGTCGCTGCTGGCCGTCGTATTTAGGTTCCACAATCACTGGAGCAACCTTCGCTTCGCCGACGATATTGTTCTCATCTCTACCAACACGGCACGGACACACGGAAGTCGAGGAAATGCTGAACGAGCTCAATGTGGCAGGTATGAAGATTGGATTGGACATGAATATGTCCAAAACACAATTTATGGTCAACCAATGGTGTGACACGGGACTCGTAAGGTTAAACGGAGTCGCTCTACAATAGGTCGACTCCTACGTCTATCTGGGAAGAGAGCTGAACATGGATAACGACCTCGCTTCTGAAATCGCCCGCAGGAGACGCTCAGCATGGGCAGCCTTCAGTTCGATTCGCGAAGTCACCGATCAGGTCAAGGATGCCGGCCTCAGGGCCTCGATATTCAACGCCTCTGTACTGCCTGCGATGTGTTACGCGACGGAAACCTGGCCCGACAACAAGACAATCGCCAGAGCGATGCAAACTACGCATCGTGCACTGGAGACATGTCTTCTAAGGACAAGCCTTCGTCAGCAATGGCAAGAAGGCCTACGAAGCTCGGAGCTACGGGAGAAGTCGCAATTAGCAGACCCGCTGCAGTAAATGAAGAAGTCCAGAAATCGCTGGGCCGGACACCTGCTTCGACGAAAGGACGATAGATGGAGTCTCCGTGTCACAGAATGGCTCCCGAGAGACCATAAGAGACCACTGGGACGACCGCCAACGCGATGGGCAGACTCATTCTCGAGATCTTTCAGAGAGCGGAGTCTGCCTCACTGGATGCAAGCAGCCAGAGATCGAGCGGACTGGAAGAGTTGTGGTCCCCGCTGAGAAGACCTCCAGCCGACAAAAGAACCATCAAAGTAAGTATCAAAGTAAGTAGTCACTGGAGGGAACCACCATGGGACGGAAAAGTCGGTGTTTACGCTTCCCAAACAGGACTGGCACCAACTCGCCCATTTCGGAAGGGTCTGGGCGAGACTCGAACCAAGAACCTTGTATCGAGTGCAGACGATGACTAGCTCCTCTTCCACTTACTCTATCACTGCATTCAAGTGGAGTAAAAAAGTTGAAGCTGAAGGCATCCGTCTATGCTCTCGACACAGGAACGCCTATTGTCTCCAAAGAGGCTTTACAGTGAGGAAAATATTAGGCGACTACCACTTCTCGCCGTTTGCTTTTGCAGCTTTGAGACCTAGCCAAAGAAATTAGTGTTTCAGGTCGGACATAAAAAAGAATGGTTGACGTGCTGGTCATTAGCAACTCGAAACACAATGGTTGTGTTGGGGGATGCAGTCTGAGTTGCTGGTCTGTTTATTTGCTCTTACTGGGTAGAATTGAGATTTGCAGATTTGCATACGACACAGTGCAATAACCAACTAAAAAACCAATCAAAGGCACAGTGAATGCTCACCACTGCAGGCAACACCCAAAAATATGTAAGCCTAACCTGTTAAGGGTCCTCATAAAAATAGCGGTCAATTGATATTCTGAATTGCCTTACTTTGCTAGGAATCCATACGGTGTAAAATACCCTGAGGGGAAGATCTACCATACCAATAACTATGTCATAAATCATGACTAAGTCGTTTGTTTTCCTGCGAGACGCAAGCGTGCGCAGAGCAAAGATCTTATTTCGTACGGATGGTGAAGGAATGGTGGCGTGATCAAATCCATGTTGTTTTTATTGAAAGTTTTTTTTTCAAAGCTGAATAGATTCGAGTCCGGTGATTTCTTTTTTACATTTAGGACGGAACACAGTCGTGCCATATTCTGTTCTAGTATCGTTCTATTTGTCAAAAATGCTACTGGATCAGTCAAATTTTCAAAAATCCTGAAGGACGGACGGTCGCCTAATCCATATCGCTGACATCATAAGGATCACAACTCATCGAATAAGGGTTAGGAAGACACAATGTCGATCCAAAAGGTTGAACTGCTTCTCGCAATAACTCTGAACTAGAAACATGACGCTGTTCTAGTCACACGAGCGAGGAGAGTACACTGGGCTACAATGACACGCGACAGGGATGGAGTAAGAAAAGTTTCTCGCAGAGATCAATACCTTCACTGTAGACTCGTTCATGAATACGCAGCTCCGTTCAAATACATTAGCTCTTACATGCGATAAATTTATTATAAGGCTCAAGGAAGTGCTACATTGTACAGCAGTACTACACTGGCACCCTTCGTTAAAGCCTATATATGTATTAGGTTGGCAATTAAATTCGTGGACTCTCAAACATCTTCAACAAAAGTGTTTATTAACAAATAACTAATAATAACCTTTAATCGAAGTGAGACCCGTTGGAACGTAGAAGCGTTTCCCATTTATCAGGTAGCTGGTCTATCCCACGGCTGTAGAATTCTTGTGGTTTTAAGGCGAAAAATCCTTAGAGGTGCATTATGATCTGAAGAGTTCGGTTCGAGACGTGTGGTTTGGCGTTATTCTTCTGAAGGATAATGCCACTCCTGAAGAGCTGTAGGAACATATTCTGGCGAAGTTCAGCCTGCATGCGGTCAAGTTGAGAAAAGTAGACTTCGGCATGAATACTGAAACCACTCTCGATGAGTCCCCAGAAGATAACACCATCCCGACACAACCAAACAGAGAGCATCACCTGCTTCTGGTGAGGTCAAGCTCAGGCGTTGATGGTGGGTTCGTTTTGCTCCAGCACACTTGGTAGAATGCTGACAATTAGCCAGTGGCATCCACTTTTCATCACATGTTCAGTCGGTGGGAAAATGGTTCCTGCTTGTGAGGATTTAACAATTTTTTCGCGGTATCCACACGCTTGTTCCTCTGCGATAGAGTGAAGTCGTGAGGCACCCGTCTACCGAGCTTTGCAGAGAGGCCAACGCTGTGCAGAA
Organism: Heligmosomoides polygyrus bakeri; assembly: GCA_947359475.1. Classification (NCBI taxonomy): domain Eukaryota; kingdom Metazoa; phylum Nematoda; class Chromadorea; order Rhabditida; family Heligmosomidae; genus Heligmosomoides; species Heligmosomoides polygyrus. The sequence continues at coordinate 90,361,898 of OX375868.1, read as the reverse complement.
TCATCTCAATATAGGTATGTGAGCATCTAAAGTCGAGTGCCAGCATTGGCGTTGTAAAGCTCGGATTTCCTAATTACAGCTCGACGATCAAGAGAAATCGGTCTTCCGGTGCGTCGCTTGTCTTCAGTTTCAATGTTGCCCTCACGGAACCTCTTGAACCATTTCAACATTGTCGATCGTTGGACAACCTCATCTCCAACACATACACATATGCTTCAGTTGCAGAACGGCCAAGTTGGGATTTATGAAGAAGGCATTCGTGAAAAGCGGCTCTGTGTCCTTTCATTTCAGACTCAAAAACTTCCCACTAAATCGGAATGGCAGGACAACAGAAGTAGTTTCGAGAAGTACAGACTAACTGGTTTCAAACAGTGGAAAGAGCAAAAGAATTCATGCACAAGTAACCTGACAATTTTTGCTGGGAGGAGTGACTACAAATCATCATCATCATTTCATCATCATTTTCAGTAGCATTTGTCCCGCTTGGTGGCGGGGTCCGCTCTTCTGGTGTGGTGATGCCATTTCTTCCGATCAAATGCTTGATCGGGATGAACATCAGCCGTTTAAGTTCATGTGCGTGTCTAGCCAACGTTGTTTTGGGCGTCCTCTGGGCCTTTTTCCAGGGACTTCAAGATTCAGGCTAATCTTACAAGCGGTGTCGTCGTTAGCGCGAAGGACGTGGCCATACCATCGTAGACGTGCTTCGCGCAACTTGTCGGCTATCGGGACGACACCGAACCTCTGTCGTATGGTGTCCTTGCGAACGCGGTCCAATCGCGTTACTCCGGCCGTCCTCCTTAACATCTTCGTCTCCAATACACTGAGGTGGATTTCAATTTCCTTCGTCACGGGCCACCACTCAGCACCGTACGTCGCTACTGGGAGGATGACTGTTCTATAAACCTTCGACTTGAGGTACTCGGGTATTGTCTTATCGCAGAGAACCCCAGTCAACGACCTCCATTTGGACCAGGCTGCACTTACGCGCGCATTCACCACCAACTTAAGCTGCCATCGGGCGTAACTGTTGACCCGAGATACTTGAAAGATGTGATTCGTGAGAGGTCAGTACCATTGATCTTGATAGATCCGAGCTCATTCATATCCGTTGTCAAGTACTCCGTCTTTTTGACGTTTAGCTTGAGTCCGAACAATGCCAAGCGATCGCACCATTCCTGTGCCTGTCGCTCGAGTTCAGCTTTGTCTTCAAACGCAAGCATGACGTCATCGGCATACAGCAGCGTCCAAGAAGCTGCCTTTTGGAGATCGCGTGTAATTGCATCCATGACGACCGCGAAGAGCAGTGGGGATAGCCCAGACCCCTGGTGCACTCCGACAGAGATAGGAAACTCCATCAAGGTACCCGCTGGTGCTCGTACTCGGCTAATTGTGCACAAGTAGAGGATGCACACCCACTCAGTAAGCTGTTCAGGGATACCATGTCGTAGCAACGCGTACCATATCACTTCCCGCGGAACGCGGTCGAAGGCCTTCTCCAAGTCCAGGAAGGCGAAATGCACCGGTTTCTGTTTCTCGCGGTACTTCTCTAGCAGAAGACGAACGGCGTGTATGGCATCATCCGTCCCACAGCCGGCAACGAAACCACACTGATTATTGGAAAGCTGAACGACATCCCGAATACGTCCATCGACAATTCGCTCAAAGATTTTCATGGTGTGCGAAAGAAGGCGAATTGGACGGTAACTAGCACAGTCTGCAGGACTGCCCTTCTTCCTCCAAATCGGAATAGTCGTGCTTTGCTGCCAACCCTCAGGCACTTTCTTCTCAGCAACAACCTGCTTGAAAAACTAAGCCATCCATTCGGCAGGGCACCAACCCTTCGACTTCCAAAGGTCGGCCGGCAGGTCATCTGGACCAGTGGCTTTGCCTGACTTCATCTTCCTCAGGGCTGCTTCAGTTTCGCTCACTGTGATCTTCTGAACGAGACCGTATACAGGTGAAGCAAAAGGAACGGCAGGATGTTCAAATTCTACATTCGAGATTTCCTCGAAGTAGTCGCGCCATCGCTTCACAGCCCTTTTACGATCCATCAGAAGATGGCCGTTCTCATCGTTAATGCCAAAGAACTTTTCGATGTTTTCTGCTTGGCGACAGCGAGCTTTGGCGAGTCGGTAAAGATAGCGCTCACCATCGCGCAACGTAGGCAAGATCCGCATAGCAACGTTGAATATGGGTACGTTGACGGGCCGCTCGTGCGAGTTAGTTGAAGCACTGGAGCGAAGAAATATAAATAAATGTAGATTTCTGTGCAGTGCAGGAGACGAGGTGGTACTGGTGCAAGTCGAGGGACATTGGCCGCGGCTTCAAGGCCGTTCTGTGCGGCAGTCCCAGGACCACTAGTGGAGGAGTGACTACGAATGAGTCCACGAATTTAGTTGCCAACCTAATATTTAGTTACTTATTTAAATAGGCGAGATGTAGTACAGTCGTAAGAGACACCGACTATCGCGTGCATCGAGGGTTTTTGGTCCCAGTCCCAGCCAAATTGATGCTAAACAAGCCTTCCAAGCCTCCGGTGGGAGGAGACTTGACGAGACTTGTCCATCAGCTGGCCACCACATGCAACTGTAAAGGCGAAGTGCGCATTCAAATCGCCTCCATGATATTCCATAGAAGTAGAGTGCGTGGCGCGTTCCAAACATAGACTGATTAATCCTAAGCTTGATGCTCTTTTATTATGCTTTGTGTTAAACAGAGTGCGTGGCGCGTTCCAAACATAGACTGATTAATCCTAAGCTTGATGCTCTTTTATTATGCTTTGTGTTAAACATGGCGTTACCGCAGACAACTACAGGAAAACAAAAAGCTAATAATGCTGTAGGTTACTCCACATGTTCTCCTCATTCAAAATCTTGCAAATTTTTGCTGTCTGCTAAAAATGGAGTACAACGTTTGAATTTGAGATCGCCCGTTAATGCTCTTGATACAAAAACCTGTGGCTTTTAAGGGGCTTTTACTTGAATCACTTTTCGAAAAACATCAAGTGACTACCAGCTATCGTCGCTTACTTTTGTCCTTGGTTCTGGTACAAAAATTTGTGTTTCATGGTGGATATAAAAGAAACGCCTGAGGGCGTAACCAGTTGATGTACACGGCCGTTCCTGCTGGGGAATAGCAGGTGGCAGTTGCGGGACGCATCGTACCTCATCCTTCGGAGGTCATCTTGTCTTAGGATCATCGAGGTTCATGAACCTCTTCCTATCCTTCGCTTGCTGAAGGACAGTTAGTGAACATTGCGGTGAATAGCATAACTGTATTTCCGCCATGAAATTTGCCATCAAAATTTTTATAAACTTCTCAGCCTCCGTTGTAACAGCCATAATTTCATGAAGAAAAAGTCCCAGTACACATATTTTTTGGACATGTAGAAGCCTACTATTTTTCAACTCCAGTGACAGTTCTTATTCTGACGAGCTAGGTAGATATTCCCTGTGGGGGAAATTATCTCGAGCGGCGAAGGGAGGCCACCGCCGTTGAGACTGTATAGGTCGCCGAATCAACTTTTTTTTAAGAACCTCTGAATGCTACCCACACCACCGTATAGATCATCAAGAGTGGATTCGAATGGTGGCAATTATTTTCTGATCAAATCACTTTAAAAGGAGTTATGGAAAAGCGGCGGAAACGGCGGTTTTTTCCGTCTATTCCGCCCAAAAACCAAAAGACAGGTGCGGTATTGTATCTTGATCAGGTGTAGGTCCACTTGAAAGGAGCCACATTTTCTTTCATAAAATAGCTCTTAGGAGTAGAATGCGTGGCGCGCCCTACAAGGGTATGGTTTAATTATGTCTTGCATTTCTCACCCTTTATTTGTTTATAAAGATACCAATTTCATGACGTTATCTTTTAGGTCACCTTTCAAACCAAAATAAACACTTTTTGCTTCAATGTGGACACTTGTCTTTTATTTTCTACTTTTTATCTGTTTATAATTATGAACGATGGGATAGAGGATAACAGACGGCGTTACTCAATCCCTTCTGGGATGCGCCAGCGCATTCTACTTCTGCAGGATATCGTGGAGGCGATTTGAATGCGTATTTGGCCATACAAAAGCGCTGACTTGTTCATTGGCTGGTGGCCAGCCAATGAACAAGTCAGCGCTTTATCCTTCCCAGACAAGTCTGGTACCAATTCACCGACCCCGAAGGGATGGAAGGCTTGGGTGGCCTGGGCGGGAAATCCGAACCAGGGACCTGGTATCGGGTGCACGCGACAGTCGTGCCTCCTCCGACTGCGCTACTCGCGCCCTTATAATTAAACTATTTTAAAAATTTGCCTTTTTCACGTTATGTTGGACACTTTCCAAACCAAAATAAACTCTTCTCGCTTCAAGTTGGAACTTTTCTGAGGAGGCATGACGTTTTTGAATTGAAGCACAACTTTTGCAAAATCCAAATGAGCGTCTTTCAGATTAAACTAGGGGCTTTTAGTACAATTTCCGTCCAATGGAAGTCAAGTATGCCTTCCTTTGAAATTTGCCTTATTCACCATGCAGTAAGTGAATACACTTTTTAAAGAAGAAGAAGACTTTTTAAAATTTTATAAAATTTTTAACGAAAATTTGGTATTTAAAAGCTGTTCTAGAGTATAAAAGATTAACTTTTTTACACGTTAAAGAATGAGATCACGCCATGTACCTGCCAATTCGCTGCGGTAGTGCTTCTACCGAAAGTGTAAATCCCGTTTTCTTGAAACAAAAAATAAAATTCTTATAGAATTTCAGCAGAGGACAGCAGAGGTTTATTTATTTTTCAACAGAGTTTCATTTTTTGGACAAGTGAATGGAAGAAACTTCTCGATAAAATATCCTCTGTGTTTTGTTACCCGCAAACAAGTCTGGAACCAGTTCGCCTTCCTGGAGAGGTAGAGGACTTGGTTCGCCCGGAGAGCACCCGAACCAAGAATTGTGCTTCTGAACGCTTGCGACAGCCGGTATATCCACCTTCAGCGCGATCAATGATTTATAATGAAAGGTAAAAATCAAATTGAAAGTTTTTGTTAGGATAACATTTGTTTCATTTTGTTAGGATAAAAGGGTGGATGTTGTTTTCTTTGATTTCCGGAAAGCATTCGACAAGGTTTCCCACTCCAAATTAATGCATAAATTATCGTCTGTTGGAATTCATCATAGGATTATATCGTGGATACGTGATTTCCTTGATAGTAGGACTTTCCAAGTACGTATAGGTAAAGAGTTCTCACCCGTGTATGAAGCATGCAGCGGTGTCCCGCAAGGTGGGGTTCTTTCCCCCATTCTATTTCTGATTTACACGTTTGAAATCCCCAATATTATCGAAAACCTTGGAGTCACGTGTAAAATGTACGCCGACGATATAAAAATTTATAAGGTCATAGAATCGCCAATGGACACGGACCGCTTGCAAACTGCTATAAATTTTGTTAGCAAGTGGTCCGAATATTGGGAACTACCCCTTGCTGTGGAAAAAACTCATGTTTTCGTCATTGGGGATAAAACCGCCACTACAACGTATTCTATCGGATCCACTCCGCTAAGAAGGGTAGACGAAGTTAGAGATCTCGGTTATCTCATAAACAGTAATCTAGACTTCGGGCCTCACTACAGTATGCTCATAAAGAAAGGTATGGCTCGCATCTACAATCTTTTTCGGATGTTTAGAACCAAGAACCCCAAGGTTCTATTAAGGGCTTATAAAATATACATCAGGCCAATCGTTGAAAGTGGGACTACCGTCTTCAATCCTTACAAACGTAAGGATATTCGTCTGCTGGAGAGGGTCCAGAATAACTTCACCCGCAAACTGATGCTGAGGTGTTATGCGATGGACTATTCCTCCATTCCCGATGGTGAAACCAGAGCTACTCAATTGGGTTTGTTGTCCCTAAGAAGTAGGAGAACAAAATTCGATCTTGTGATGATGTTCAAAATACTAACAGGCAGAGTACAAATAGAAGCCTCAGACTTCTTTTCGGTGTTACCTGAGGCCAGAACAAGATATGGTTACCTAAGAGCCACCGATCCAGTTATGAAGAGCCAAAGCCAAATCCGATCAAACTTTTTTTCGAACAGAACCATTCGAGTTTTTCGACCACTGCTCAAAGATAATGTGCTTCAGATGTCCCTCGGCCGATTTAAGAAATTCATTGACCAGCGATTGAAATAGATCTGAATTTAGTTCTTTTATTTTTTATCCAATTATCTGTTTTTTTAGTAATCTCCCTTTGGATATGTTTGTGTTGTCATGCCATTTCTAATGGGTGTTGCATGTGGGTGTGTTGTATGGCACCGCGCGATAATTCGCGCCACAAAATAAATAAATAAAATAAATAAATAAAATAAGGATAAGGATAAAGATAAAGGACGCGGTTACTCAAACCCTTTGGGATGCGCCACGCATTCTACTTCTACGGGATGTCGTGGAGGCGATTTGAATGCGTATTTGGCCATACAATGACTTGCGGTGGCCAGCCGATGAACAACTCAGCGCTTTATACTCCCCAGACAAGTGTCAAGTGTCAAGTGACAAGTGTCACCGACCCCGAAGGGATGGAAGGCTTGGTTGGCCTGGGCGGGAAATCCGAACCAGGAACCTGGTATCGGGTGCAGGCGACAGTAGGCCCCTCCTCCGACTGCGCTACACGCGTCCAGTTCTTGTTAGTGCCCTAGAGAGCGAAACACCGGTTGTTTATAAAGGAATCTTCTTTAAAATTCGTTACAGCTAGAAAATTATTAGATGATTGCCTGTTCTTGCCGGTTGCTTTTGCAGCCTTGATTGCTTGTCAGAATTTTTGTGTTTCAGTCTGGTTATAAAAAGCACCTATGAAACGGTGCGGTGTTTACATGGGAACATTTCGAGATGAAGGAATGCTGGTGATGAGTTTGCGTGAGGAGTAGGAAGGGTTGGTGTCAGTTCAGTTTGGAATGAGCCACGCGTTCAACATATTTCTTCCGATATGTCGAAAAGGCGATTTGAGAGAGCCATTCGCTTATACATCAACAATCTGCTAATGGAAAAGCTTAGACAAGTCTGGGACCAATTCATTGAATTCTGAGGGATCAAGGCTCGATTGGCCTGGCTGGCACTCGCGTCCAGAACCTCGGCTCTGCGCCAAAACTGGTCCTATCCATGAGACCTGAGAGAGCGAAAGACAGTGCGGCTGAGGATGGCACTACAGAAGTCCTGAAGAGAGTCTGATAATGTTATCTGGGGCTGCGGTGCGCGTAGCGCAGTCGCGCTGGCTGTCTCATGCACCCGGTAGGTTCCTGGGGTTCATATTTCTCACCCAGGGCAATCAAGCCTTCCATCCCTCAGGCCTCTGTGAATTGGCACCAGACTTGTCTGGGAAGGATAAAGCGCTGGCCTGTTTATCTTCTGACCACCGCAAGTCATCGTGTGGTCAAATACGCATTCAAATTCCTGCGAGAGAATTACACAACAGGAAACGGTACACTTATTGCTTTATTCATTTGTTATGTACTGAACAACCTCGTGATTACTGAACAACAAACCAAATCAGTCCCACCTCTACGAGACCCTTTAAATGACTACCTCCTCAAGTGGGATGCTCTTGGTGCTGGAGAAAAACTCAAGTGGGATGCTCGATCTAATTCTTCTTACAGTTTTTATAGTCGTGGTTACGTGAAAAGAACAATGTAAAGGGGTAAGGGGTAATGGATGAATAAGGGCGTCAATAAACTCCCTTTGGGTGAGCAACGCATTCTACTTTCACAGGACGTCGTTGAGGCAATTTGAATGCGCACTTGGCCTATGCAATGCGTTGCGGTGACCAACCGACGGAAAAGTCGTGTTTTAGCCTTCACAGACAAGTCTGGTAATAATCGCTGACATCGGAGGGATGGAAGACATGGTTGGCGTCGGCGAAAAATCCGAACCAGGAACCCTGGTATCGGGATCACGCAACAGCCGGCACCTCCTCCGACTGCGCTACACGCGCCCACCAGGTGAGCTTTGTGAGAGGCGACGAGCTGCACGACAGGCGAAGTACGATGAAGATTAGGAATCTGACGCTTTTGAAATAGGGTGCAGGCTATAGTTTTGTCCTTGGGAAAAGTCGAATTTCGAATGACCGAATATACATATTCGCGTTTTCAAAAGGTCGAATTTCGAATAATCGAACGCTTAGAAACTCTTGTTTATTGTGGTCAACCAAAGATTAACATTTATTTATTTTCCACTGCCTACTGTAACAGAGGCATATACGAAGGCTTCAGATTGCCATTGCTCTTCTACCAATCGAGTAATTGCAAGTGGGGATGGGCAATTATTAACTGTGCCGAGTGGTAGGTCGATTTCGATCGAAAGGAAACAAATGACGGCCCGAGACTACGAAGAATACGAACAGAATACGCTGAGTCATCGCTTCGCGCTAGGAGAGCCTCCAAAGTACGGTGAGCTTTTGCGATGCAGTTTTTACGGGATCTGGGGTCTCATGTGGGGAGTCCAAAACCGAAGTTGATTTTTTCGAAATGCTCTTCTGAAATCGAGAAAAGGCATGTTGAAGCGTGAGCGCGAAGTTCATCTTACCCTGTTGCCACCCAATCGAATGTGGTTGGCTGGCGCAGTGGATAGCAATGTGGCCTCACGGCCGTAGTGAGATGGCTTTATGATTCGACTCCGGTTTCACCATAGTTTTAGCACACATCGGATCGTTATTATTATGTGCGTGCATGATTACAGGACTCAGTTTGCACACGATTAATGCTTTTAGTAATCAAATGTAGCTCTTTTATGCTTTCTTTTGAGTTACCTCCCAATGGAAGGCATTTGCACTGTATCATATCAACAACGATGCTGTAAATGCACACAAACACATACACTTCAAAGGACAGGTCACGAATTTGGTTTGATATTGGTAAATGCTTAACAATTACTAAAAGCAATAATCGTGTACAAATTGACTCCTGTGAGCACGCAAGCACATAATAATAACAACGCGATTTGTGCAAAAACTATGGCGACACCTGAGGTCGAACCCGTAAAATCTATCCGCTGTGGCCGACGGGTGGCATTGCTACCCGCTGCGCCAACCGACCACATTGGGCTGGCTGACAGCAGGACATCATGAACATCGCGCTCACGCGTCCACACGCTTTTTTTACCACAGAAGAGCATTCCGAAAAAATTAACCTCGGTTTTGGATCCAACACACGGGACCCTATATCCTGTAAAAATTGCATCGCAAAAGCTCACCGCCACTTTGCAGGCTCTCTTTCTAAGAAAATATTCTGTTCATTTTTTGGCTTTTTTTGTGTACGCAAAAAGTTTATCTTTACAGCTGCAGGAGCTCCAACTCTTGCAGGCCAGGCATTTTCATCGATGGGCTGCCATTACACATTCCACATTAACGTCAAGTTGGACATTCTTTAGGCAAGCTTGACGCTTTGAAAGCATACGAAACATCTTCGAAATAAACGAAACGATCTCACCAAATAAGTTTGAGCCTCCAAAGAGGTTGGAAAACTTGTTACTCAAGAAAAATTTAGCATGAGTTTCTTTGAATTTTTTTAAAATCATTTGACCCATTGAGCGAATATCTGCTTAAAATTTCATGAAAGTTCTATTTTTTAAGCAAATGTAACAATTTAAGGCTTATACAAAAGTACAAAAATACTTTTTAGTGTATTAGGGAAGGAAATCGAGTTGTGCTATCGTCCAGCTTAATGCGATTTTAATTGGATCAATATTGTAAATGTTGCTTACTTGAAATAGCAAAGTGAATACACAGTGTGTATTTTAAGCGAATATTTTTTGAGCCGTTGAAAAGTGTGCAGTTCTACGCAAATAGAATATTTGCTAACAATCAAAAAACATCATGACGACATGACTTTTATGAGTGCATGATTATTTTTGATCTCTCAAAATGATGACGTTGTTCTGCACTGTGAAACAAATTATAAACCATTATTTTTCTTTGAAACATGAACATTTCATAAGAATTCACAGAGTGTGTCACTTTCTGAAGTAGGTGAACTAAAAACCTTCAAAGAAAGCAACTCGAAGCTTTTTTCAGACAAAAAGAGAAGTAAGATGAGTCGGCGGTTCAATGACCGGATTCATCAACGCATACACCTGCGAATATTCGGGGTATAGGGGGTAGACGTACCCGCGGTGAGGCATTCATGACAAACATTACGCGCCTCATCGTTGGTCGGATTCATCAAGCAATGGGTGTAGGCAGAGGGTACATGTCGCGTAGGTGAGCAGCATTGGTAGGTAGGAGCGCGCCAGCCAATTATAACCAAACGAGCACAGGCCGAACGCATGCCACCCCATCAGGGTACCAACAGTACACGCCCTCTCTGAATGACATGCCCATCCAATGTGGTCTGATTGGTTTAGGCGTTCCCACCTAGCAATGCTGCTCACCTACACGACATATACCAGGCAGAGATACCGTAACGGGATCGTACCTACTCCCCGCAGTGTAGCGGGTACAATTCGTATTCAAGAGAACAATCAGGGATATGGTAGAGCTATGCCTCTCGCGAGAACAGCTGATCTCGCTAGAGCGCCATTTTGTCAATGGGGTACGGAATTCTCGCTGGTATGCGAATATACCCGTAGAGTATTCCACCCACTGCTATACCCACAACGTTACGGGTAAGGTTTATCATGAATGCCTCATCGCAGGTAGGTCTACCCCTGTACCCCGTTTGCCCGCGGGTATGAGCGTTGATGAATCCGGCCCCAAGATGCTTATATATCTTTTATCAGGCGTTTATCTTGGATTAAGAAGTGCCCAAGGACCAGTCTCATCAGCATTTAAACCCGTAAAGCCCTTTCGGTGTGGCCGAGAGGCGACATCACTACTCGCCAGCCGACCACATTCGGTTGGATGACATCGGGGCGTGACGAACTTCGCGCTCACGCTTCCATCCGCCTTTTTTCGACTTTAGAAGAACATTCCGAAAAAATTAACCACTGCTTTGGACTCCTCACACTGGACCCTAGGTCCTGTGAGAACTACATCGCAAAAGCTCACATCCACTTTGGAGGCTCTCCTTGTGAAATTCACACGTTCTCCGCACTTTAGGCGACGCGCGAAACTCAAACATAGTTTGCTGGCATAAGGCTTTGCTGGTTTTCGAATAGAGGTGTCATTAACTTGTTTAGAGATTGAAAAACAATATTCGAGTACTCGAATATTCGATATTCGAAGCCTTTTACTATTCGAATAAGCGCGTGTGACAGCAGGCACCCCGTCTGACTGCGAAAACAGAAAAAAAGCACTGTACAATGTATGAAAGTAGAGGGAACGTTCAGGAAGGAGTAACACCGTAAGACCGAACTCGTCTCAACTTTATACTTCGCGGTGTTTACGATGTAGAACGACGACGCATCGAACTGCAGTAACGATAACAACAACAGCACGCTGACAGAGTTCCAGAAAACGTTGAAAGGCAAACAAACATGTAATGCGACGTCCTCTCGAGCGGTGTTCAAGTGGCTGACATGAGCACTGTGGAATGATAGGTGGAGGCAGGCAAAAGTTCTCTCTCTCTCTGATCGTACGGTTAAGTGTTAATTAAGTGCTAATCAGCGTATCTACTACTGAGACGGTAAGTGTTGCTACCAACCAAAACAATAAAGGGTATGTACAATTTTGACGTCAAATTGGACACAAAAACCAAAACTGGAACTCTCCGAGACGACTGGAATTATTTTAATGTTGCAATAGTCCAGTAGCTTGTTTAGCGTAGCCAAGATTGGTACAAGGCTTTATTTCGGCTGACGTTTCGGCGTACGTTGTCGTTCTCTTGGTCTCTTAGCCTTTTGGATGTGCTCCTGCAGAATGAAATGGCATTTGGGAGGGTAGTTTCTCAAATGACTTCGACTTTTCCAGGCTCTGAAGAAGGCGACAACGCCGAAACGTCAGCCGAAATAAAGCCTTGTACCAATCTTGGCTACGCTAAACAAGCTACTGGACTATTGCAACATCAAAGATGCCAAGGTTCATCGAGAGTCGAACATGGAATGTACTGGAATTATTTTAGTTCAAAGAAATTTCAGTACGACTTTCTTTGAAATTTTCTAACTCATCTGCAGCAAAAGAGAACCTGCTGTTTGAAATTTTACAAAAATTTCATTTCTAAAGAAAAATAAAAAATAAAATAAAATAAAAAAGTCTAAATTTAAGATAGACTGGTTCAAAGCGCAGCAATTATAATAATACAGCACAATACAGGACAAAATGCAATACAAAACACAATACTACATTAATAATATGCACTACTTCTACGTGAAATTGAGAACTTTGTTTCAAATTTTGTCCTCTTCAATTTGTCCATAAAAAACGAGCATTAGTGTTTTTTTTAATTATCTAATTCAGCTGCCCCTATTGAGAGAACACCCTATTTGAAATTTTATAAAAAAATATTTTATTAGAGTAAACCTTTTTCAAAACTCATTTTAAAATAGAGAAAGGCAGCAGTTCTTTGTGTTATAAGAGAAGATCGCGCCATACACTTGTCTAACCCGATGCAATTTTAAGTTGATTGACAGTGTAAATGCTGCATACATAAAACAGCAAAGGAAAGATAATTTTGTTTTATATAATATAAATGTTTTTGTCGTGCCAAGTGTCTAACACCAAACAAAATTTGCAAACAGAATTTTTATATAAATCAAATTGCAATTATTGCGAGTTTTACGAGCGCATGGAGCGATCTCCTCTTTTACTACACTGTGCCGGTTTTTTAGTGCTTTAAAATTAGTTTAAAAACACAAAATTCTATTTAAAAAAATACAATTTTTATAAAACTTCAAACAACGTGCACTTATTGAGGCAGCTGAATTAAGCCGCTATTGCGGCAACTAAAACATTTCGAAAAAAATTGCTGAATTTTTCTTGGAGACAAATTATCCTACCTGTTTCGGTGGGCGCGTGTAGCGCAGTCGGAGGAGGCGCCGGCTGTCGCGTGCACCCGATACGAGGTTCCTGGTTCGGATTCCCCGCCCTGGCCAACCAAGCCTTCCATCCCTCCGGGGTCGGTGAATTGGTACCAGCGCTTTATCTCTGGGAAGGATAAAGCGCTGACTTGTTCATCGGCTGGCCACCGTAATTCATTGAATGGCCAAATACGCATTCAAATCGTCTCCACGACATCACGTAGAAGTATGTAGAATGCGCTGACGCACGCCAAAAAGGGATTGAGTAACGCCGTCCTTTATCCTTTTATCCTTTTATACCTGTTTCGGTGGTCCAATGTGAAAGACACTGGTTTTAATTTGGAAGCTGTCCAATTTGATTTTAGAAGTGCTCAATTTAATTTGAAAAGTGTCCAATCTTACGTAAAAACTATATGTTAAAGAAAGAGATTGTGCTGCGCACTCGACTGCATCGTAGCAATTCTCTTTCGATTGATGGCAAAAATCCTGTTCTCAACAAAAAGAGTTACTAAAAGACATTCCATCATACCACCCTTTCAAGAAATCAGTCTTTGCACTATCAATCAAGTAAAAATCGCGACCATCCAGGCGAGTATAAGGCGCGATTTCTTTCTTTAACACATTACATGATTCCTGCCTTCTTGTGGTTTAAACCGATTTTGTTTCGCATTTTTTCCTAGAAGATGAAAATTTTTTAAACATTCAAACAGTGTGTCCACTTACTGGGCAAGTGAATTTCAAAAAATTTCAAAAAAATCAATATGAGTTCTCCATTAACGAAGAATTATTGTCACCTTTTCGAAAAGTTTCTATTTTATTGCTGAAAAAGCATGGTTTCATTTGGAGGATGACATCTCTGATTTCAAAAGCATCAAGCTTGTTTGGAAGCCTGTCCAGTTTGCCTTAAAAATTGTCTAATTTGCTATTGAAAGTGTCCAATTTACTTTGAAAGGTTTTTATTTTATTTAAGCATAAAAATAGTATATCTGCGCAGATTTATTTATTTATTTATTTATTGAAGACATAAGCCATAGTCACGCTTAGAAATACGTAGTTAAAAACAACATCCAAGGAGCGGCAATAAATGACAATTAAAAATATCCGATGAGATTCACTGCAAACGTAACAGTAGATTCTTGAAGCCACGCAGAGATAGACCCAAAACATCTTGATTTGCATTCAAAATAAGGTCGAGCTTCCTAATGCTCCTGTGGGTGGAGAAGGTTGTTCTGGCTTCGCGCTTTTACAATCGAAACATAGAATTTGAGTTTGACCCTTTTATTCCTTCTCAGAGATGAATAAAAAACCGAAGTGGAGAATAGTGAAAAATGGGTACGTCTCTAATGCTCCAGTGAGACCTACGCCGCCTACCACCTCTTCTTCTATGCGCAAGAAAGAAAGAAACACCACGAAGTGTTCTTTACACCTGCATAATTAGAAACACATCGCCCAGCGCTCGAGGTTGATCAGAAGAGTGAAACGATAACGGCCGACTGAGCGTCTTCGGATCGGCAAACTGCATGCGAACTCACCACCAGTCATTCAGTGGTGACGGAACAGGTTCCATTCGGCGACATCGAAACTCTTTAGCATGATTGACTAAGAGCGTATGACACCATCTAAAGGCCAAATATGTAGACAGTGATGGAGGTGGATTAAAAGGACAGCGTCGACGATGTCGCCCAAAACATCCTTCCGAAACAATCGCCAGCCACTGTTTCCTATTGTTCGACAACCGACGGCTAGCAGTGTCGCAGGTGACATGCTTGGTAGCTCTAACAATGGCTGCAATAAATGGGTGTCCGTGGAAGAAATGACTGATGGGTCGATTTCGTTCAGTGGGACTGGCGTTGGAAGAAGGTGATTGTTCAGTGTGGCAAATGCTAGCCCACAAATAATTGAAGTTGAAAAACTGGCAGTGGTCTTCAGAGCCTCTGAAAGCGTAGAGCCAGCAGACGCCTTGTATGGAGGGCTGTAAAGTAGGCGACGATTTCGTAGAATGGAAATAACGCCAGCGCAACTCAGTCATATTATTCTTGCCGAGGACAGAAAAGTAATCTGCCACATGATCACACAGACACTTAATGCGTGTTCGACTGCCTTCAGAACGCGTCCATCTTCCATCAAAGTAAAGTATCGAAGTTCTTGAACAGAGTTATGATGGGGTAACAGGACAACAGGACTGTGGCTTTTTCAGCGCCCTCTCACCCTGAAACGTCTGCGTGATTCATTCAATTCATTTATTCGATGTATGATATTCTTATTGAGCTACTACCACACGTATGGATCAGCTGATAAAAAGAAAGGAGCGAAATAGTGCCATAAATAACAAATACAACCATACTCTAAAAAGACGTGCCATGAAAATATTCCATTAATCCATACCACTTTCTAGCTGGGCACGTGAAGAGCAGTCGGAGGAGGTTCCGACTGTTGCCTGTACCCGATACCAGGTTCTTGGTTCTGATTTCCCGCCCAGGCCAACCAAGCCCTCCACTCCCTTGGACTTGTTTAATTGCTACCACACGTGTCTGGGAAGGATAAAGCGCTGGTTTGTTCATCGGCAGGACACTGCAACTCATTGTATGGCCGAATCGCCTCCACTACATTCCGTAAAAGTGGAATGCGCAGCGCATCCTAAAAGTGAGTAACGTCTTCCATTCTCCTTTATCCTTACTTTCAAGCTGGTTGTTATATACTCACGTGTAGCAACGTTTCAAAAACTCGAAGAGACAACACAGGTGTTCAATGTCATTCATCTTCCTAATGCTCCTGTCACCTATCATTCCGTTGATGGTCGAGTTGCTCGAGCGGGCGTCAGCTGCGTCTCCATCCCTGTCTCGTGCCATAGTGCTCCAGTGGACCCTCCTCTTTCGAGGGTCACGAAGAGCGTCATGTCTTTCGTTTAGCGTCTTCACGAAGAAGTCCTTCCAACGCGTTGACGGGCGTCCTGGTGTTCTCTTGACATCACGCGGAATCCCGTCGGTGACGGCTCTCTTCAGCGGGTGTCTGCGAAGCGCATTATGTGGTCGGCCCACCTAATTTTCGACGACTTGGCCCACACGACAGCGCCTCTGATCTTCGAAAGTCGGCGAAGCTCGGAACTCAGGAGGCCATCTCTCACTTTCGTGAATCGTGTCACTCCGAGCATCGTCCTCTCGATTCCACGCTGCGCGACGCTGATCGCGTGTTCATCCTGCTTTCGTATAGCCCAGGTCTCTGATGCGTATGTTAAGGCAGGAAGAACAGTGAAGTCGAAAAAGTGGGTACGGAACCCGACGTTCTTCATCTTCTCCACGACTCTTTCGACACTCTTGACAGCTCCTCAAGCCGCTCGTTTCCTCCTGCCCAGCTCCGGCGCCAGTTAGTTGGTCACGTTGAGTTCGCGACCCAGATACGCGTATCTGGAGCATTCGAAGATGTTCGTTCCGTTAAGCGAGGATGAGGCATCAGAAACTCGTCCGTTCCTCATGAACATTGTCTTCGTAAGATTCAGCTGCAGTCGAACGTCCCCATACACGATCGAAGTCGGCCAGCATTCGCTCCGCCTGGCTGATGTTCGTGTTGTGAGCACGACATCGTCCGTAAAGCGAAGATGGTGCAGTTGTCGGCCGTCGACCTTCACTCCCAGTTTCCCCATTTTACGTTCGTCTTCCGTTTCATTCGTCGTCGTAGAAATTGTCGGAGACATCGTGAATGTGGTCTTTCACCAAAGAACGCTGCTGTAATGGATTATGCAGCTAGGAAAGTAGAGGATGCGTGCTTGAGTCCCGTCTAACGCTAGTTTTGAAAGCAACTAATAGTAAGCAGTCTTAGCAACAACAGATTTTCTAGGTTCAGGTGAAAATGCAGAGTGGCTAGAAGGAATCAGCGAAGATAAAACAGAGCACTGCATATGGCAGAAACCTTTCAACGAGGAAAATGTACGAAACTTAGACTTGTAGCTAAAGCCTAAAGCAGTGTCACGGTGAGCAACTAGACCGAAAACTGTGAAGAAGTATTCCAGCAAGATCAGACCGACAGAATGTGGTTGCGTGTAGGATAGTAGGTGAAAATCGACATTGGAGGGCGTGAGAACTTGCTAGAGAGAAAGTCACACGAGCGAAGAACATGATGGATGGCGACGGTCGGACGGCTACAATAGCGGTATCTGGTCTTCCACAAACACTTTCTTCTGCATCTCTCGACAGCGCTTCCTTCACTCAGCATGGCTGTCAAGTCCGACGACGGTCTCTTGGACAACAACCATTGCAATTCGAACTGGAATGGCGGAAAGGACCGACTTCGGCAGTGAACTGCCGGAGTGTCATCAAGAATTTCAACCAGATGGCTAGACTGTGTAGGTCAAACTTCTTAGAGTTGCTATGGAGGTTAGAAGTTAACGACAGGGATTAAAGGTGGGATAAATTCCGGTGCGGGATGCACCACGTATACCAGCTCTGTTGAATAAGGAGCGTGTGGTTTGAAGGCACATTCGGTCTACTCAAGGACCTCTGCTGGCCATTGGAAGATCTAGCGCACTACCCTTCTTATTCAACTCCCGTACCAATTCACAATTCTAGGTGGATTCCAAAGCATAATTGGACTGGAAGCGGCACGCAAGCATACGTGATTCGTCGTGCCAAGGCTTCCTTCCATCACACCCGCTGAAGGGTTTTAAAATCTCGTATAATCTACCGTGTTACATGCAGCTGCCCTGACCAACCAACATTTGAACGAATTCAAACGAAATTTCATTCACGCTTCACAACTATTCAGTTGATTCCCTTCTCCTTGCTCACGAGACAGTAAGAGCTTGAACCTGTCACACAAGGATCCGATTTCGGTGCTTTTTTACATTTCGCTGAATCCAGACTGATTACGGCTTCTGTCCAGCGGGTGTGAGGGTTGCGCTCTATGTTATCAGCTTCGTCTAGTTTTCGACGACTTGGCTCAAGCAACACAATCTCTAGTTCTCGAACTTGGACGAAACTAGGAAGTCAGGAGGTCATCACTCACATGCCTGTCACACTGTCACCCGATGATTGTCGTCTCATGAGGGGACGATACTAGGTGGCCGTGGGACATTGAGATGAGATGCATGTCACGGAATGTGGCTTTGAACGCCGACTCCAAATATGAGTTCCGTTTCTGCAATGCGCATCTCTTCACGGAGTTATGGACCGTTTTCAGCATGGCTACGAGCCTGGAAACTCCACTGCCCCCCGAGCAGTGGCGGCGCAGGTGATGGAGGAACGGCGTGGTGAGACCGGATAGTTTATGGTTCGAATCCAGTGTGACGCGGGATTTTTGCACTTCCTAGAAAAGAACTGCCATATCAACCAAAGCTCTTCATGTCAAATCGCCACGGAAAAGGTCACCAGAATTACCTACTCTGGGACGTTTCGTACACCAATTCAATACTGTTCCCCTACTGACGTCATTGAGCACTACTCTTACATCGGCTGCACTGATGTATCTTTATCCGCTGCTGTCACTGCCAACAGCTGTTATATTTTAAGCATTTGACATAGAGAGCTTTGGTTGATTGTGGCAAATCTTTTTTAGGAAATGCAAAAACACTGCACTACTGGACAGTCGAACCAAGTGTAGTTAGAGGGCAAAGAAGCTAAACTGAAATTGTCCACAACTTCGTTCATTGATGAGTTCACCAGAAATGAGATACATTTTTGGAATCAGCGTTCCAAAAAAAACTGCATCCCGAGTGAACATTCCATATCAAATCCCTACGTTCACCAATTATCCTTCCTCTGTCTGTTCCTCGCTGTACGGCGATGACAGCATGTTTACCTTCTTCCGTTGTGCCCAGGTTTCTGGTATGCTGACAAGGACGATTCGCTGCTGGTCTTCTTGTCTCTTTCTTCACTCAGAGAGCTTAAACAGGAGGAAGCGCCGGCAAACCTCGCTTCTCAGTTGTAGCACCAAAGAGAGCCTTGTTGACATTGCATAGTTGGCAATAGGTACTATACACTGGAACCGATAGAAAAACCTCGGATTTCTGATTGACTCGGATAACAGCGACTCTTCGGAACTCGGATTTTTAGATGATCCAGATCAGGACAACTGAATCGGATTATACTAGATGCACAGATAGCTGGAACAAATCGAAGATCTGTGTCTCGCTCAGCGATAATGAGGCATCAGAATCTCCTTCAACCCTCATAAGCGTTGTCTTCGTAAGATCCAGCTCACAATAAATGTAGCACTGCACTCCTACAGGAAGACTGACTCACGCCAGTGAGTTTATAATGTCAAAACTAAAAGCAATATGCTAATAGAGCTCAAGATTCTAACGGGAATACATCGTATAAACCCTTCGCAACTTTCTTGGAGGTCCAATGGTAAAAGCAGGAAGAAATAGGCTGCACCTTCCCATTGCAAAGACCACGAAGCATGCCGAAATCCCAGTCTGTCTCATGCCGAACCCCCAGCCTGACGAGTCGACCTGTGTCGCGCAAATCTCTCCCGATTCCCAACCCCGAGCAGCCTGGACACAATAGTCACGCAAGATGAGAAGTACGTCTTCTACCTTAACCCTGCCAAGCAGAGAGTCTGTGTGAGGCCTGGAGACGTGGAGTTCTGGAAGGATGGGATCAGGAAGTTGGCTGATCGTTGGCAGCAAGGTCACTGACCTCAATGGCGAATACATTCTCAGCACCGTTGAGTTGTAATTGAGTTACAGAGAAATAGAGAAATTTGTTGAATTTGGCTCATTACTTTTGGCCCACCCTAAAAGGAAAGGCAGCGGAAGCTTAATACTCTGCCTACAGATTACCCATGCATGTCTTCAAGAAATTAATGTTGTCTAAATTATGTCCATAGCCGCTGTCAAAGCTGTAAAGGCCTCTTATCCACGTTTGGTTGCTCTTTTGTGATTTTTTAAAAAAGAACCTATATCTTTTTCTCATTTATTTTACAAGTATCCTGCCGACGCTATAAATAAAAATAAAAACATAAGAAAAGACTGTTAGCACCGCAAAAATGAACAGCAGATCGCACGCCATTCGAGAGAACAGCTCTTAAAAACCGAGCAGCAAAAACCATCTGCGAGGGCGTGCGGGCTGACGCCGCCGTCGTGGGTGTGATTGCGGAAGCAGAAGCATGGCGGAAACCAGTACGGCTTAGCTCCTCGGCGGTATACGCCGCGCACACGGGGTCACGAAAGCAGGTAAGCAAAGGTTGCGCGACGGCACGCGCAGCGGCGTCGAACAACGGCAGCCGAGACTATCGGGAGCGTATTTGTCGTGCAAACATGCCGCACAGTCACCAGGTACTTAAACAAATTTGCCACTTCTTGCCATCCGATCTGACGACCAGAGACAGACGTCATTCGACTGGAGCCATGTCGTCGTGTCAGCGTGATCTCTGCAGCAGCCCTCTGAAGACAAGGTGAGCAGTGACTGTGCCCCTTAGATTCCTACTTCTTCTACTCTGTGACCTGCACCTTGCCTGCTGACTCAATGCCCAACACCCTCCCTCACGTTTCATTCCACCTCTTCAGTTATTCAGTTTATTGTTGATATCTGAAAGCTGTAATGGTTCTCTAAGGAATCGAAGCTGAGTAGTTCATTGCTGGTGTGTTGGTTTCCCCTCTCTAAAACATCGACCTCTCGGGTTACAGATTGTCATCGTGAACCTTTAGTCTCATGTAAACAACATTTACTAAGTTAATTTAGCACGGTGGCACTTTGAACAGGTTCCAGAGGCGATCTTAATGTTTGACCATCTCTGAAATTCTCGCTTTACTAAGCTTATCGCCAGCTATTATACCAAATTTGCGTTAATTTGCACACTTCCAAACTTAAAATGGACACTTTTCTAATCAAACAGAGCACTTTTCAACTCAAAATTGACACTTTTCAAATCAAATACAACACTTTTTATCTCAAAGTGGACACTTTTTAAATCAAATTAGATGGTTTTCAAATCAAATACAACACTTTCCATCTCAAAATGGACACTTTTTAAATCAAATTTGATGGTTTTCGAATCAACTACAACACTTTTCAACTCAAAGTGGACAATTTCAAATCAAATTAGACACTTTTCAAACAAAATTGGACACTTTCACCTCAAATTGGACACTCTCGTAAGCTAGCTGTAAGACTTTTGGAATCAAGTTTACTTCAAGATTACATTTCGCATCACATCGGATAATTATAAACAAGCCTTACGTTTTTGAAATCCAACTGGACATCTTCCAAATTGAATCGAGCTTCTTCCACAATAAACTAGACTTTCCAAGAAAGTTTGAGTAATTTTTTGTTCAAGGAAAATTTTAGTATGGTTTTGTTTTTGAAGTTTTTGTTCACCCACCCCATAAGTGAATGCGTTGTTTAAAATTTCATAAAAATCTCATTTTTTGTAGAAAAAAATAATAGTTCATAGCTTGTTTTGGAGAGCAGCCGGGCGACAAATTTTTGGCGGCAAAGGAGGAGTGCGCCAGGCTCTCTTCCAAGACGTCATTCGACCGATAGCAAAATTTCTGTTTGCATGATGCTTCACGCCAGTAAACAATAAAACGATACAAGAATCACAATTGCAAACACATACACACACATCCTCACTTTGATGCTTCATGTAAGAAGCACACTATCAACTAATAAAATCGCGACCAGCTCTTCGAGTGCATGGCGCGATCTAACCTTTCAGTGCCCTAAATGATTGCTGCCTTGTTGCGCTTTAAAAAAAATTATTGTTGTCTCTCAAAATAACAAAAATTTTATAAAATTATTACACTCATTTAGCATTTGAACTGAAAATTGCTCAGAAGGTTACCAAACAGTACAAATACCAAATTATCCTTGAATAAAAATTACTCTAATCATCTTGGAAAGGGAATTTGAGCATCTGAGCTTTGCAAAATTGCAAAGAAAGATAAAAAATTATACAAATACCAAGTTTTCAGGATAGAAAACTATTCTAACCATCTTCATGTGTCCGTTAAAATTTCTTTGAAACTTAAGGTGTAAGAAAATCGTTTTGAATTGGAAAACGTTCAATTTGGTTTTAGAAGCGTCACAAATTTCTTTAAAGGAGTGTCCAATTTCACTTGAAAAGCGTTCAATTTCACTTCCGAAGTATCCATTTTGACGTGAAAATGGAATAAGTTTTAGATAACAAATCAAAAAGTTGGAGGACTGCGTTAGTAAATCTCGTTACGAAATCTACCACATAATCTACTCCTAAGGATGTCGTTGAGGCAACTGGGATCTTGTCTGTGGGTGTCTGTAGGATCTGATAAGTCAGTGGTTTATCCTTTCCAGACGTGTCTGACAGCAATTTATCGAGAGGAATGGGGAGCATACTTCACCTTTGCGGGGCCCGAACCGAGAACCTTGTATAGGAGTGCTTGCGACCGCGACCGCATCCCCGAGTACTACGCGCTTCCACTGCACTATAGTTATATTACATTAGGTTGTAAGGAAAGCTCCGGCAGCTTTTCAACGTTATTTTTGAAAAGTCATAACTTAGCTCGAATCGCACCATTTTATTCAAAATGAGCACCATTAAAATCAACACAACTTTGCCAAAGAGATATCAGCATAGATGTTCCATTCTCATTAAAATCTGACGATCCAGACTGAATAAATTCTAGGAACATAGATTTTACATCACCTTGGTTTTTAAACACTATCTTTCAAAAAGCTATCTAGATGCTTGAAAATATGAAAGTCAATTGGCGCTAGGCTTGGCGAATATGGCGGGTAAGGGAGCCTCGACCTGCAGTTCGTTCAACTTCTGGAGGGCCATCCGCGAAACATGCGGTCGTGCGTTGTCATGCTGTGTCGATTCACCAGTGGAGGCTGCTTTTTCTTCAAGTTTACACACATTTCTACAAGTATCTCGCAGTACAGCTCTGCTTTTATCGTTTGAGTAGGAGGAAGGAAGGAAAAGTGAACTGTTCCAGCTGCAGTCCAGCAGACCGTAATCATTGTCTTCTTTCAGTGCAAATCCGGCTTCGAAAAGGTTTTCGGGTGCTCGTTGATATTTACCCACTGAGTATAACGCTTATTATTATCATCAAGGACCCATTTCTCGTCGCAGGGAATAAGTCGATTGAGGAACGGCTCCGTAGAATTCCTTCTGATCAGGGAACTCGCTACCTCCATTCGCCTCAGCTGCTGTGCTTCGGTGAGGCTGTGGTGCACCCACCTGTCGAGTTTTTTCACCATGCCCAGCTGCTTGAGGTGATCAGCCGCAACTGTATGGGAGACCCCTGAATTTCTTGCCATCTCCCGAGGTGGTTGTCGAGGGTCCTTTTCGACTAGTTCCTTCAAGGCATCATCGTGATCAACGAGTGATGGTCTTCCAGTACGTGCCTCGTCTTCAATCGATTCTCATCCATTCCATGACTTATTGAACCAGCGAAAATCGGTTCGCTCCGAAGCGGTACTTTCTCTCTGCAGTGTTGGCATTCACAACTGTTTCCACAACCGTCCGACCTAGCTTGAATTCGTGAAGTAGAACAGTTCGGAAAGCCGTCTTGTCCATGCTATAATTAAGCTTCCCTCAGAATTCAGAAATGTTGAAGAAATACAGGAAAAGCACTTCAGCAAGAAGAAGAACTATTTCCTCACCGATTAGTTGATCAACCGTTCAAATTTAGCGAGAGCTGATACCAAAGAGGCGAGAAAACTGCCAGAACTTTCCTCACAAGCTAATATAAGCCTGAAACAAACCGGCCTGCTAAGCTAACAACTCGGTCTGAAGACTCTTATCCCGTTAGGAGTGGCTATTTATGAATAACACTGCTCTAACCTTGTCTGCAATTACAAATAGTATTTAAAATTGTACCAAATTTTGTGTATTCTCTTCGTTTTTTTTTTGCGAATAAGTTGTTGTTGCGTTACGTACCTGTGCCGTATAATTCCTATAGTTACTAAATATATAAAGTGTATTTTTGCAGGACCATGTTGCCACTTGTGCTTCTGTACTTGCTGGTATTCATCGCAACTGCACAAAACTACTATGGAGAATTCCGCAACCAGAATCCGCAGTTCTCCAGCAGCTACCCGGCCATGTATCCGCAGCAGAGCCCGCCGGCACAGTACTCTCCACAGCAGTACAACCCGACGCAGATTGCGCCGCAGAATCAGATGTACCAGCCGTTCCAGCAGACAAATCAACAGTACCAGCCACAGCCTTACCAGCAGTCGAACACCTTCCAGCAGTCGAACCAGCAATACCCAACAATGGCTCAGAACTACCAGTCAACTACCACGTCGTACCCACGCAGTCAACTCCAGAATTACAGCACGACATCGTCAAGATCGTCAACTTCCCAGAATCGCTCGCAGTTCACAACACCAGCTGGACAAGTGACACCGTATGATGGCAGCGACACAAAGGACTGCACTGCGCCGAGAGCCCGTGGCGATTTCTGTAGCACCGCCCAGCAGCGGCAGATGTTCTACTACGACGCAGCACTAAGTAATTGCTTTGAATTCTGCCTTAAGCTGTAATGAACTGTCAGGAGCGTGTGATAGTGCAGTCGGGAAAGGCGTCGTCTTGTTCCTGGTTTGCATTTCTCGCTGAGACCAACCAAGCCCTTCATCCCTCCGGTGTCTTTGAATTGGTACCCACAGAACCCCGCCATCCCCCCGATTAACCCCGTCCTTTATCCCTTAAGAGAAGCACTGATCATTAAATTCTACACAAACCCTTCTTTCCTGTGTTTTTTTTTTCGTCAAAACCAGTTGGTTTAGAGATCTGTCAACCGTTCATGTACAATGGCTGCAATGGCAGTGGAAATCGCTTCGAGACCAGTGCCGAGTGCAAACAGGTGTGCATCGACGGCGACGGTGCGAATCGGCCACAGCAGGATGGTCTCGCTGTTCTTCAGAGCTCTATGAAAGGTACGCCACAACCAGATGTGATTATTTATTTATTCATTTATTTTGATGCACGCTAAGGTGAGCCTTACAAGAAAGGATTGAAAAACTTAGAAACTAAGTGCAGCTGAAAGAATTCTGAATTATCGTTAGGCAAACGAATTTCCCAGGTCAACCCTGTTGTTTGAACATACATACATACCTACATACATGTAATCCTACAAAATAAATAAGTGAAGGAATGTGCATTTAGTGTGAAGAAAATATTAATATTAATATTAATATTTTATATTAATATTTATTTATTTATTTATTTATTTATTTATTTATTTACTTCATACACTTATGGGTGTGCCACAATGTGAAATCTGTTACAATTCATAGAGAGGAAGACATCATCGTGATATCAAGAAAGGAAAATAAACAAGGAACGATCAATAAAGGATTAATAACGAACCGAGACACAACTAAGTAATGAACTGGAAGGTTTTGATGCTTTTGCGAATGAGGCTGCTTCTAAAATACCTCATAAAACTAACCTATAATCAGAAAAGATTACTATTACAAATACACTTGCAGAAAAAACACGTCATTACAAGAAAAATTAGAAATGAGCATAACTCATCTCGTATTTCTTCAAAAATAATAGGTACACAGTTCTTTGCTTATTGCAGTGGCTCCAGCTCCAAAAAGCTTTACAGTAATCCAGGGACCACATTAGATCTACTTCCTAAGGCAGGTTTCCCCAGCTCTTCAACTATGTAAAAATAACGTTTGATGGTGTTGAAGTTTTATAACTCTGCTTTTCATAATCGAGTTTTACCGTACTTTCTGCAGATGTCAGATGCCTTTTTCCCTTTTTTGTTTTCTCAATTTTTCCATTTGCATGTCCGAGGATTTTTTCAACTATATAGGAAAATGTCAACTGCTTTGAAAAGTGTCCGTAAAGCATTACATAACATACGATTCAAACTCCTGTGAACCTTACGTATCAAGGATTACCCTACGTATTATATTATTTCAACTCCTTTCGAAACGAGTCTCCAAAGGTGTCTCAGAATTTAAAAAAGAAATTTAAATTTTTTGAGTAATCAACATGTATGAGCTTTATGCGGAACAATTTATTATAGAACATTGGATTTTGACAATGGGCAATGTATCAGCTAATGATTTTGCATGCCGTATTTGGAGCGTACATGTCTGCAAATGTTTCTTTAGTTTGCTGATTTTTTCGCTCTGGAAGTTTAAATAAATCAACAAACCAAAGTTTTTCTTCGTGTAGACAGTTCTCGCTTTCCAAACTATGTAGCTTCCAGTTTCCGAAGCATTACAGGCGAAATAAATAGCTGAGAATTTTTTGAGACTCGTTTGAAGAAGGCGTGGGAGTTTGATCGGCTTATTAAAAAAGTTTCTTGGCCAAAGCAAGACCAATATTCAACATAGAAATTATTTATTTGTTTATTTTATATATGGAGATCCATGCAACAAGCAAACAAACTAATAAGACAATCTAGCAAAGGTGGGAATAAGTTTGAAAAAACACGATGAATAGAAAACGATAAACTGAACTGTGTTAAAAAATAATACAAAACCAGTCAGTACGAAAGATTGCACCTAACTTTTTGGCTCTCGCTTTTTAATAATTAAAGTGACTTCTTCCTCGGTTTGCATAGAGTCGAAATAGCCGTTTTCTAAAGCGATTTTGAAGTTCATTTGCTGAAAACGAAGGGAAAGAAGAGGAATACTTACCAAGAATATTATTTGCAAACAAAGTTATGAATTAGACTAATGTTTACAAATAAAACCTTTTGCGTTTCTTAAGAATTCCTTTATTCAATTGATTCACTTTTCGGGTCTTTAGTATTTGTCTCCAACAAATCACTTGAAATGTGAAATTGTGTTATTTGTTTTATGGTAATGTTTGATAGGAGTGTTTTGTGGATATCATTAGATGGAATTTTTAGATAACAAGGCCCATAGAATATTCCAGATTTTATCCTTCAATCGGCGAGAAACGATCATTGACCTGGCAGACTACTTTTTGTCATTGAAGCAGAATTGCTTGAAGAACATCAGGATGCAAACAGCGGGTGCTGCTTCTGGACCCTCAGAGTTTCGATCACAGTGAAGCTTCGGTATGACAGCTGTAAACCTTAATAGCAACCAATTCAGGCTCAAAGAAAATGACTTGAAACAGCTGAAATGTCTCTACATCGGTACGTGAACTTTTCAGCGAGATCAATTCTAGGACAAGAATCTGGCTGAGTAGTCGTTGTTGTTTGTTTTTTCCTATGACCGCATCTCCTTGCATGAAAATCCTCTTCAGATCTTGAAACACTTAGTGAGAAAGTCATCACAATTTCGTAGGCAGTGTAAGACTATGTACATAAGGGGTTTATGCCCACTGTGCGCAAAAAGTGTGGCAAAGGAGCCAGCAGCCAATCAAAGCAGGAACCGGCTATGTAGATCTCATAGCCGGTGTAATCCTGCACTTTGCCTGGCTTTCCTTAACAGCAAAATCAGTCTTCACTTTGGCTTCTTTGCTCTTCAGTTTCTCTAGTATTCAATAGGTCTAAGACCCTCGAGAGATATGATCATCAAATTGTTGTGAGCGCATTGCTCCTGGTGGTCATGTACAGGATGCGAGATGACGAGATGAGAGCCTTACCTTGATTAAATGCGTATTGACGATTGGCTGAAAATCATATTCAGCTTTTCGGTACAAGGTTGATCTTTACTTTTTATTCATTTAATATTTACGTGTCCTGGACTACAACACAATTACAATGCAATGCAATATGCCGTCAACAATAATTACTAGCTGCTGCTTACTAGGAAAGGGTTTCGACCCTCCGTGGAACTTCAAGTTGAGACCAGAATCATTAGAAAGAGCTCAGAATGCTGACTACGAATATGGGAGTCAAAATTGCAAAACGAAATTCCTGAGCGAGTTATGGTCTGTCGAAATCGGGTGGCCTCACCACAGGGTTGCGGTGCGAAGGACCTGGCACGAGAACTTCATGTAAGAAGTGCAGGCCGGATGCGACGGTGGCACAGGAGTAATGCTCCTGCTTGCCAGGTGCGACGTCGTCGGTTCGGCTCCCATTGCTGCTGATTTTTTTTTTGCGAATTATAATTTATCTTCGAAATAACCTTTTATTCTGAATTATGACACGTGTCTGATTAAATAGTCGGAAAAACTATACACATTTATTGCTGGTTGTAGAGAGGCTGCTTGTATAAGATGTGCAGTGTGTGTGCAACACGTCCGATTCTTACTTTTTTTGGTTTTGTTCCACGAATGTCAAGGTGTTTATAAACATCTCTGGTTGTTCAGTATACAGCTTGGACTCTATTTGTGCAAAATGGTAAATAAAAATGTCAACATAACAGTTATTTACCTTCGAAAAAAATACTAATGAATAAGAATTCGCAACGTCTGATGCGTCTTACGCTAGGAGCGTATGCGCTCATGAAAATTTTTTTGAAAGCATTGGAGTTTGCGGCTTTTTTGGATCACGTTTAGGTTGCATCGCATTCCTTAGAGCCTAAAGGCCTCTAATCAGTTGGGAGTTATCCTACCAAATATCACCATATTACCTCAAACATACAAAATTTTGTATATAAATTACTTATTTATAATATTTATTTCTATTTTAGGCTTCTTTCAATTTGAAGAAAAATTATTGCATTTAGCGGCATGCAGTGCTGAGTATGCAGCCGATCATCTGACTCCAGAACAATGTGGCAGCGGGGAGCAGTGTTCAACAGGGTACCAGTGCACCTCCGGATTCTGTTGTCCAACTCCGGGTAAGCCCTTTGAATTTAAAGCTGTTCCTCATTTGACAGGGACAGGAAAGACATTCACGATAAATGGTACGAACACAACATTTGGTTATTGGCTGGAAAAAGTCGAACGTACTCTATTAGTAAAAAAACGCTATTTAACGTTTTTGAAAACGTTCTTAGAGCAAATCGATAACAACGATCGATATTGGTTGCCTTCCACTTCCATGAAGGCCTTTCGTCGATGATCGTCTGAATCCCCAGGGACGTTGGACGACGTCTTCTTCACGTCTTCTGAACCCGCACGCACATTGGGTGACTTCTTCGGCACATTTTCTGAGTCCCCAGCTACCTTCGACGACTCTCTTCGGCACGTCTTCTGAATCTCCAGACACCTTTGATGGCGTCTTCCACAGGTCTTCTGAATGCCCAGGCACGTTGTACGACATCTTCGGCACGTTTTCTGAATTCTCAGGCACGTAGAAGGCGTCTAGTTTGATAGTGTTCCTTCGTGCTCTCAACTAATACACATTAGTTTAAACATTCCATCTTTACAAAAATCAGAACTACAAGAATTGATAAAGCGTACGAAATCATTTCCGACATCATCTTGCTTGCTGAATTTTTTATCCTTCACAATGGACAACAGTGTTGAAACGTGCAGACGCGTTGTCAATCAGTAGCATTCGGCCTCTTCGACTGACCAAATCCGGCTGTTTTTCAATGAGCTTCTGGTGCATCACTTCAATTTCCGCACAGTATTTCTCCGCTGTGATAGCTTCTCCAGTCTTCAAGCACTTGTATTGGACAATACCAGCCATTGTCCACCATACGGTCACTATGGTCTTCTTTGGATGGAGACTTGCTTCCATATTTTCATATTTTGAGACTCTCCTTTTTGTCCAGCCATTGTGTAGCGCTAGGACGATTCTCACGAAGGATCTATTTTTCATCGCATGTCATGATCCTGTCCAAAAAGGGCTTCCTTAGGTTGCGCAGCCATATGAAACGCAGGAGTCGTGGGCTTCAGCATCTGCTCGGCAGTCAATTGTGCGGGATACATTTATCCAATTTCTTCACTTCCGATCGCATTCCAGTGGCGAATGAGAGTGCTGCCGTCAACGCAGAAATGCTGTGCTTGCTTTCTCACAGTTCGACGCGTATCCGCCGCTTCCACCATGGCTTCGAGTTGGTCGTCGTTAAGAAATGATGGCGGCGTACCTCGGTCTTCATCCTCGAGACCTTCAGCTTTAGTTCGAAGCCTTTCGAAGCAGTGGCGAATTGCACGTTCCTTGGCGAAATCCTCCTCAAATGCAGCGTTGATGTTACAGCTGCTGCTGCGGCGTTGTGTCCACTTTTCCATGCAAATAACTAGATCACCCAATTATCACGTTGGTTCACATTGTAAAAACGTCGTCAAAATCTCTTCAAGAGGCAGTTATGTCACAAAAGCTATAAATGTTAAGAAAAGGGAGATTCTCCGCTCTCAGAAACTATTTACATTGTCTGAAAAAGAACATTCGTAGCCAAGAAGAAATATCGACCAGAAATTGAGTTAGCAAAGTCGGCCATTTCATTTGCAAGGACCTAATAGATAACGTTGTCCGAAGTTTGAGTACTGCAAACAATAGATCTTGATTTCCTTGTGTAAGTGAAGATTTTAGATTATCTCTGTAACCTTCGCTATGACTCTGGAAAATTCGCCGTCGGCGGAGAGAAGAGCGATCGGTACTTCTACACGAGCCAGTACAAAACCTGCATGAGGTAACTCTGACGGTCTTCACATAAAATACGGCAGCTCCACTACAGTTCATTTTCAGAAATGAAGACCACAGTTTGTACTTGGTGAATGAGATTTGACCAAAAATTATTTTGAAAGAACTCATGCCACTTTAAAGTATTCTACCGGAAGTTTTTGCCTTGGTTTAGCTACAAGTAGGCTACCGTATATTTTCCCGCATCTTCATCTTATTATCCTTGAACTATCTGCTGTCTTTGCCCCACATTTATGGCAAGAACGATAAGAAACAAAAAATTGAGAATTTTTTATGAAGCTGAAAAGAGGAATTTCGGCACAAGTCTAGAGAGCACTCCAATCTATTCCCTCCCCTCCCCACAGTTTTAGCCTAAGAAAATCAGATTCTGATGTCCTCCTACCTATAGCGCATATTTATCTGTGTTTATCGTTTCACTTGGGTGCGTGGTAGCGCAGTCGGAGGAGGCACCGGCAGCCGCATGCACCCGGCTCCAAGGGCCGGATTCATCGAGCAAGTGGATAGCGGGTGCGATTCGTTTTCATACAAGGAAATAAGGCTAAAGTAGAACTAGGCCCGGTACGGATAAACCCACAACCATCGTCGAGTATTCTCTACCCACAGCTATACTCACGATGTGGCGGGTAAGGTTCATCATGAATGCCTCCCTACACCCCGTCTACTAGCGGGCATGAGCGTTGATGAATCAGACCCCAGGCTTTGGTTCCGATTTCCCGTCCTGGCCAAATAAGCCTTCCATTTCTTAAGGGGGGACTGGCACAATATTTTCCAGGAAGGATAAACACTGATTCGCTTATCGGCTGAGCAACGCAATCCAAACATTGAATCCACGGCAAGCCCATAGAAGGAGAAAGCGTGGCGCATACCAAGAGGGATTGATTACACTACCGTTTAACCTTCATCCTTTTAGGGTTTCACTGTAAAAGTTTTTAAACAAATCTCTCGGACTTTGCGGAGGTAAGTGAGGGTGGACCCCATTTTCCAAATCTGTACCGAAATTTCGATGATCACTCTGGTTATCTATTCGAATAGTACGCACTTACGCCCGTTTTCGGCGCTCAACTTTGCGACGCCGTTCACTCTCACTATTTTGGCCAAAAAAACGTATTTAAAAACTTTTATTTTGTTTTATTAGTATGTGAGCAATCATGTAAGGTTAAATCAACAACAACGAAACAAACAAAAGAGAACATGCTAATAAATAAGACAAAACAAATAGTGATAAGAAGATGCTGCATGGAAATATGGTTTAATATTACCTCTGACTAATGTGATAATATGCAGTATATAAAATTAATGCTTATTGGAACAAGTTCTGCTAGGTATATTACTGCCATTGAAAACTTGACGAAAGACCCTTTTATAAAATTTTGGAAATTGGGACCCATAAGAGCGGTTTTCAAGGCACAGCTCCTCACTGCTCTCATTCTATAACAAAGGCAATACTTGTTTCCAGGTTCTCTTTCTACGGCTCTCTCGGAAACGCGAACAATTTCCTCGACTACAATTCATGTATGAGGACCTGCGGATCACAACAGTGAAGAGTCCTACGTCTTCTTTCTAGTCTGGAACGGGTGTCTTCAACGAACCAACATACTTGCTTGTAAATTGTAGCCATAAATCGTTTACCGATAATTTTTGTTAAGTACGTTTCTAGAAGATTCACTGCTGCATGGCTTACTATTTCACCTGTATTACATGTCGTCCCGTTGATCATCGAGTTACTCGAGCGGACGTCAGCAGCGTCTCCATTCTTGTCTCGTGCCACAGTGCTCCAGTGGATCCTCCTCGCTCCAGGGATACAAAGAGCGTCATGTCGGTCGTTCAGGGCTTTCACGAAGAAGTCCGACCAACGCGTTGGTGGGCGTCCTAGTGTTCTCTTGACATCCTGAGGAATCAATTCATTCTGTGACGACTCTCCTCCAGCGAGTGTCTTTGAACCGCATTACGTGGCCGGCCCACCTAATTTTCGACAACTTGGCCAATGCGTCTCTGTGATCTTCAAAAGTCAACAAAGCTCGGAACTCCGGAAGCCTTCTCTCACTTGAGTGAGTTGTGTCACTGCGAGCATCGTCCTCCCGATTACACGCAGCGCGACGCTGAACGCGCGTTCATCCTGCTTTTCGCCAAGGTCCTTGAGGCGTATGTTAGCGCAGGAAGGACAGTGGAGCCGAGTTGGTGGGCACGGAGTCAGACGTTTTCGTCTTCATCACGATTTCTTCGACGCTCTTGAAAGCTCTCAAAGCTGCTCGTTTCCTCCTACTCAACTCTGGCGTGACGTCGTTGGCCATATTGCTTCGCGACTCACATAAACTAGCAGGAGCATTCGGAGATGTTCGTTCCGTTGAGCGAGAATGGGGCATCAGAAACTTGTCCGTTCCTCATGAGCATCGTCTTCATAAGATTCAGCTGCAGTCCAACGTTCCCACATACACGATCGAAGTCGCTCCGCCTGGCTGATGTTCGGTGTTATGAGCACGATGTCGTCAGCGAAACGAAGATGGTGCAGCTGCCGGCCGTCGACTTTCACTCCCATGTCCTCCCATTCTAGTTCGCGCATGACGTTTTCGAGGGTGGCGCTGAAGAGCTTCGGGGTATGGTATTGCCTTGCCAATCCCCTCTCTTCACGTTGATGACGACGTCGTTGTAGAATGGGGAGGTCTTGGTCGTGAATCCGCTGTACATAAGGATCCTGATGTACTAAGTAGGAACGCTCTGGGTGCGTAGGGCTTTAAGACCGTTTCAGTTTCTATAGAGTCGAATGCCTTCTTCAGGTCAGTGAACGTAAGGCAGCTTGTACTCTGGCGACACTTCGATGAGCTTCGTAATGGTGTGCATGTGGTCGATCGTGCTGAATCCTCTCCGAAATCCTGCTTGTTCGCGTGGCTGTCCTTCGTCCAGCGTTCTGCTGACCCTATTCAGGATGACTCGAGTGAACAGCTTCTACATAGACTACAGACAGCAGGCAGATCGGGCGATAGTTGCCAATGTCGTGCACGTCTCCCTTCTTGTACAGCAAGACGGTCCCGCTGGTCTTCCACTGAAAGGGAACCTTGCACTCCGCACAGGTAACGCGTGAGGAGCCGTGCAAGGATGTTGGTGAGCGTCAGTGGGAGGTTCTTCAGGTGTTCGAGTCTGGATGTGGCTATCGAAGAGATCAGAGTCGTAAATGATCCTCTCCATGGCCCTTCTCGAGGAGGTAACGTTTCCGTTAGAACGTCAGAGAGCGGTCATTTTTTGTCAAAGAGGTGCAGGGGTCTCTGGGCTGCTTGTACAGGATCGCGTCTCTCACCTCTCAATGTCACCATCATCCTTAGCAGTCACATCACTTGCCCTTATAGACTGATGGGCTCACTTCCCGCGGTTCTATATGTACACATAAACAGCGCTTAGACCCTTTCACTCAATTTTCGGCCAAGCCACGCTACTCGAAGTCCATGGCTCTCTCCCTCTTCGTTGCCGTATAATCCAGTAGGATTTGTGTGCCAACGTATAGAGCTTGAGCTGCTGAGCACAAATATGTGTTTCTTCACAAGTGTTTAATTCTTAAAACAGTTATCAACAACAACAAGCGTCCTAGAAGACGCCCGAAGCAGCGTTTGTCGGATACGCTACACATGGACATGAAAGTAACTGGCGTCCACCTTGATCAACCGCAGGATCGGGAAAGGTGGCGTCACGACACCAAAAGACTCCGCGACGAAGCGGGACGCTGAAGAAGAAGAAGAAGAAGAAGAAGTTATCAACAACGACCGCTGTGAAGCGCTCAAGAAGCGGCGCAAGTTGGCCAACGCGTTCTTTTCGGCCAATGACCAAAAATACGTGCACGATACTACGTACAAATTTCCTTCGAGAAACGAGCGCTAGAGCGATAGCCTTCCTTTAGCCTAGTAGTTCCTACCAATCTCTTCTTGCTATACATAGTATTTATGACAGAAGCCGTTGAAGTTGAAGAAGTCCGACATTGTTCATCGCCTGTGAAAGGACTACTAACCATAGGTTTGGGCACACTTTGAGAGAGCTACTGAAAATTAAGGAAGACATGTTGACATAACTGGTTATTATCTGAAAAATAGAAAAATTTATTACGTTTCGTTTATATATACATTTCGAGGAAACGTTTATCGTTTCCCATAGAAATCGTAGAAGTTCCGACCAGTCTCCTTCACGAGTGTGCAGAAACTTTCACCATATGTCTGAAAACAGATGGATAAAACAACATATACCATCTTCACGTCGAATTGAGCACTTTTCGCTTCAAACAGGGCATTTTTCAAATCCGACTGGTCACTTTTCAAATCAAATTGTAGACTTTTCTATTTATTTATTTATTTATTTATTTATTGACGTGTAATATAAACACACGTAAAAAAATCTAAAAAGATAAGTGTCAAAAACAAACATCAGACAAAGAGTAACACTAAAAAACCAACAGGAGACGGAGAGAAGAAAAGAGAACTTAGTTAGCCTTGTTGGGATAATATAAGCTATTGACAAACAGATCTGAACAGAGCAGCAACCATCAAATTTAACTAAACATTTTGCGAGTAATAAGATTTTGAAAAGCTTGAACAGATAGTCCTAGGATATCTTCCTCTTCACTAAGTAATTTGTTGAACTCCCGTAGGTTTCTATACGTAAAGAAATTTGACCTAATCTGGGATTTTGCCACAGGAATATAAAGTCTGAGCCTTCCCCTTCTTGATGTCGTCAGTGGTGCACCAAAAAAAGTTACTGGATCAATTGAAACGCTTTTTGTCAGGATCTTAAACATCATAATCAGATCTACTTTCCTACGTCTGTTCTGAAGGGTTTGAAGGCCAAGGTGCCTGACCCTCCTTATGGCGTTAGGAACGGCGTTATAATCTCTTTCAAAACATCTCATATATAGCTTCCGAGTGTAACTATTTTGGACACTTTCGAACAGCTCTATGTCTTTCTTTCTAAATGGGTTACATACTGTTATTCCAAACTCCACTATCGGACGAACGTAGGATTTGTATGCTTGTAAAAGTAATTTTGGGTCATCCGTACGCAGAATCTTAAACAACAAGTAGGTCTTGTAATTTGCTTTCTTCACGATTGCGTTGTAGTGGTTTTTGAAGTCGAGGTTGTGCGATATCAAAAAACCTAAGTCGCGAACTTCCTTGACAGGTTGTAGGATAGATCCCTGTAAGTTGTATAATGTCATTTGATCTTTGCCTCGGGGTGCAACTATGAGATATTTGGTCTTTTCCGCAGAAAGCGGTAGTTCCCAATCCCTGGACCATTGATCCACGTAGTTAATTGCTGCCTGTAGGGAGTCTGAATCTTCCTTCTTTTTAACGGCCTTATAAATTTTTATATCGTCAGCGTAAACCTTGCAAGAGACACCAAAACGCGAAATTTCAACAGGAAGTTCATAGGTATAAATAACAAACAACAAGGGAGAGAGAACTCCACCTTGTGGAACGCCACTTTAAGTTGAAAAAACCGACGAAAATTCGTCTTTTACCCTGACTTGGAACGTTCTGTCCGATAGAAATTCTTTCACCCATCTGACAATCATTGGATTCCTAACATATTCATCTTTAAAAGTAACTTAGGTATAGGAACCTTATCGAATGCTTTCATAAAGTCAAAATAAACTACATCAGTTCAGATTTCCACTCAGTCGGGCGTGGTGAGCGGCCGCATCCTCATCCCCGGCATCGTCTATACGCTTATTGCTACGTGGTGATATCTCTTCTCGTTGTCTCTACTGGCAAGGAGACGAAGCATACTCAAAGCAAACTTGCCACCAATCAATTCAATTTGGACACTCTTCTAAACCAGTTTTAAGGCTTTTGAAATCAGAGCAAACTCTTCCAAATTAGAATGAGCTTTAGACAGGTTAAACTACAGACTCAAAAAGATGGTTAAAATAATTTTTTCTTCAAGAAATATTTTGTACTACTTTTCTGGAAATTTTTTAGATAACCTGCCCCAGTAGTTGCAATAATTTCATAAAATTTTTATTTTTATTTTTAGAAAAGAAGGTATAGAGTGCATTGGATATGTATGCTCTTTACAATTGTTTTTGATGAATCGTTAAAAGGTGTCAAACAGAAGCTCTGCTGTCCACCGAATAAAAATCGCGTTGGACGTCTTGGACGAGTGTATGGTGCAATCTCTATCTCAGCAATAAAAAGGCCGCCTTCCCGCACTTTAAAACAAGCTTCAACCCATTTTTTTTTCTCAAAAAAATAAAAAACAATTCAAATTTCAAACAATGTGTTCACTTATTGGGTAGGCGAATTAAAACTTCAGGAGAAGTTATATTAAAATTTTCATTGAGCAAAAAAGAATTTGCTTTGATTTGAAAAGTCTTAGGCTAGCTTAAATGTGTCCAATTCAACGTGAAAATGGTATAATATAACACTTTGCAGCTTAGAACGCTACTAGAAACACGCTTCTTCTGACCCATCTTTTTTGAACCATGAAGACGCTACGAGACGTGGACAGTCCCATACAATACAGCACACGGTGCGCTCCGCCACCGAGTTCGATAGTGCCTTGCTTTTCCTCTCAGACAAACACCGCTGACCTGACAGAGACCGCCTGCCTTCCCAGCGATTTTGTAGACGCAGTCGCAGTAGTTCTGGTCGCATACTTGCCACGGCCGCTTGAATACGTAGCAAACTCCATGATTCGAACAGCATTCCTGGTGCTGCGCTGAAAGAGAAGATCGTTACGAGACGTTCCCGGACAAATGGCAAAGGCCTCACAATCAGTTTAAGCCTTGAAATGCCGTGTGGCCCAGTGGAGGTGGGCGCTAATTGTCGAGTGTTTGTTGAAGTGACTCTAAAGTTCAAGTCGCGAGCAGGTTAACCCTTTGGTGTCCATCCCTTTGGTGTCACAGAATTGGTGTGAATTGGCAAAATGGACGGCCATGAGTCGTGAGGGACAAAGCAAAAAGACAAGGATTGTATCGATCAATTTCTCTGCAGAATGCGCCACGCACTCTACTGCTACGGATGTCGTGGAAGCAACCTGAGTGCGTATTTAGCCAATACAGTGACTTTCGTGGTCAGTCGATAAACAAGTTAGTGGACTGTCCTTTCCAGACACTTCTGCTACTGATTCTGTCATCCTGCCATTCTTGATAAATGGTCTGGTTAGCTTTCCCGTTGAGGAAATTTATTCATTCTCTTCTTCTAACACAAGGCGTGGGCAGTAGACGATCCACTTTCCTAGGCCAAAAAGCTATCTAAAATCAGCATTCTTCACGTGTTGAGCTAGCACGAAATTTTTGAAATCGTCAAAAAAACACTCATTACCAAGCTGAATGAGAAGAAAAGACTTTTCGAGCGACACCTGTGGGCGTTACCAGTTTATCGTTTTCAACACTACACCGTGCTGTTTTGTGCTTTCACAGTTATCCCTGCGTTCGATAGATTCTCTTAATAGTCAGTTTGCTTTCATGCTCGTATTTCCATGTATGAAGTAAATAAAATAAATAAAATAATTCAACAGCTCCGAAGAAAGAAACAATTGGTTGGCCTAAGCGAGAAACCCGAGCCAAGAACCTCGATGTCGGTACAGACGACAGCCAGCGCCTCCGCAACTGTGTAACTGTGTTACCACGAGCCACAACACGAGTCATTGTGCTCGAAATTATGCGGTACTTGTCGGCAATGTGGCCTGCATGGGAAAAAAGTTTTTATTTATGTTTATGATTTTTGTTTAATGATTACATGACTGTTATTTGATTGGTGTTGTAAATGCTGCTTACATGAAGCAACGAAGCAAGAATGTGTGTTTCGTGCGTGTATTTTTTGTAAATGTTTTGTTTTATCGTTTGCAGTCGGAAAACCGTGTCACTGAAAGAAATGGGTTTGTTGTTTATGATTTAATGCTGGGATAGTTTTTAAAAAGGATCCTGCATACTAGCTAAGCGATTAAAGCAAATATGCTGATGAAAATATAGAAATCGAAATTATGTGGTACTTGTCGGCAAATGGCTACATGGGGAAAGCAACCAATCACGCGGCATCAAATAAGCATGCCCTAGAAGCGAGGGTACGATCGGGGCCCTGATTCGCTGTCATGTATTCGATAGCTCTGACTGGCTGTGATCGGCCGTCTCTACACGTAGGCCAAGTGGACTACTACGATTATCCTTTCAAAATGCCTCGTCGTTAGAATTCCATAGAAAACGTACGAAACGTGGCTCATCCCATATGCGATTGATTAACGCGTACCTTTAATCCTTTGACCCTGTTTTGACCACCCTACTTTTGCTTCTTTGAAAATTCTGAAGCTCAAAATAGATGCCTTCAGTAGAAGCTACAAGAAATTTGTTGATTTCCACTCTTTTCAGCTTATTCATTGCCGTCAATTTGCGTTTTCTGTGGAGTGATCCAAGGTCATTCTGAAGTGTGCTTCAGCAGCTTTGTGTTTTAGTTCACACTTCCATTTATTGTAACGCCCTTCACCACCTCGGTTGCCATAATGCTGTATTTATCTGTCGAAATCAACAGGATTAATCGAGAAGCAACGTCGAAACCTTCGCTGAAACATGTCCAAAATGCATTGTCTGTGAAACTGGAAGCAGTTCTGAGCTGCTGTAATCATGTCTCGTAAAATAGTTTAGCTTCTTACTTCTATTTTGGCAAGCTCTGCTGAGTCTCTAAATGTTTATAATCGAAGTGAATCTGATTCTGATGTACCTTGTCATGTCAGACATGAATATTCCTTTTCTGTTAAAATCAACGTACCCAACAAAGATGAGCAATCAAGCTTGATTTGTATTTCCATCATGTTACTGGTGATCATCTCGATGCCGCACAGAAGACGAGCGTCTACAGCTCCGAGTCGTAGGATGACCAGCACGAGCAGGTACTTCAGCATTATCTGCAGAAGGTTAGCTTAGATTTATAGTATATGATACCACTTGGAGCGTACATGGTATATCAGAATTCAACATACGGCTCTGCTTTTTCTCAAAAATAGACTATTCAGTTGCGGGTCAATAGTATCATATTGGGTTGAGTCATAAATTTTGGAACAAAATTTGCCTTCCAGCAAAAATAAGATTGTACCACAAAAGAAAAATGGTTGACTTAAACAAGTGATTGTCATTATTCTAAATAAGTTTCTTCCGCTTTTCATGCACTGAGTGGACTGCATCTTTGTAAAATTTGATCGGTTTCGACCTGAAGAAGTCGTGTACCACCGCGGTGACATCATCGACTTCGGCGAAGAGCTCATCATGGAGGAAGTGATCCATCGAGCGATGCAGATGGCAATCAGACGGCGCATGTCTGGGGTGTACGGTGGTTGCTTGATTTTAGTCCAGCCGAACTCCTAGATTTTTTCCAACGTCTGAAGTGCCGTAAGCGGTCGGCCGTTGCACTGGTGGAGGAAACGTTAGCTCGTATCGACTCCTTTCTCCACTAAGTTTTGCTGGATCTAGTCGAGTTGTTAGCAAAAGCGGTCGTCGAGGGTGGCGTGGAGCAGCTCCCGGTGCACTGGACCACCACATATTCACCAAACGCACAGCAAACCTTCTTTCGGTGGCGCTCCGGTTTTGTCGGGCACAGTCGTCAAAATTTAGGTGGGTCAATAACGCAATGCGTTTCGTAGACACCCACGCTGGATGGGAACCGTAATCTACTGAATTCGGGATGTCAAGAAAACACAGTGGCCGGATTCATCAACGCCTTACAGCAATTTAACGGTGAAAATACAGCAGAAATTCTTCGTAGCGCGGCTTATCAAGCAATGAAGGATAAAGGACGGCGTCACTCAATCCCTTTTAGGATGTGCCACGCATTGCACTTCTACGGGATGTCGTGGAGGCGATTTGAATGCGTTTTTGGCTATACAATGACTTACGGTGGCTAACCGATGACCAAGTCAGCGCTTTATCCTTCCCAGACAAGTCTGGTACTAACTCACCAATCCTGGAGGGATGGAAGGCTTGGTTGGCTTTGCGGGAAATCCGAACCAGGGTATCGGGTGCAGGCGACAGTCGGCGCCTCTTCCGACTGCGCTACACGCGCCCATCAAGCGGTATGGTGAAACATTCCACCACGCTGTCAGGAACTTCGGATGTATTTTCTCCGTTAAATTGCCGTAAGTCGTTGATGAATCCGGCCCCAGAGCGCTTACAAACTTGCTGACCGGTCGTCTTCGTAAACAAACGGTATAATGCTATTCGTCTCCATTGAGAGAGGAGAATCCATTGGTGCACTCTGGCACGCGATAGGTATGCTCACGAACTCCATTGGCTAAGTAGAGCGAATGCTGGCCGACTTCGAGCGCCATGTATGAAAGCGGTGGGATACAGATGACGTTCATGACGAACGAACACGTTTGTGAATGGCCATTTTACGCTCGAACAAGCGAGCGTCTCCAAAATCTCCAACCTCTAGCACGATGATCAACCTCTAGATAGAAGAGGTTGCGAAAATGTTTAGAGAATCCGGAATATCTGAAAATAACCAAAATAACACCAGTTCAAAAGTCTGTTCAACTGCCTTTTCCTACCTTTCACTTAATAACCTCTTATAATGGTTCGCAATAGAATCAATAGTTATACCAGGAAATGAAAAGGTGGTGGTTCATGCACATGAGAAAAAAATTACTTCATCATGATAGATTGTTTAAAAAGATAAATGGAGGTGATGCGTTATGAACAATGACCATAGCAGCTCGAAAAGACAAGCAGGTATAGAAAAAATGGAGACCAGTGGCTAGATTTATCAACCGCTTACCGCCCTCTATCGGTGAAAATACCACCAAAACTGATGCTGATGAAAGTCATATCAGGGGGTTTGGCGGTATTTTCACCGTTAGAGACCGATATGCGATCAATGAATCTGGCCCCAGTGACCGAAATTAAATCAGCAATTAAACTCGCGGCTATGCGCGGTATAAGGAGTAGAGACGAATGCGTCATCGTTGGTATCTCGACTCCCTATACCCGCTGGTTTAATCGTTGATGAATCCGGCTCCAATGGTGAATCTCGAGGAAGTCAGTGACAATGGGAGTGGTGCAGGGGGCATTCTAAACTAGCCTTTCCTCGACGCTGTCGAGAAATGCTCTGATAGAAAGAAATTCTCCCATCATTGCAAGAGGATATGCGTGACCTCTAGTATCCCTATACGGTAATTGAGTGATGCGATTACAGAAGCGGAGTAGAGCGATCATTTGCGGAACTAGTCTTCTTACACGATCGGTTTACTGGATGACTTCATCCATGAAAATACAGGGGTGTAACTTGATTGAACTGTAACGAATGAGCGCTCTAGAGTGAAAGGATATTGAGAGTTCGCTACCCAATAGAACAAAAAAAGAATATTTCTCATATACCTGATTTTTAGTGCTCGTGCAGCACAGCAGCTCTTATATGTACAGGATGCCCCCATCAAGTCTGGATCACCTGTTGCTTTTAAGCAGGAAACTTGTTCCTATTTGGATGACGTTCACTTTGTTTCAAAAGCATCAGTGTTTAAAAGAGTTCAAGAGTTGTACAGACAAACAATAAGACAAATTCTACAAACGGGAAGACAAACATACTCATCAAAAGGCATCACAGCGTGAGCAATAATGGAAACCTCCTAACAAGAGGTGGGTGAGGCATATGCCGTTGAATAGTTCTCTTTGAAATCAATCAACTTCAGAA
Source organism: Heligmosomoides polygyrus bakeri (assembly GCA_947359475.1). NCBI lineage: Eukaryota > Metazoa > Nematoda > Chromadorea > Rhabditida > Heligmosomidae > Heligmosomoides > Heligmosomoides polygyrus. Next base: position 90,319,938 of record OX375868.1, on the reverse strand, counting down.
TTCAGCTAACAGTATTTTACACTGTTGTTTTTGAAATCTGAGACATACCATTCTCACTTAAATTAGAGGCTCTTTTGAACAAACTTGATGCTCCTGAAATCGAAATGACGGACATTCAAATTGAAATGAGCTTCTTACAGGTCAAAGTACAGTATCTATCTACCACTATATAATTGAGTTAGCTCCTGCCCTGTAGATGATGAGGCGTATCTCACTCAGGTTGGAAACTTGGCTGAGATACGCCTCGTGGAACCACGAGCAATCTCATGGCACCACTTGCGACGCCTCCGCGTACCTCGCGCGGGCAACGTCTGCCGTTCAACATGGGATGCTGCTGCAGCAGAGGACGCGTAGCCTCCTCCTGCTTGACACAACGGCGTCTGCGCGCGTTTCTGAGTGTCTGAATCCAGAAGACGGGTTCCCTTCGTCGCACCACAACTGTCTGAAGTCAGAAGAGGAGACACCGTCGTCCTACGACGAGGGGTCGCAATCAGAATTGAGCATGAGATGCTGCTGCAGCAGAGGAAGCGCAGCCTCTTCCTGATTGACACAACGGCGTCTGTGCGCGTTTCCGGGTCCCTGAATCCAGAAGGCGGGATCCCTTCGTCGCACCACAACCGTCTGGAGTCAGAAGATCGAAAAGAAAGGAAGCAGAGGTCTCATCGCCGTCGTACGACGACCGGCCGCATGCAGAACTCAGCATTATCCCATGTTGAACGAAAAACTTTACCCGCGCCAGGTACGCCTCTGCGTACCTCGCGCGGGCAGTGTTTGCCGTTCAACATGGGATATTGTTGCAGCAGAGGAAGCGCATCCTCCTCCTGCTTGACACAACGGCGTCTGCGCGCGTTTCTGAGTGCCTGAATCCAGAAGACGGGTTCCCTTCGTCGCACCACAACCGTCTGAAGTCAGAAGAGGAGACACCGTCGTCCTACGACGAGGGGTCGCAATCAGAATTGAGCATGAGATGCTGCTGCAGCAGAGGAAGCGTATCCTCCTCCTGCTTGACACAACGACGTCTGCGCGCGTTTCTGAGTCCCTGAATCCAGAAGGCGGGATAGGCGGGATCCCTTCGTGACACCACAACCGTCTGGATTCAGAAAATCGAAAAGAAAGGAAGCAGAGGTCTCAGTTTCTGAGCATCCTGATTCCGAATACGTGTCACCGACGTCTGCCGTGAGCATGGGAGGACCACTAAGGGGTGGTGGAGAAGGGAAGTAAGGGGCCTTAGGAGGGGAGTGGACCAGGTGAGCGTCCAGGAAGGAAAGGAACAACCTGAAGGAGGGACCAGGGCGAGGAAGCCAGCAAGAAGAGAGCAGTAGGGGGTCAATAGTGAAAACAAGGAAGTGGGCCAGGGGGTTGGGACCAGGAAGGTGGGGGGGGGGGAAGACCAGTAAAGGCGGACCGCAAATAGATCTAGAAAGAAGAAACGAGTGAGGGGGAAGCTGGCGCCCGGATTTGGAAGACGTGTCAACAGTGGAGGGGCCGAAGTACTGCGTAGCGCAGACCAATGATGTTACTGGACGGTGTGGAGAAAATTTCTATGGTGAGGTACCGAAGTGGTGAACGGCTTGATGCCGATGAAGTACGCAGCAGGTCCTAGATCTATTAGCGAATTTTAAGTTTGACACAAGCTACTTTCTTTAGGTCAGTGATGCTGCAAAGTCGCGCGAAGCGCGCAAGTGCGAGACACGCCGTTAGGCGTGTCGGAGCACTTGTCTTAAAGATATTTACTTTACTTGCTTTGATACTTTGATGGTCCTTTTGTCGGCTGAAGGTCTTCTCGGCGGGGACCACAACTCTTCCAAACAGCTCGATCTCTGGCTGCTTGCATCCAGTGAGGCAGACTCCGCTCTCTGAAAGATCTTGAGAATGAGTCTGCCCATCGCGTTGGCGGTCGTCCTAGTGGTCTCTTATGGTCTCTCGGGAGCCATTCTGTGACACGGAGACTCCATCTATCGTCCTTTCGTCGAAGCAGGTGTCCGGCCCAGCGATATTTGGACTTCTTCATGTACTGCAGCGGGTCTGCTAATTGCGACTTCTCCCGTAGCTCTGAGCTTCGTAGGCCTTCTTGGCATTGCTGACGAAGGCTTTTCCTCAGAAGACATCTCTCCAGTGCACGATGCGTAGTTTGCATCGCTCTGGCGATTGTCTTGTTGTCGGGCCAGGTTTCTGTCGCGTAACACATCGCAGGCAGTACAGAGGCGTTGAATATCGAGGCCCTGAGGCCGCCATCTTTGACCAGATCGGTGACTTCACGAATTGAACTGAAGGCTGCCCATGCTGCGCGTCTCCTTTCGTCTCTTAAAGATAGTTGGAATAACTTCTCGTTCAAGAAAAATTTGTATAACTTCCTCTGAAATTTTCAGGAAAAATTTGGTACAACCTTCATTGAAATTTCTTAGTTCAGCGGTTGGAATAAGTGAAATACTAATTTTGTAAAACTTCTATTTCTGAGAAAAAATAATAAGATGAACTCTGTGTTAAAGCGCAACAAGGCAGTAATCATTGCTTATTTGGTAGTTTATTAAAGGACGAGATCGCTCCATTCACTCGAAAAGATCGTCGCGGTTTTTATTTGATTGATAGTTTAAATGCTGCTTACATGAAGCATTGAAGTGAGGATACCTGTGTTCTTTACAATTATTTTTGTTGAATCGTTTACGCGTGAAACTCCTCGCAACCACAAATTTTTCTATCAATCGAAAAAATCGCTAGGTCTTGAACGAGAGCATGGCTCAATTTTTTTGGCACTAAAAAATAAACGCCTTCCTACTTTTAAAAATAAACTTTACATTATTATTTTTCCTAGAAAAGGTGAAATTTATGAAATTTTGACAATTGTGTTCATTTATTGGGTAGGTAATACAAAAGTTCAAGGAAAGTCATACTAAAATTTCCCTTGAACAAAATATCATTCCAGCCTTTTTGAAGAATTTCTAGTTTAATGTGGTAAAAAGTCGTTTTGACTTGGAAGATGTTTAGTTTAATTTCAAAAGCTTTAGGCTTGTTTGGAAGGGTGTCCAATTTGACCTGAAAAATGTCCAATTTGGCAAAGAATTAGAATGGTTCAAATAGCAACATGCCTAAGAATATTTTTGAAAAAAACCCGATGATGTTCAGTGATTGGCTGCTCATAGTAGTAACTATAAAAATAACAATAATTACAAGTAATTTCACGTAGTACTATTTATTCGCCTTCCACGATTTTTCCATGTCCCCCCACTAGTAGATGTTCGTTTAAATAGAATGAAAATTAGCAAAATATTTTATCTGGACTGAAAGGCACAGTAATAAAAGTGTTGCTGAGCTCAACCCCATCATTTAGAAGCAAAATGCGCGATCCGAAAGGGCGTCGACTAGCAAAAAAAAATAAAAAATAAAAAGACGTGGTAGCGGTTCCCCGTCCACCTGTCAAACTCCGGTAAGGGTAGAACCAGGTCAAGCCAAGCATTTAGTCTTCCCAGACAAATATGGGTCCAGTTCGGCAACTACGGAGGAATGGAAGGCTTAGTTGGCCTGGGAGCGAAATCCGAACCAAGAACCTGGAATGAAATGCATGCGACAGCCGACCTCTCCTCCCACTGCTCTACCACGCATCCAGATACATACATAGATACTTTAGCAATGGCTCCATACAACCCTCAAGCATATGACCTTCCAATCTCGATTCAGCAGTATCTGGCTTCAGCTACTGTAATCGAAGAAAAAGGCGTACGATTAAGTGTTCTTCATGACGACCGCAGTTGCGGAGCACTTTCAATTACACGCCATATTTTAAAAATTTTCTGCTTCAACGACTCGATACCTTGGTTTTTCCTGACCTTTACGGGTCCTTAATCGGCTTTCCATATAGAGTTAGGGTACTCTAAATGGCTCACGTTGCTGTACCTGTTTCTGCTGATGTGTTGCACTTCTTTAGGGTAGTTTTCTGTACTCGCTTGTGATACGATTTGCTGCAAAGGAACACGTCCGATGTTTTTCATTTTCAATCATTTGTTTTTCTTGGGCTAAAAGCAGTGTTGGCGGCTGTTTTATCCAAAGGAACGTATCAGAACCCGACATGAGTTCATCTATTCGGGATGCGCCACGCATTATACTTGTCGTGGAGTCAGTTTGAATGCGCATTTGCGCAGGGTCCCAAGCGTATGTCTGAACGACCACGATGAATAACACAGCGAGGATTTACACCCTTTAGCTAGTAGAGAAGTGTGTTCCTTTTTTTTTTGCAAAGTCTTTGAAAGTGTCAGTGTTTGATAAACTCACAATCGAAAAAAAACCCGTCTGAGTTGTCCACCGTAATTTCGGGGAGAAATTCAGGAAAATCGTTACGGGACCGAGTTGCCTATCCCTCTGCTAATCAGTCGCTGCAGCTTGTGATATTTACTTGCATGCTTCTCCGGCGCAAATAAGGTCGGGGAGGGGGGCTTCTGATGGGCAGAAAATCCCATAGAGCGTCGTTAATGTCCTTCATCCCTGGCTCCAACGTATAAAGCCTGTAGTAAGGGCGTTCCATGGTTAATAAAAACCAGGTTTGAATCGCGCGGCTGTGGGTATTGCACCCCGGACAACTCGGACGGGTTTTTTTTTCGGTTGTAAGTGTATCGGCGAGTGAAAGTGCCGAGTTAGCCCCCTCCCCGAAAGTCATTTTTAGCATGGAATCGCTGAATCTCACAAGGCAATCCCTTCCAAGCGTAGAATATGCGAAAATTCTGCAAGGTCAGCGAATCGAATGTCTGACCCCATACTTATCAAGCACCTTTTTTGTTGCATTTTCGACACTTGGAGCGGTTTCATAGTAAGCTTTCAGGGTCCCTACTTCGGGAGACTCAAAGTCCATGCAAAATGGAGCATAATCTAAATAAAAATGATCTTCATCTAATTAAAGGATGGAAACTCTCGCAGTGCCATTCATTTTCGCCGTTCAGGCATACACCTGAGACCCATCCCTGTTCAGTAATTCCTTGTTTCCTCGAATGCCGTCTGTCTCACCATTCCTTCCTAGACAATTATAAACGGCGGATATCAGGACCGGCTCACCGTAACCGCAGTGCGGGTCGCGCCGAGACTTTTGCTCTCTGCGCCCTTCTAGCTTAGAGATCGCGCGTTGGCGTCCACGTTGCGACGTCCGATCGATGTCTCGTGCGCCCGCGATGGTATCGTGGGCAAGCGGATCGTGGTGCAGTAGGATGAGGGCTTGCTTCATGCGAGGGATGTCGGGTGTTCGGCTCCCGTGCGTCGCGGCGTTCTTGCATTTCAGCTGAGTATCTGAGATCCATGGGCGCGTGTAGCGCAGTCGGAGGAGGCGCGACTGTCGCGTGCACCCGATACCAGGTTCCTGGTTCGGATTTCCCGCCCAGGCCAACCAAGCCTTCCATCCCTCCGGGGTCGGTGAATTGGTACCAGACTTGTCTGGGAAGGATAGAGCGCTGACTTGTTCAACGGCTGGCCACCGCAAGTCATTGTATGGCCAAATACGCATTCATGTCGCCTCCACGACATCCCGTAGAAGTAGAATGCGCTGGCGCATCCCAGAAGGGATTGATTAACGCCGTCCTTTATCCTTTATCCTTTATCTGAGATCCGGGAGGTTTCGACGTCTACACGACGTTGCGTTTTTTTGTGCATTGTTTCAGCCTTTTGCGCTTCACCGCTCGAAGAGCGCAGAACCCAGCCGAGGACTCCCCTTGAGCGATGAAAGCAGTTTCCATACGAGCAGCTTGTATGGTACACACCCTGGAGTCCCTTCGCTAGCCTGGATCTGCGCTCGAAGAGCGCAGAACCCAGCTGCGGACCCCCTTTGAGCGACGAAAGCAGTTTCCATACGAGCAGCTTGTATGGCACACACCTGGAGTCGCTTTCCTAGCCTGGCTCTGCGCTCGAAGAGCGCAAAACCCAGCCGCAGACACGCCCTGAGCGAAGAAAGAAGTCTCCATACGAGTAGCTTGTATGACACGTCGTGGAGTCCCTTCACCAGCCTTGTTCTGCGATTGCACAATGAGCGTCTAACCCGACGCCTAAGGTTACGGTGAGCCGGTCCTGATATCCGCCGTTTATAATCCTGTTTCTTTTCTCCTGTCCTGCGTTCATCCCGCTGCGTCTTTCTCCATCAATTAATAGCTACCGTGCTGCTTCAAGGCTTGGCCTCAAGATGGTGGACGTGGATGTGTTTGTGGAGCCACTAGAGAGCAATGACTCGCTGGCGGCGAGAATCGGTGAAGTCATCAGGGAAGCGCAGGGCACGTCGGATAAGACCGAAAAGCTGAAATGGCTCTGCAAGGTAAGTCTCTGTTCCTCTTTTGGTTTCTTGCTTTATTTGCTCATTTGACGGCCTGCGTTTTCAGAGCACCTTATGACCTTTACCACATGAAAGCCCTGAAATAATTTTCGACCAGGCTCATAGCAATTGTCTCCAATAATATAGATTTCGACGGAATCCGAGTATATGAGAAATGGACTGCTTAAATATACCTTTCAGGCAGAACATATGCTCCTGAATGTGGACTTCTCTGGCCATCTTCTGGATAACTTTTTGGACGAGATGCTCGAGTTCACATCATCAGATGATTATCACATGCGCTGCTTCTCCGCTAGTTTCATCGAGAGAGCTTGGTTTGGATTGTTCTGATCGAAAATGCCGACTATTTAGCCGCAGTTGATCTTCCTTTATCCATTCATCCTTTCAGCAAAAAGGATGCGGATGTTCTGAAAAAGGCCATTACGCATCTCTCCTATTTGCTGATGTCGGACAGTCAGTCGCGGAGCGGCGTGAAAGTTATGAAACGGGTAAGGTTTTGCGAAATTTAAATCGTTTGAGACTTATCAAGAAACTTTATATATATATATATATATATATATATATATATATATATATGGCACTGAACCACTGTAAATTTAAACAGTTAATATCTCGGCTTGTAGGCAAGTTTATTAATCGAAATAAGAACCTTCTGATTCTACACATCTTTGCCAACGTGACACAACCTTTTTTATCCCAGTAGCATGAAAACAAGAAGTTCTGGAATTGACGAAATCTTCGAAGGCACTTTCGGCATCCTGTTGGTATTTGAATATTTTCCCTACCAAGAAGTCGCCAAGATGCTTGAAGAAATGGTAGTCTGTTGGGGAGAGGTCGGGAGAAAACGGAGGATGTGGTAGAGTTTCAATGCTCAGCTCATTCAATTTCTGCAACGTCATTCGTGCTACATGGGGGCGAGCATTGTCGTGCAGCAGGAGAACTCGCCTTCGGTTTACCAAGGCCGGCCGGATATCCTTCAACTTTTTCATCATTTCTTCAATTTCAATGCAGTACTTCTCTGCCGTGATGGATTCACCGGGAGAGAGAAAGCTGTGGTGAATAATTCCCAGCGAACACCACCATATTGTCACCATTACTTTCTTTTGGTGCAATTCCGGCTTCGCAAAAACCTTGGGGCTCTCATCGCTGTCCACTCACTGTGCCGATCGTCGCCTGTTGTCGTACATTATCCATTTCTCGTCACAGGTTACGATGCGATCAAGGAATGGGTCCGTTTCGTTCCGTAGAAGCAGTGCGGACGAGATCTCATATCGTCGGTTTCTTTGCTCCTCAGACAGCTCGTGAGGCACCCATCTTTCCAGCTTTTTGGTCTTTCCAATTTCCTTCAGATGCCGGGCAGCTGTGTTGTGACTGACGTCAAGAACCTTCGCTATCTCCCTGGTACCTTTGTGTGGATCCTCCTCTACCACATCTCCCAGCTTGTCCTCATCAACATCACTATGCCTCCCACTACCTTCATGTTCTTCCAAGCTCTCGTCTCCATTTCGGAACTTCTGATACCAACGATACGCCGTCCGAATTGTGGAACATCCTTGACCGAATGCGGCGTTGATCTTCTCGTCCGCCTCCTTAGCTGTAGTGCCCAGCTTGAATTCATACAAGTAAATGCCTCGGATTACCCTTTTGTCCATCTGCAAAAAAGTCAATAAAACTCTAAAGTTTTCCCACTTTTACATAGAAAATTTGGTACTTGCCTGTAGAGCAAAGTTTGCGCTTCTAAATGATATGCCACATGTTACGGTTTGTTCTTGATCAAACGCGTAAAGACGCGCCAAAAAATGGCGCGAGCCAGTGCCATTTAATTCGTTACAACCTTATATATATATATATATATATATATATATATATATATATATATATATATATATATATAAACTCCATTGTAACGGTTTTCGGGCAAATTGTCCAATTTTCGGTTGTATAAAATTTTCCTCTTATAATTTTCTCATCGGAATACCATTGAGATTTATGAGGATGTAGTTTTCATTTCGTTGATCCTTTTTGACACTAACACCTATTTCAAGACTTTCATGAAAAGCCGTTGAGTCCGTCTTTCATTTGAACAAAGTGGTTCCAGAGCAATAGTGGCCTCCATCTATGTGTATCTGATATGCTGCTATGTTGAGGCAGCGATGAGTATTCGGATCTATCTTAGTCGATGGGAGGCAGCGCTTGAAAACCACAACAAATACCATCACGATGGCCTCTCCCGGAACTAGTTGCATAGAACGCTGATTTTAAACGCCAGCTAAGCGTTGTAGTCTCTGTAAAATAGTGTAATTTCAATTGAACCTGCTCTCAAAACTGTTAGCCTAGTTGGTTCCATGCTGATATTAGCACCCGGCTCATCCCGATATACAGGTAGATGCTGACGGATCCCAAGAGGTGTATATTGCGTTTGATCAAACAGCGCCGGTGGTGTAGTGGCGTGGAGCATTCCCGTCCACTCAGTAGGAGGTGGGGGTTCGAGTCCCGTCTGGCGCGTGGGGTTTGATCTCAACAAAACATCGTTATAACGAGTGTTCCCTCTTGCACTAGGATTGGTTCTGAATATTGCTCTAGGTTAGGCTTGTCTTAAAGTCACAAGGGGACAGTGCACTCGAAAATGGATTTTTGCGATGTTTATGACAGCGTTGCAAAGTAACTTCCTTTTTTGAACTTCCTACTTCCTTTTGCTTTCATTCTCTCTTAATTTTCTTTAGATTTATTTATTTTAATTTCAATTTATTTACTATAGAGGCAACTGTTTAACAAACAGCAACGACAAAAGTAATGAGGTGAAGTAACCGTCAGCCGTAAACCACAAACAGCAGAACCATTCTTAATGTGTGACGCTTGATTGTTCGGGACTATTGCACTTTCACTACTCCAGAGGTCAAAAAATTTCTTTGCTCAAACTTTGCCCATGGAGGTTATTTGGGGTGCTGATCGCGAATCGCACATCCGTTTTGAAATTTCGGCGCGGAGAGGTTACGGTAGGTTACGATAGCTAAGGGTGATTAAGGCTGTCTACCTCACTATAGCCTTAGTTACCCGCATTTATTGTAACCTACCGTACTCCAACGTAATTCGAGAAAGAGATTCCAGGGTTTGTGGGCAGCATCCCAGATATCCCCTATAGCTTAAGTTTGGGCGAACTCGGTGGCCTAAACTTTAGCCACCCTTACCTTCTGGTACCTAGGGTACTCTTGGGCAACCGCATAACGGATCTCAGATTCGTGATCAGCCCTCAAAATAACACCTTTAGGCGAAGCTTGGGCGACATTAGTCATTGTGACCTAGACAGCCTTAGTCACCCGTACATATAGAAGCCTACCGTGATCGGCCGAAATTTCAAAAACGGATGTCGGATTCCGCATGTCAGATTCGTGATCAGCGCCCCAAATTACCCCCCAGGGCGAAGTTTGGGCGATCATTTTTGACCTCTCCTCGACCTTTGGAGTCGTGAAAGCACAATAATGCCGATAATTCTTCTTCAAGTTTGAGTAGAGAGCCTTTCCAATTCTTCATAACTGTCCAGTAGATTTGGGGCGATTCGTCAAAAAATCGATTTTTTTCAGGTAATTACTGTGTGCGCGAATATCTATCCACACATTCTGAAATGGGCGTGTGGGCGAAAAGCAGACGGAGAGGTCGAGAAGTGCTGGGAGGCGTTCTCCGTGCTCAAAGGGCGGATAGTAAGCCACACCGATTCGGATAATGAGGGGTATGACGGTCTGCTCACCGGCTACATTTCGTCTGATGCTGTTGTAATGCTGATTTTGTTCAGAATAAGGACGATGACATTCAAGTTTCTGGAAGCGGTCATCCTGTCGCAGTCGCTGAAGACTGATGTAGGTGGTTATTTCCGTTTTCTTTTCAGTTTAACTACAATTGTTTGTTTCAGGACAGTGACACCAGTAGAGGTGACGACATTATGTCACTCAATGATGTGCCTCGTGATCATAGGTTCATATCGTATCGTAAACTGCAGTCAGAAGCTGCGGTGAACCTCCAGTCGTTGATGGATCAGACAACCTTACCACATATATCTGCTCAGGTAAGATTTCGTTGAAATGCGTTGCTATTTAGGCCGACGTCCTTTAAACTCCACCACGCAATACGAGCTGTGGTTTTATTCCACTTTTTATCATTTTCGCATTTTTCTGTTCATTTTTCTGTTCACCATCCTCTGGACCTACATTTTTGAAGTCTTTTAACTTGAATTCGACTTCAACTGCCGACCGGCGTTTCATTTTTTGCCCTCTTTTTTGACCTCTAGCTGTAAGGGATCGTTTAGTGTGTACGTGGCGCGCGACGCGATGTTATGATAACCTCCCATATCGGTCGACGACGCGATTAATCGATATTGAAGCTTATCATCACAACGCGTCGCGCGTCGCGTGCACACTAAACGATCCCTAAAGGTGTTGAGTGTTGATTTCTATGAGGCCATACAAAAGAAGTAGAGATGCAGGGGTTGTACTCTGAAAGAAAGAGAAGACTTACCCCCTGACTATTCTTGCTGGAACCGTCTGTATGGTTACTATTTAGAATCTGCTTACGGTTCTAACCGTTCTTTGCACGATTTCAAGGCGAAGGCCGGAGTACATGGCGAGGATTCTCGACTGCCTCGAGGCCCTTCATATAAATCTTCCACCTACACTTGGTGCCAGCCAGGTAAATTCGGATCGACTGTCGCTGAACAATGGGATTTAGCTCAGCTACTAACCACATGAGAAGCTGAAATCAGTGGTTTTCAGGTGAAGTCCATGCGTAAAGAATTGAAAGCTCATCTGTTGCGATTGCTCAAGCATCCCTCTTCCTTACCGCTTCATCTCAGGATCACCACACTGCTCACGGATTTAGGAGCGTCTCAGAGTGTTCGTGTCGCTTGTTGGATTCTGATTTGGAACTTTAGTAGTGACGTAGCTAGCCCTTTTTGATAGTATTCCTTCAGGAGATAAACAGAGCGCTGCCGGCGAACATAACCGAGTTAAGGAAAAAGGCATCAAAGCGACAAACTGCAGCCGAAGAGCCGTCGATTAAGAAGAAGGCTAGAGGCGATGTGGCCCCAGGTGGTGGGTGGTTTAAACGGAATGTTTTTCGCCTTTCAAAATCTAGCTGACTGGTATTCTTATGTTATTTTGGATTAGTGGAGGCGAAGACTCGTAATTTTGTTGAAGAAAGAATTCACCAACATTGTTTTTGCATGTAACCATACTTGATTACTGTTCGGGTGGTTATTGCTGGTTTTCTGGTTTTGAGCTGTAAACGTCTCCAAGCGTGTGTTTGTTTAGGAAAAGTTCGTAACTTAATAGTCCTATAAGCAGCCGTATTAGTGCGACTTGAAACAATCTTAATCTTTCTTTCTCATTTGAATATAGATGCGGTCCTAGAAAGTTCGCTCTTGCTTTCCATTAAAAGGCGCTGTGGACTGCTTCAACTCGATTTGTACATTTATTTGGGCTACTTCTCTGATGCGACTATTGCTACGATTCCTCTTCTCCTTAAAAGTTCCTATCTCGTGTACATATAATATGAGATACCCAAAATTTTCAGACATTATTACAGTTTCACGATTTCAAAAGTCGCGGAAAAGCCGATTTTTTCGTCAAACATCATCCAGGAAGCTAAATGGGTTGCTGATTATGAATATGATATCTGCTTAAAATTTCCTTGCCGATTGTCGTAGGTGAGTAAGGCTGTCGGGGCCACGATCCCTGATTTCTTCACCCAAACGTCGGCTATGGGGGTTATATGGGATGCTGATCACTGGTACGATATCCATTCTCTACATTTCGGTCGCTAGGTTAGGTAGGAATTGATGAATAGGGTTGTCTACGTCAGTGGATTCTTTTGACCCACCTACATGTGGTCAGTCTTATTTTCTAGCCTTCTGTTTTGAGGTGAGAAGTGAAGCCCGAAAATTGGTATCTTAGAAAAGGAATGACAGATTCGTACTCAGCAGTTTAAATATATTAGGTTAGTGAAAAAATCTTGCACCAAAAATTTTGAAAAATTTCAAGATTTAACAGGAACTTCCAAGGACTGTTTAGTGCCACGTAGTTTAGCACAAACATTCTAGAATGTTTCACATACGTGGCAATTTGCTTCTGAGGGCATATAAATACCACGATTGCAGTGAAGGCTGGCTGACTCCGAGACTCGGACAAGGCTTCGCGACTGACTAGCACCCAGTCTCTCCCTGTTCGTTTTCGTAATAAGGACTTTCTCGAGAGTGTCGTAACGGGAGATGAATCTTCAGTCTTCCTCGTTAACCATGCTCGGAAGGCCAAGTGGCTCACTCAAGGAGAACCACAACGTCAAGGCGGACATTCTCCAGAGGAAGCTAATGCTGTGCTGTTGCTGGGGTTCTCGAGGAATCTCTATCATGAGCTCCTTGAGGACGGCACCGCGGTAACAGCGAACATCTACGCTACACAGTTGCAGAAGCTGAGCGAGGCCGTGTCGCCGTGTCGCGCAAACGGCGAGGGCGGAGGAATGTTTACCTTCTTCACGACAATGCTCGCCCCCCACGTTGCAAGGTCGTCTCGCCAGGAGTTGCAGGAGCTTAGATGGGAGTTGGTGCCCCACCCGCCGTATTCGCCATATTCTCCGCCATCGGGCTACCACCTCTTTCGAGCTCTCAAACAGCACCTAAGAGATAGGTGCTTCATCGACCGAACTGAACTGGAATCCGATGTAGAGCACTTCTTCGAGTTACAGCTGACTTCATTCTGGAAGAAAGGAATTCGTGATCTCCCCATCAGATGACAGAATGTTGTAGATGTAAACGGTAGTTACTTTGTAGCTTGAAGTCGCTCACAAAAGAAGCAATCAAATTTTGAAAAAATTACCCTTTGGAGCAAGACTTTTTCACCATCCTAATTATATTTCCTTAAGACGGAACGTGGACGGAATCTGTGATTACGAGCCTGCCACTCTTACTCAGCATTACGCACCGTAAACTATCCTACTCTACCTTAATACTAACCGCAAGAACGGATATCATATTGGCCCAAAATGGCTCCACTGGACAAAATTTGGTCGAAATCGGTGACCATGACCTCGACAGCTTTTGTAAACCAACCTACCCATGACCTAGAATAATTAGCAGAAATTTTAAAAGATGATCAGCCCCAAATGATCCCTCTGAGCGACGGTTGAACATTTTTTACCCTCTCCTCGACCTCTGGAGTCGTGAAAGTGCTATAGTGCTTATTTTCATGTTAGCTGGTGTGGATTTCCGCCGTTGTTGGGTTTAGAAAAAGTGAATTATTTAAGGTGTCCCTGTTCGCTGTTCGCATACTGTTTTGCTTTCAGTGGTGCTGGATGACGACGAATACGGAGACGATGAGCCGTCGACATCGGACAATGCAGGCGCGATACCCGATTCGGCTCATCAGTCTGCTATCGACATCACCGCCGAGTTTATCTATGAACGACTCAATCCGAAGCTTGTCGCGAATCTTGTCCTTATATCTTTGGTGAGTGGAATATGCTTTCCTTGTGGTCCTTTTTTTTGTTTGACAATATTTATCACTTTCTAATCAATCTGTACAATTTCCATTTTGAACGGGCACTTTCCATTTTAATCCGAAACTCTTTAGCCAAAAATAAACGTATCTAAATTCAGGATAGGCCATATATAATAGAGATGAAGTAATTACAGCGTGCACTTAAGAAATGTATACCCTTTTTGGAGTGAGCATGCTATTCCTTTGGTCAAAACAGTGTAGGTGCATTCTAAAGTACATCAACATAAAGAATTGTTCGTATGAAGAGATCGTGCCGTACACTTTTACAGAACATTGCCATGTTTATTTTATTGATACTGTGATTTCTGTTTGTTCGAGCTGTGCAATGGAGAATGGCTGTGAATTTTGTACATTGTGATTGCTTTCGCTATTTCTAGATTGAAACGCATGTAAGCAGCAATTACACTATCATTTGGATATACAATGCAATGTATAGAATGACTACACTGCGCAATCTCTCATGAAACAGGCTAGCAAATTCACTCATCTCCAACACATTAATACGAACTTCAAAATATTGCTTCAGCTCAGTTGGTAAGAAATTTTCCTTATTCAATGTGCAGTTATTTTTTCTTAAGGCGTGATTTAACGGTGTTTTTAAAAAATGTTCTTCAAAGAAATATAATTTTGATTTCGTTCGGCAATGTCTGTTTAAACTTTCAATGCAGTCTGAAAAATATTTTATTTCTGAAGGTGTCAGGATTGAATTGAAAAGTGACCAATTTAAAGTGAATATGGTATACCATGCCATGCTATTTAAGGTCACTCTGCCTGATGAGATGCCGGCTGCGTTTGCCTCGAGTTTTACACAAATTGCCACTGCTGGAACTGATGTGAGTTGTCGTAAATTTTACCATTTTGATAGCTGATAGCTTAGAAGAACCCCGATTTCAGCAACATCGACGTCATCTGGCTCGTAGTATGGCCACGCAAGCGACGGCACAGGAGCTAGGCCCAGGCGCTGAGCAGATGCGGAAGGAAAAACTGGCGAAGCTTATGCGTACGAAATTTCTGTCATTCATTAGTTGAGTGTTTTCTTATGTTTTCGTTGATATTGCTCCTCTTTAGAGCGTCAATCTGCTCGGAAGGACGGTGTGTTTATTCCGCCTACACCGGCCGTTCATGTCGGAGGACATCACGGGCCAAGGCCACCTCAGGTTCCTATAGGAGCCCTACCTGGACCTGTGAGTTGTTGGCTTGGCTGTTCTGGATTTGCTGTGGAGATAGTAACTGGAGTGTCAATAAGGTAAAAGGGATTCCAAGAGGCCGTCAGAGAAGTTACAAAATTAACGATGAGCTTTATCAGTCTTACAGTACGGGGAATACTTTGAACTGCATTAAAAGGAAGATATGGCTTATCAATAGTTTTCTAAGTGTAAAAGAAATCTTTTGCGAGGCTATATATTGAAGTGACATGCTTTTGCCTTATTTTAATACTCTATAGATGTTCTGCTACAATTCAACGGGGCGCTTTCTTCCTCTTTAACCGGAATGTATAGATAAAAAGCGGGGAAGGTTCGCACAGGGTAGTTGATGTATATTAACTTCGCCATTTTTCTTTCTCCTTCTGACCAGAAAAAAGGTGTTAGGCTTATGTCTGAACGGCGAAGGTGAGTAACATTGCGAGAATCTCCACCCTTCAAATAGAAGAAAATTCTGTTTCATTTTCGCAAAGTACATGAACCTATCGAGTTAGTGCCTCGAAAATTTTTCTATGGAATCGCGCAGTCCACATGACAGCACCATCTAAACATCCAATATGGAGAAAAACGAAAAATACTGCAAGGCAAGGAATCAAACATCTTACCCCGCGCCTATGAAGCAGTATTTCCCATTTTTCTTCATATTGGATGCTTGGATTGTGCTGTTTTATGAGACTTTGCGATTCCCTAGTAAACTTTCAGAGGCACTAGCCAGGTGGGTTCAAGACTTGTGCAAATGGAACGCAATTTTCTTCTATTTGAAGGGTGGAGTTTATCGCAGTGTTATTCACCTTCGCCGTTCAGACATACGCCTTAGAGCCCTCCCTGATGAATCTTCATGCAGCGAAATTTTGCTCGCCGGGAATCTTTGTTTCTTCAGACACCGATACCAGCACCAGCCAAAGCGAAGCAGCAGTTCAATCTCTACACGGACACAAAAGAGTTGTCTAGAGACGAAATGAACAGCCTTTTCGAGAGCTGCTTCCTTTCGATTATGAAGGCTGAACGTAAGTTTTTGCTTATATTTCCCGATTTTAATGCATTCACAGAGTTCAGCGTTTTGCTCGTGTTTTAGTTATGTTCTGCTTCATTTATTGTTTTTTCTCCTCTTGCATATGGATAGCGGTGGAGAGCAATTTGGGCACAGACTATACCTAATTGATTGCTCGGAACTGACTGCTCGGCGTGAAGAGCCATAGGCATTGAATGAGTAGCACGGAGGGTCGGTATTTCAGCAAAGCCATCCCTGAGTCGCGACCTGGTGTACCACTCCCGCCCTTTACCTATAACCTTAACGCCTTAATTCTGAAGAAATCTTAAAATGTGCTTTCCTCTTCTTTACTGAAGAAGCATAACACTAAGGTTCGTACAAAAGGCAGTGGCGAAACGAACCTTTTCATGTGTTTTATATTATGTAGCACAACATTCTTTGAATTATTTATAATTTAGAAATTCTACGTTTTATACTTTTCTTTACTTTTTTGATTTCTGCCTTTTCTTATGTTTTATACATAATGCACCAGTGTATTAATACGTCCTAGTGACATTGTAGATTCCATTTTCTTGAATCTGGCGAAGATACAAGACAAGGCTATCACTTGTTAAATATTTGGGAATGGGCTATGCCACCTGCTTCTTCGTCTTTTCGTGGAGGTACTTGAACGTATATTTCTTGCTTTTAAAAAGGATCTTCTTGTGGTATATGATGGAGAGGTCAGCAGGCTGGAGCCGTAACATTCAGCTGACTCTGTAGGACCAACATTTTCGTTAGCGGCTCCGGGGCGAAACGCATCGTTGATATCGCGAGTTGCTTCGGAAGCTTTCGGCCTAGTTTGAACTGGAATAAGAAAATCGCGCGAGTTTGCATTTTGTCCGTGTCGTATTTGAAGTCCTGAAGAAGTGCAGGACAAAAAATGAAAATATTAAAGAAGAAAACGGGTAATGCAGCTAGATAGAGCAAAATGCGCGCTTTGAAACGATATTAGGATAACTACCGTTATTGGAAAAATTGCTCGGAAATCATATAATCTGAAAAAGAAATTATTTTTGTACGAACCGATGCTTAAGTTACTTCTCCATATGTTTGAAGCACTTCCTGTTTGCCTCTTTGGCTTCCCATGCATTAGGCCCCGTTTATACTTTCGACGCCGAGCGACGCGACGGCGTGTAAAGTGGCCAAATTGATCGATCGCGTCGCTCAATCAATATGGTCATCATACGTGCGGGAACGTCACTCGGCGTCGAAGTATAAACGGGGCCTTATATTTAACAAGAATTCATCCACGAAAATATGTGCTTTTCCACGCGTTTCCAATTTGTCATCAAAAGTGATATGAGTATGCCTTTATTCATTCGTTCTGAAAGCATTGTGAGCTCAGAACCTCAGTGAGAAACAATGATCGAGCTGATTTTATTGTAGGTCGAGCACGACAGGGAGGCACTATGTCCATGCACCACGTTGTGCTGGTACGAATAGCGACTCGTTTCTATCCGCTGCCTAAGAAACTACACAATGAGCTGATTGAGTTCATCGTAGACGCTACGCAGCATCGGCATCGTACGGATCTGGCGCTGTTGTGGGTGACGGAGCTGTACTCGCAGTACCAAGGGTTAGTTGTTGCTTAATGATTTGTTAGTTGAAGGAAATTCAAGGTTGAAGGGATTCTATTCTGAGCACGTCAGCCTCTTCAGTTCCAAGCAAGAGAGTGGTTGCTTCAGGTTCACGCTGTGCTTCAACCACGACTACATGACGTCGTTCGGCAGAGCGCCGAAGTCGGAGCTGTTCAAGAAATTCGACACGACGTTGTGTAGCCTTCTTCAGAAACTACTTGATAAGGGTCAACATAAGGAGGCGTGAGTACATAGATCTATTAGTCGATCATCTCTACTGTCTCTAACGTTGACTGATATCATTAAACTTGTCACCACAGGCTGTTTCACAAGTTGCTGCTCGATTGCCCGCTTGTTACATCAAACGCGCTGAGTATCTTGGAGAAGGCTTGTCTCGACGAGGTAATTGCTTGATTTCGAGGCTTGCCTTGAGAGTAGCTCGTTCTGTGACTTATCATCAACAAGATTACTAAACGACGGGAATGCACCGTTTGCAACTTCCTGTTGCTGGTAAACGTTAATAATTAGAATTTCCAAAGACTTCCAACAAACATCGCAAATACCGTGGTTCTTTTGTAGTTTGAAGACATTGGAAGGGAGATGGGCGACGGAGAAGGCTAGGCTTCAGTGACGATAAAGAATTGAAAATGACAAATCTTGATCAATCCCAGATCTAAAAAGGGAAGGGTATATATTAGGTTGTAACGAAATAAATGGCACTGAACCACTGTAAATTTAAACAGTTAATATCTCGACTTGTAGGCAAGTTTATTAATCGAAATAAAAAGCTTCTGATTCCACACATCTTTGCCAATGTGACACAAGCTTTTTTATCCCAGTAGCATAGAAATCAGAAGTTCTGGAATTGACGAAATCTTCGAAGGCACTTTTGGCATCCTGTTGGTATTTGAATATTTTCCCTAACAAGAAGTCGCCAAGATGCTTGAAGAAATGGTAGTCTGTTGGGGAGAGGTCGGGAGAAAACGGAGGATGTGGTAGAGTTTCAATGCTCAGCTCATCCAATTTCTGCAACGTCATTCGTGCTACATGGGGGCGAGCATTGTCGTGCAGAAGGAGAACTCGCCTTCGGTTTACCAAGGCCGGCCGGATATCCTTCAACTTTTTCATCATTTCTTCAATTTCAATGCAGTACTTCTCTGCCGTGATGGATTCACCGGGAGGGAGGAAGCTGTGGCGAATAATTCCCAGCGAACACCACCATACTGTCACCATTACTTTCTTTTGGTGCAATTCCGGCTTCGCAAAAACCTTGGGGCTCTCATCGCTGTCCACCCACTGTGCCGATCGTCGCCTGTTGTCGTACATTATCCATTTCTCGTCACAGGTTACGATGCGATCAAGGAATGGGTCCGTTTCGTTCCGTAGAAGCAGTGCGGACGAGATCTCATATCGTCGGTTTCTTTGCTCCTCAGACAGCTCGTGAGGCACCCATCTTTCCAGCTTTTTGGTCTTTCCAATTTCCTTCAGATGCCGGGCAGTTGTGTTGTGACTGACGCCGAGAACCTTCGCTATCTCCCTGGTACCTTTGTGTGGATCCTCCTCTACCACATCTCTCAGCCTGTCCTCATCAACATCACTATGCCTCCCACGACCTTCATGTTCTTCCAAGCTCTCATCTCCATTCCGGAACTTCTGATACCAACGATACGCCGTCCGAATTGTGGAACATCCTTGACCGAATGCGGCGTTGATCTTCTCGTCCGCCTCCTTAGCTGTAGTGCCCAGCTTGAATTCATACAAGTAAATGCCTCGGATTACCCTTTTGTCCATCTGCAAAAAAGTCAATAAAACTCTAAAGTTTTCCCACTTTTACATAGAAAATTTGGTACTCTCCGGTAGAGCAAAGTTTGCGCTTCTAAAGGATATGCCACATGTTACGGTTTGTTCTTGATCAAACGCGTAAAGACGCGCCAAAAAATGGCGCGAGCCAGTGCCATTTAATTCGTTACAACCTAATAACTAAAATAACAAATTGACCTGAGACTCACGAAGCGGCTTCTAGTGGACAAAATAGGACCTAAACTGACAAAATTCACAAAAAAGTTCGTCGCGGTTGTAAACAGGCAGGGCTATGTGATCCCTCACTCTGATGGTTCAGAGTTATAACATGTCAGGCGGCGTTTAGCTGTGTTTGAATGAGCTCTGCGCACCATGACGTATTTACAATCGCGGCGATTTGTTTGTTGTTTGTTTGTTTTTGAGCCTTATTTTGTCCTATTGAAGGTGCTCCGCGAGTTTCAAGTCAGTTGATGATAATTTACCTTCCTCTCCCTCCGACTAGGATAGATCCATCATTCCATTTTTGGGTGCACCACCAATTACACTTTACGGAATGTTATGGTCCAGTGTTTTATCCTTGCCAGACGGGTGTGCCAGTTTACTGCCCCCGAAGGGATGAAAAGCATGAGCGGGATATCTGAATCCGGAATCTGGGATCGGGTGCACGCGATAGCCGGCAACTTTCCGACCGCACTATCATACGGCCAATTGCATAACACTAGGTACGAGTTCTACCTCTGCTTGAGCTCGTGGAGAACGCATACCTAGCTAGATGATAAAGTAATGTGTCAAGACTGTAACAGCGTGTTCTTGGATGCAATTGAATGCGTTTGGTGTTTAGGTCTATGGTGCGTTTGGTATTACGACGCTTCGAGAACTGCTCTTGACTAGGAACCGACAGCGAGCTGAGCTCATCGATTTGCTGTTCAAGCTGTGCTTCTTCGATCGCGTTGAAGTAGGTTTCGCCTTCAATTTCTTCTCTGAGTGGAGAAATTGCAGGTTTTTTGGATACTAACAAGCACTTCTGTTACTTTCATTGGTTACTCCCACTGTTCATGACAAGACAGTCGTTGACGTGAGCCTTGAAAGTTCTTTAAAGTGGTTGAAGTTCTTTGGAAACATAGGTTCTTATAAGGAGAGAAGCAGTTTTGCTAATTTCGGGATGGTGGCCAGCGCGTGATCATGTGCTGACTTTTGTGGCTACTTTTCTTTTGGTGTAATGTGACTCGTAGCAACCCCTAGACCTTGTCGTTGTGATCCAATCCATGCATTTTATAGGTGAAGCAGCTGTGCGTTGACACAATGAAGGAGCTAGGCTCGCTGAAGTATATACATAGAGATTTGCGGTTAAAGCTCATTCAGCAGCTGAACGAGTGCACCTTGGCGACCCCACCACCGCACTTTGTCGCCTATAGGGTGAGCCTTTTCCAGTCCTTAGTCAATCTATCATCGGTTTCAGTGGAAAATTGTTCTTTACAGCCAGCCACAGAGTTCGACGAGACATTGTATCGCAGTGGAATTCATCTCTACTTAGCTATGCTTCCTCAGGATACCTCATTGCTGCTACCGCTTGCAAAGGCGTACACGAAGTCGTCGACGCTCCTCAAGAAGGTGTGGTGAATTATTACTCTATCAACCTTTTTGTCGGCAACGCAGTTCTGTATGGGAGGATAGTTGTCTGAATTACCATATTCTGCCCCGATAAATGGGCATTCAGAGAGCTTTCAAGATACCTGGAGGTGGAATGCTGGCGAAGTCTAGGTTCGTAGTGTTTTACAAAGATGCTTATGGTTTCTAAGGGATTTTCAAGGTCTTTGAGGCTAAATTGAAGCAGTTGGTGAAAGTGGAGTTGGACTCGGAAGAGAGAAACTAACCTCCCTTTGGTTTATGGCTGAATAACGGCACTTTAAACCTTCGATTCTAGGCTTCTAGTCAGTTATGGGCTAGTCTTCCCGCTGTAGTGGGCAAAATCGAACGGCGCAGCGTTAACTTGTTTAAGATTTGATCCCCTTCTTGGGCCACCAAGCATTCATATTTGAACACAGTGTTCAAGGAACAATCCGGCGTTCTCCTATCGCCTCTGCGAAATGCGGTGATCCTTGTCTGTGATACTCCTGGGTTGGATTTTTTAGTCCGTAGAATATGACGAACTATCGATGGTCTGACGGCTACACTCAGCCGACCTGTCTGCTCGATATGTTTGCTAGTAGACAAAATACATGCATATTACCTATTCACTACTAGCATTAGGTTGGAAAAAGTCTTTTCATTTTTTTTTTCGCAGATTTATTACTTCACAGCTACAAAGTCAAATCAACTGATATAATCTTCATTTTGTTCCACTACACTTTTCCAAAGACTGTGTAATTTTCTAATTCCCTTCGCTAAAAGACTGCAATTCTGGAGTCGAATCATTGCTGAATCCAATATTTGAGGTCTTCGTCCGTTTCAAAATATTTCTAATTTCATGCTTGAGAGCATGAAGAGATGGTAGTCGGTAGGGGCGAGGTCAGGGCTGTATGGTGAATGTGACATTACCTCCCAGCTTAGCTCATTCATTGTTTCTCTTGTGAGTCTTGCAACATCTGGTTTTGCATTGTCATGCAGGATGATCACCTTTGACTTCTCAGGCCTCTTTTCTTGGACAGCTGCGTCGACTTTGTGGAGTTGGCCACAGTATGTGGCAGCAGTAAGTGTCTCTCCACTTTTGAGAGTTTCCCAGTAAATCACTACTCTGATATCCCACCAAAAACTCAAGAGAATCTTCCTTTCGTGAACATTGGGCTCGAGATCAGACCTAGGGTTCTCTCCTTTTTGTGCCCACTGTCACTAATCGCCTGTCACAATCCGCTGCAGAAACGGTTTTCTTTCGTATCTGGACAGAAGAGAAACAGCAATGGAGAGCCGTCTACCTTTCTGAGTGTCTGGCAGGGCATGCGGAATCCAAGCTCCGAATTTTCATGCAAAGCCAAGATTCTTCAGATGGATTCCTACTATCCTATGAGACACTTTGAGCTTCTCTGCCAGTAGACGTGTCGTCTGCCTACTGTCGGTACAAAAAAGATGGAGTAGTTCACTGTCGTCCAATTCAGTTGACCTTCCTGACCTTGCTTTGTCGAGTGAATAATCTCCCTTTAAAAACTTTCCAAACCATTCAGAACAGGTGCGATGAGTATTAGATCCCAAGCCGTATATATGGTTAATTTGGTCGGCTGCCTGACATGGTGTATAATACAACTCCCCTTCGTATTTAGATAATGCTGAGGTCCATAGAGAACTCGATAAAAGCCATAGGAATGGACAACAAGGACATGCTACAACTGCTGGATGAGTGCCCAGTGGGAGCGGAGTCGTTTGTTGCCAGGGTTGTGCACCTATTGACTGAAAGGAGTGAGCGACTTTAAATGCATGGGTTTCGATAATCACTTCAAGCTGGCGTTTATAGATAACGCTACCAGAGAGGTAGTGACGAGAATGAAGAAACTGCACGAGACGAGAAAGACTGATGTGCGGTCGCTGATCCCGATTCTGAATGGACTCGAAAGAGTATGTTGAACGATCTATTGTTGTTGGTTGGTAGCGGTTCTATGGGTCACTATTTTAGGAGGACATTGTGAAGATTCTACCTCAGTTCATCCTGAAGCCTGCCTACCAGAACACTGTCGGTCTCGTGTTCAAGCGACTGCTCACTAGTAAAAGTTGGTGTTTGGTTTCTTTGCTTTTTACGGAAAAGCCTAGTAGTCAGCACGAGTTGCTGGTTCACAATTGCTGTGAATTTGGAATCGGTTTTAGATTCGTTTTGGGGTTATGTTGTTTCCTGTCCTCGCTTCCTCCATGTTAAGAGGACCTGTGTCAGAGCAGTTAGAGACGCTCGAACTCTGCATAACAATGCAACTGCCAGATTGGTCTAAAAGTCCCGTCTACGTCAAATTATAGAAAGGCAGAGTCCCTCGTCTTTTCTTGAGGAGATGAAGATTAGAAATGAGAGCTGAACCCTTCTACAAGGCCCAGTTCTCATTTCTATGGATAGAATTAACCACTACTTTACGTCACCTGACTTACTGGGGTCGGATTCATCAACGACTTACATAACTTTAACAGAGAATTCACGGCGGAAAACTCAGATAACTGGCTTATCGCTCACCAGATCGCTAGATAAGCCGACCTGAGTGTTTCGCTGTGAATTCTCTGTTATGGTTATGTAAGTCGTTGAAGAATCTGACCCCTGGTTAACACTTTCTTTCACAGCTAGGTTACTATCGAGGTATCGGAGTTCCTCCACCTCCGTATCCCGTCCGCATGGCAGTCCCGGAGTGGTCCATTTCACTGTTCACAGCACCTGAAAGTCAATAAGATGAAGTTCATCAACTCTGAACAGTGCGCTGGACCCTGGACCAATTCGGTACTGCTATGCAGAGGGGATCGGAAAGGTGGAAAAATTTCTGAGGGTCTATCCTAGTCGGGGGGGGGGGGAGTAAAATTATGAAACAATTTGACTTGGGATTCACGGAGCGATTTCTAGAAAACAAAATAGGTCCTAAGCTGAAAAAATGCATTCATTTTCACCATAGTTGTAAACAGACAGAGCTGTGAGCCCCTCACTATGACGGATCCGGGTTTTAACATGTCAGGCGACGGTCAGCTGTACTTGAACGCGCTTTGCCCGCTAAGACCTCTTTACAACCCCGGCGATTTTTTGTTTCTTGTTTGTTTGTTTTTTGGTTCCTATTTTATCCTCTTGAAGCGGCTCCATGAGTCTTAAGTCAATTGGTTGCGTAACTTTTTTGCGTAATTTTTTAGTTCTCTCCCCCCCCCCCCCCCCCCCGACTAGGCTAGATGCGAATTCTGATACATTGGTGGTGACCTAGCTGAGGAAAGGAGGTTAACCAAGAATTCAGGTGACGAATAAGCGCAGCCTAGTTGAAGTGGATAGAGTCCACGAACAGGCTCCTGCACTAATCGACTCTCTCGACTGCTCCGCATTAAAGTTCATTTTGATTACTCTAAATGGACGAAAAGTTGCTTTTAGATGTCGACACTGGCGAACCAACTCTGACCACTCCGGATCTCATTTACGAGTACCATAAGGTGCAGGCTTCTACTCCTGAAGAATTCGAGGTGCAGACAGCAAGTGAGTGATTGTGATGCTGTGCACTGGTCAGCAGCGTTTTTATATAGAAAGTCTTCAGATCTACGAGAATTGCTGGATGCACGAGCTATGACCAGAGAGACGGTGGCAGACGGCATCGAGCGACTGATGGACTTGAATCCACTTCCTGCACTCTTCTATTGCACTCTTGTCATTGTGTACAACAAGGTACCGTTTAACTTTCCTTGCTAGTTCCAGTAGATCATTTGACCTTGTTCAAGCAGGGTGGAGCGTTTTTTTCTGAACTTTTATTGCTCTAGTAGACGACTTTATCGTGCGTTTAAACTTCTTGGAGAGGTAGGCATTCTACTTTATTATCCATGTCACATCGTGTAAGCATGCAGTGCAGCCCGACTCACCTTATGGAAGCAATCGAAAGCCTGATTAGTCACCCTCGGATGGAGAAATCCAATGGCCATTAGCTAGAGGGTCGTTAAAGAGGTAATCCTGAGGAAGAGTTTTATTCATTCACGTCTTCATCCTTCCGGAGACTGATTCTCTCGCTAATTTTTGAAACTACTGTAACTTGAAACGACCCTTAATAGGAAACCATCTCAGCGGTCGGAACGGCCCAAGTGTTGCAGAAACTCCTCTCTCTGGGAAACAGCGAAATGCAAATATCTCGACGGCAATACAACTCTGCGCAGAGTTAGGGACGACGGAAGTTGGGCCGTTGGCGGCGTTAGCCCTTTCCCTGCATGCGTAGGGTGGGCTCAAGTTGGCTGGAAACAGCGATCATGGGGATTAAGCCGTCCCTCTACCCTCTGCGCCACCGCCGCTCGCTCGTCATCGCTGTTTCCATCCAACTTTAGCCCGCCCTCCGCGTGCAGGGCGAAGGTAACGCTGCCAACGGTCCAACTTCCATCGTACCTAACTCTGCTCAGAGTCGTATTGGGGTCGAGATATTTGCATTTCGTTGTTTCCCAGACGATTCCGCCCATGTACAACACTTGGGCCGTTCCGACCTACAGTTGAGATAGTCTCCTGCTGAGCATTATAACTGTTTGCATGAGGCTGCTCTCATATAGCTGCTGTCACTGATTTGAGGGGAGGATGTAAATTCTAAAGAAAATACTTCTATGTGCATATGTGCTCTTCAATATTTATCCTTTGCAGTACCCTTCACTGGACAGCTTCCTTGGAAATATCGTGCAGAAAGTAATCGCCAAAGATTTGCTGTCTCGGGACGAGATTACGAGGAAGGCCTTCTATCGAGCTTTAAACAGCTTGAAAACCGTGGCGTATTCGGTACGTTGTAACTCGCTCTGACTGTTCTTTCATTTTATCGAAGAAAAAATATTTCAGGCGATTTTGACGAAGTTTTCCATGGAGGAATTCGAGGAATTTCTTGGACACTGTAATCGCGCTGAAACGCTGTCGGCGCTGAAAGAGTTCCTTCCGACGCTTTCCACGCATCAACAGAAGAATATAAGGTATAGGAGTAGATCTTTATATAACAGCTCTAGTATGAAGTATTTATTTTTTCAGTACCAGCATTATTGACATGATCAAGGATCGGGATGAGAAGAAGGACAAGACAAAGGATGACCGCGATAAGGAAAGAGACAAGGAGAGGGAGCGAATACGATTGGATCGACGAGACCGAGACAGAGAGCGCGAGAAGGTGAGCAGTTGTATGTTTGAGGCTTCACTCCATACTTCAACCATCCTCACGGCATTGGCAACTGTAAATTCTTCGACTTGGGACATACACACACAAACTGCATAATACGCAAGGAGCGTCGAGAATCAGTGCCCAGTTTTTTCTTTTTTTGTTTCCGCCTACCCAGGATTCACAGCTGCTGTAACCCACCTCTAATTTCATTCACTAACGCCACCGGTAAATTCACGTCCTCCATCTCTGCTAACCTAACGTTTATCATCTGCATCTTCTCTGCTACAGTGGCGTCCAAAAGTTTGTGAACGCTTGCATTTTGCGCCAGAACTCCCTTCAAATCAGCTTTAGAAATGTGAAATTTGGATATGTTGTGACAAAT
The DNA here is from genome assembly GCA_947359475.1 of Heligmosomoides polygyrus bakeri. NCBI lineage: Eukaryota > Metazoa > Nematoda > Chromadorea > Rhabditida > Heligmosomidae > Heligmosomoides > Heligmosomoides polygyrus. The sequence continues at coordinate 90,293,341 of OX375868.1, read as the reverse complement.
AACAAGCATTCTTATATCGCATCATCACTGCTGTTCTATATTAGTCCTCTCCATATTTCATGTATAAAAACGGAAAAACCGTGAAATCTACCACATAGGTTACAACACTTCGGCAACATTCTTCATTACCAAATGCAGGCAAGTTGTGCACAGAAACAATGTAGCTGTACTAGTAGCGAGTTGCAAAACCTTTTGCTTTAATTACAGCTCCACATCTTCTTGGCATGGACTCTAGAAGCTTGTTGATCACGTCGGGTCCGATATCTTCCCATTTTTGCCTTAATTGTTCAGACTTTTCGGCCTTGTTTCTTGCTGTGAGACCTGCTAAACTTCTAGCAAGGTGTTCCCAAAGGTGTTCGATTGGGTTCAGGTCCGGTGACTGAGAAGGCCACGACATCAGGTGAATTCCATTTGCACTGAACCACTCCTTCACCGCCTTCGAAACATGTTTCGGGTCGTTGTCCTGTTGGAAAATCCACGGCGTTTGGAAGGTATTTTTAGCGTATGGAAGCATAACATTGTGCACTGAAGCATCCCCAAACCATAACGTTTCCTCCGCCATGTTTAGTAGTTGGTAGTTGATACATTCTGTCGTACCTCGCGCCTTTTGGACGTCTAACGTAGTGTGGTCCATCGGATCCAAATAGGTTAAACTTGCTCTCGTCACTGAAAAGCACTTTTTTCCAATCGTCTATCGTCCAGCTCAGATGCTCCTTGGCAAACTGGAGTCTAGCTTTCCTATTCTTCTCGCTGATGAAGGCTTTCTTAACGGGGCGTCGTCCATAGAGTCCAGCACATCTCAGTCGACGTTTTACCGTGCTCACGCTCACATCTAGGCTATGGTGAGTGGCTACGGACTTTTTTATATCGACGGCAGTCAGCGACGGGTTACGCCTCGACATCCTCTGGATGACAGAATCATCTCTAGAGGTCGTAATATGTGGTTTTGCCTGACTTCGGAGCATCTTCTGCTGTTCCGGAATGTTTCATTCTTCTGACTATGGCAGCAACTGTCGAAATCCCGCATCTGAAAAGCAGTCCTACCTGTCGATAAGAGACTTTTTTCTGGACGAGTCGAAAAATTGCCTCTCGTACTTCAGCAGGGATATTCTTTCCTCTCGGCATAACGAGGAGTTTGCTAAAGACCACAGTATATCAAAACGCTACTAGATTGGCTTCATAAGAAAATGTATTGATAACTACACTCAATGCTTTAGCAGCTCACCTTTGACCGTTGCGCGCACGTCTGACTTTGCACTTGCAAAAAATCGATGATAACGAACGTAGATCAAGGGATCGTCATTGCGATCTAATTTGCTACCACATATCCAAATTTCACTCTGTTTGGACCTTTTTGAAGCAAGTTATGTCGAAAGATGCAAGCGTTCACAAACTTTTGGACGCCACTGTATCTCTTCCAGCTCTGCCCTCTTCTCCTTTGCTTTAGGGATTCGCTAAGAATGTTCCACACCTTCATCTTCATGCTGTATAGGGCTCTCATTAACTTCCTCGTTCATCTCCTCGCTTATCTCGTCCTTTGCTACTAACCTGTGGGTCTCCTTCGAAACCAATCGCGTTCTCTTCGCAAGTCTCCACCTTGCTTGCAAATATTCTGCATTTACTAATGTTAGGTTGCCTTTCCTCTACAACACTAACACACGATCAACAGCGATCTGCCACAAAGGCTCGACAAGCACGGGTTCGTACGTTAGGCAGCTCCCTGGGTTACGGTAGCGGGCCGCGCCGCGCGCCACCGCCCCATATCACGGTAGCGTGGCGTGTTGTTGAGCCCGCCTCGGACGGACGGGTCCGACTGCTGCCGACAGGGACGGCTAGTAACGTCATACGCGGGCGGTCGCCGAGTCTGCTGGGCGCGAAAGGGTGTGCCGACTGCGTTCCTTATACTAGCGCAGAAGAAGGGAAACAGTTGAATGGTACACAATGTTGGTGGAACATTTGACGTCTTTTGGTAGACTGAGGAAGTGGGAGCGTTTGTTAACTACGTTCGAGTGGAATGAGATCTGCTTCATATGACTGAGGAGAAATGGCAGGCCACGTTGTCAGGAGAATTCGAAAAAGGATTGTGGTGGCTATTATTTAGAAGTTTCAGAACCAAGTGCAAACTGCAAACTGCAAACTAACAACAACAAAACATGCACACTTTTATCGGGGCAGGGGATACAATAGAGTAGAAGCTTGAGCTTATTCCCGATTCTCTGGATTAATAATGGATTATCTCAACAAGAAAGAAAAACCGGGGCATATGTAAACCGTTTGGAAATGGTATAAAACTCGAACTATAGCATGAACAGAGGAAAAGCTGGAACGTGTAAGGAGTAGATATTTTGATAAAGCAGCTGGGTAATAATACTTCAGACAATGGGGTGAGATAACCACCCAAGAGAATATCTAATGTTTACGGCGTCTTTTCCACAGATTCTCTATCGTGTCACTGTTCTTGAAGACCACGCTTTCTGCTCTAATATATTGTCCGTTGTGATAGGTAAGTTACTTTTGCCAGACACTTTAATGAAGTTTCACAGGTGTTTGGGAGACGGTTCCCGAAATTCTTTATACATTCTCCAAGTTCTCTCATCGTAAAACCTCGGTATTTTCTTAGTATGTCAATATTGCTGTGCCGAACGAGATTGTAAGGTGGATATTTATTGAGCTGCTCAATACACCACACGCATACACCATATCACCTTACAGCCTCGTTCGGCATAACAATATTAACATCCCTACACATTTTTCTTTGAATACTTGGCCTTGGGAAATTTTTGAGGGATTGCTGAGACATGGGACCTTTGCTAGGCTTCAAAAACTGTTCATTGGAGTATTAATCCGTAACTTTCCTCTTGATTGTAATTTCGCTCGTCACTTCCTCGTTACACTTCTCCAACTCGCGTGTGACAGTTTACGTGTCATGTCGTTCGCAGGCACCCTTTTAGCAAACACTCAGAAACCTTCGTATTTCTCCAACATACAAGCTGAAGCTGAGGTATTTCACTGTCTCCCTTTTCTACCAAGCCGAAATAGCGTAGCCAACAGTCGGTGGTGCATAACTTCGTGCTCTAGCGCGCCCATTGATTAGACGCGTATGACGTCACTAGCCGTCCCTGTCGGCAGCAGTCGGACCCGTCCTTCCGAGGCGGCCTCAACAACACGCCACGCTACCGTGATCGGGGGCGGTGGCGCGCGGCGCGGCCCGCTACCGTAACCCAGGGAGCTGCCTAACGTAACGCACCCGACAAGCACGCCTCCTTACTCTACGACACGATATTCTACTGTTTCCTGTCACCCTTACTTTGCGGTGACACTTGAGTCAAAATCTAAGGCAACACAGCCACACGATGAAGCACAGGCGCAATCGCAAAATAGAGGGGCTGGTAAATTCTAATGAATCACCTAGGATGTCACTGAGCACATCCTAAGTGACTCATTCAAACCAAACTCCACCTCCATCAAGCCAGTGCACAGGAAAAATAATAAGCAACGTCCACCTAGCTCAGTTTCCGGGAGCTCCTGCGGAAAAATTTAAAGCACGCGGCTGGTGCTGCCGCGTGCCCATTCTTCACAGCGGATCGGTGGCGCCCGGCTGTTGTGGCCGTTTTGGCGCAAATGGGTTCGGAGAGGGGTCACCATAGCATGCAGTGGCGGGCAACCTTGGCGAGTAACTACACACAGCGAATGTAAATGCGGTCTTTCTCCTCATTTCGATCACAGATTCGTGACTTATTTGCTTCCGAATTGGGCGCGAGAGGGAACTCCAAGATGTAGGCAATTTTCCCCATGTGAAAGACCGAACGCATGTTATAAGTATTGACCGACCAACCGACCAACGACGGGTAAGACCGCGACCAGAAACACGAGGAGTTATATGAAAATTCAAATCATCTTTCAAGGGCCGAATTCATCAACGGCTTGCAGCAATTTAACGGGGAAAATACAGCCGAAATCCCTGATAGCGCGGCTTAATAGCAAGCGAAATGTGCACAGGCAGAACAACTGAATTAAACAAATCCGGCTACGTCCCACGGAACGAGTTGGCGCCAAAGCGGATGGCACGCACGATTGACGCAGATTTACGGACTCTACCCAAAAACATCTTTAACACATTCACGACGAGAGCGTTATGCGCCCAATGCGCGCGACGGCCGGCTGCCCTTTTGGCGCGCGTATGTGCGTTTATAAAGTTTCTGTAATGGGAGACGTTCTTGTCTTGTTAGTTACGATAAAGCCAATCATATTTCTGTTTACGCAAACCCAACATTGATTTCTTACTACAATTTGCAAATTTGAAAAGGAAATCGGACTAAACTAAACTAAAGAAAGTTCTTCCCAAAACTCTCCCGTCCACTCAAATGAGTGGACATCGTCGCGAATGTGTTAAACCGTAATTTATTAGGTTATTTATTTATTTATCACTACATGGATAACCATGCACAATAAGAACAACAGATGTCATTATAAACACAAGTGAAAGTCATTGTAAACAGGAAAAAACAAAGCAAGCAACAAGAACCGATCGTAAATATGAAAACTACCAAGCTGCATCCTGAAGGTATCGGTCAAGAAGTTTTTTTATATTGCCTTAATGAACTGGGTATGATGTGTTTTTTAGATAACTTCAAAAATTCAGAGCCAGCACGGCAAGTGAAGAATTGAGACCGTATATTGCTTTTTGCTCTGGAAAATTGAATCTTCCACTGGCCACCCCTTGTGTTCGATGAAGAAATGGTATAGAACTCCTGAAGTGGAGTACGAGAAAAACCGTTTAACATCTTATATATCGTAATTAAATCATATCTTCTCCTACGACGTTCAAGGAAATGTAGATTGAAGAATCTGTTTCGTGAAGCCGGTGAGGGAATGGTGTTGTAATCATAGCCATGTTCTCCTATCCAAAGCTTTCTTGTGAAGCTGTTTTGCACAGATTCCAACCTCGCAATTTCTCGCTTATATTTTGGATTGAAAATTGTGGTGCCATATTCTAGAATAGGTCTAACATACGACTTATAGGCAGTTAAAAGGTGTTGTATTGAATTTGTTCGCAAACATTTGAAGGGGCTGTTCACAATTCGTTCAGCTTTTTTGGATATTATTTCAACATGTTCCTTGAACGAAAGTTGAGTGTCCAACATAAAATTAACAAAATTAACATAAACATAAATTTGAGCAAATGTTGTCCTTCAACCACACTTCGCCTCCTTACACTGCTCTCTGTTATAGAATGGACGATCCAATCATGATTTCCAACTTGTTAAATGGCTTGATTGGCCTTCCCGTTGAGGAATTTTACTCATTCAGTTCTTCTAGCACAAGAAATGCGCAGTGGAAGAGACAGGTTTCCAGGCCAAGAAGCAATATAGGATCAGCGTTCGTCACAGAGCTGGCACGGAATTTTTGGAGTTGTCAAGAAACATATTACCAAGCCTCACTCTATGAGCACAAGGACTTGTCGATCGCTACCTTCAGGGCGTGTCTTACGAGCTTACTGCCTTCCATACCACATCGTGTTTTTTCATACTTATTATTGCCTTCACTAGGTGCCCTTATTAGTTTGTTTGTTTTGTTGCATGGGTTTTCATGATGAAATGAATAAATAAATAAAGATGGGCCGATATTCAAAGTGACTGTTTCAGAAAGAGCGACGCGAGCGGGATTCTCGATGACCCGTGCCAGATCTGAGGCCGCTGGCTGTGGCAACTGTGGATGGCCGTCTACTAGTTGGCAGTATGATCTCCGATAAGAGGACTGCGTTCGTTCGTTCATGTCTACGAGTATCGACATTCATCTTTGTTGTTGTTGTTGACTGGTGATTGACAATGTTAACTGTTAAGAATGTGCCCATGTTTTAGGCAATACTTGTGCCGTCGAAATTTCGAAGGGTCTTGATTGAGCATGAGCTGAGGCAATCTGATTTCCCTGCAACCTGTGTAGCTTGGTCAGCAACATCTTTTGGGAGTTTTCTGTGAGTTTAGGTCCTCAAAGATTGTGACCATGTCCTCACAATTTTATATCACTGTCGCAGTAAGGTGTAGGTGCATTGTCTTCGTAGAGTTTCGACGAAGAAAAAGAAATTAGAATTAAGTTGGAAAAGCTTAACGGTGACATGCTGTTTCACCTTTTGAACCATGGTGTGGCGTTTAAGGCCCGTTTATACTTCTATCGCCGGGCGACACGATTCGAATATGAGCACTCCGAACAGGAGGCGACGCTGTCACGCGATTACGCGCGATTACGTACTTAGCGCACGACTACGTATTACGGACAAGTGCGAGTCCACACTGCAAGGATCAGCTGAGCAGCAATATCGCGCCCATTTCGAGAGCGACACGATCGGACGGTGAGCGGTGCGACTGATTGCGGGTTCACCTGATTCCGGCCGGCTGGCGTCGACGATGGGCGACGCGGTTAATCAATTTGGCTTCCATGTGTAGCTATCGCGTCGCTCGGTGTCGAAGTATAAACGAGGCCTAACAGGTAGTGCAGGACCGTGTGAAGCTGTTGAGCCAAGATTGTTATGAAGCTTTCGGCTTACGTCTTGGCGTAACTGCTTTCTTCACAGCGGGGAAAATCCAAAGCGAGTTGGATGAATTACTCGGACAAGGATCGTTTCAAGTTACAGAAGGTTCATAAGTTAGTGAGAGAATGAGACGAAAGAGGGGAAATGGGTTGCCCTACGCTTCCTTCGTCTTATTTCCTCACTAATTTCCGAATTTTTTGCAACTTAAAATGATACTTCGACAAGTAATTTCTCCAACACGCCTTGTCCTTTCCAGGGTATGGTGAAGGCAGTTACGCGAAAACGTGTTTCGAATAAATCTTCATAACAGTATTGGTTCAGCAGTTTTTACGGGAACCAGCGTTATGCCATACTGAGCCCATCAACAAATGGCTTGCGATTTACGGTGTTCCAGCCGAAAAAATATGGGGAAACGCTCTCGTCACTGAGTTCTGTTCTCCTATCTTCCTCCCTACTGATATTCCCAACTATTTGAGTCCAATTCAGTTGCTTCAGTTCCTGCTATGTGATTTCGCTGCCAGTTATTCTATGTTCTGAATATCCTCTATGAGCATGTAAATAGATGATAATGATGTTTATAAGAATTAAATATTTGAAAGGATCTGAATCGAATGGTTAGAAAGCCACCATATTCTGTATTTATCCGTCTATTCCTCAGAATTTGCTGTGGATTCACGCTCTAACTGGTCACCAGGGGCCGGATTCATCAACGACTTACGTAACTTTAACGGAGAATTGTAAGCTTATCGCTCACCGTATCGCTTGACAAGCCGCGTTAACGCCGCTTATCGCTCACCATATCGCTTGATAAGCTTACAATTCTCCGTTAAAGTTACGTAAGTCGTTGATGAATCCGGCTCCAAATGAGTCCTTGAGCCTATGCCACGTCCGCCACCGCAGCCGATTTTTGTGCATCGTGGCCTGGAGGGCGGTGCGGTTTCGTGTGCGGTTGTCAGCACGAGCGAAGGCACAGCAAGCGTGCTCGTCGGCAGTGGTAAAGGCCGGTGCGAGCTGTTTGACGCTGAGACGCACGTGCACCTTCGCACAGTTTACGGTAATTATATGTTTTTTCGGTTGTTGTAAGTGCAAAACGTGGAGCAGTGACAAAGTTAAGGAAGTTCGGACGTTATTTCGAGTCGCCTTATCTAGTTTCAGAATTTATGATGAAGAAGTGACGATTTGAACATGAAACGTCATCATTACAGTACAGGGTGTATCAAAAAATGTATACACTGTTCGAAAGGTTTTAACTTGGCTGCCAATAGAGGTACTGAAGAAGTTAAAAGCTCACATGAAAGTGCAAAGCAAATGGAAATTTTCAGACACATGGGCGGAAGGGATTGCACCGCGCAGTCGTCTGAAGTCTTACATTTTATTCCTGGCTGATTGTGTTTCGTTTGTATACTTGTTATAAATTCCCCATAAGATGGGCGTATCAATTGATTTGTCCTTCTTTAAAAGTTTAACACTTAAGAATACTACAGCTTGCAGCAGTAGTATTCAGCAGTGCAGGTACTATTTGAAAGATTCTCACATTGCTGCTAATGATACTTTCGAAGGAGCTTGAGACTTTTGTGAAAGAATAGCATGACGAAAGTTCTGTGGTGTGGAAATGGTTAAGGGCCTCAACAAAGTCTCGCGGCGGCACCCGAAGAACTCGTCCAAATCGCTCCCGCCGTAGTGGGACCCGCGCTGCCACTGTGGTGGAGGCCGCGGCGCGGACGAGTTGTCGCGGAGCCGCCGCACGCAAGGGTCACCGAGGCATCAGGTCACGCCCTCCGGCGGGTCTCACCCGCAGCGCCAGGAGCTGCGGATGAGACCCGCCGGAGGGCGTGACCTGATGGGAAGCTTGGAGGGAGGGGGTTTTCTTTTGTTTCCGACCGCTGGAAGCTTGGGTGGGGGGTTTTGTTTTGGAAGCTTTGGGGGACGGTGTTATAACAAAAGAGGTTATACACTCTAAACATTCAATAGACAAAAAAGGTTATACACTCTTAAAGCAATAGGAAAAACAGTTAAAGCTAAAGGTACTCAATAGAAAGCAGCATAATAACACTAAACTGTCAAACCATCATGATAGTTGCGCAATCCACATTTGGTAGTACAAAATCTTACGACATTTAAGAGTGTATAACCTTTTTCGTTATTACACCTTGCCGGTGATATAACAAACAAGGTTATACACTCTTTAAACAATAAGAAAAATAGTTGAAGCTAAGAGGTACTCGACAGAAAGCACCTAACTGCTAGAGCGGATGCAACACAGACCAGAAGAAGTAACTGAACCTCTCACAAGGAAATAGAAGACCAAGTCAAGAATCCCACCACGATTTAGCAACCGAATCGTTCAGTCTAAAGCATTAAAAAGCACTCCACGGAAGCTCGCTTTTCAGATGAGTCAGAAGAAATTCTTACGAAACGTTCAAACAAGTTGGAAAAAAATCCAATGCCGCCGAAATCCATTCTGTATTTCTTCGTTCCTCCCGGCAAAAGTACGCACTATTGCGTCGCGGGGCCGCACCACCCGCCGTTGTCATGGCGGGCCCGCGGCACCCGCAAGACTCTGCTGCTGGCCTAAGACTACACCATGGACGCGTCCGAAACCTTACACTTCAGACTCGATTGGTTGAGCATGGGCTGAATACCTGTTGCAGTCTTATTATTAATTGACCGCAATAACCTGTGCTGTGCTTCTTTTGACTTTTAGAACTTGGCAGTGCATTACATTAGATTCCAAAGTGTGTAGTGTTCTAAAAATAAGCGCTGTATGAAACGCATACCATTGGTGCTAGTGAATTTTCTGGAGAAGTTAAGTGTTCTCAGGAAGTCCTAGTGCACTGTCAAGTTCTATATGTTAAGAGGAGTACAGTACAGGGTGACGCGGTCAATGAATAACACGATTGTAACAAGCATTCGGCCCATGCACAATCAGTCGTGTCTGAAATGAGAGGTTTCGGACGGATGCATGGCGCAGTCTTGACTATTTGTACGTCACAGTTTTCTGTTATTCTGTTCTTTCATGAGTCTCACCAGGAGACTAATTCAACTGTAGGCCAAGTGTTGCACATGTTCAGAATCGCCTCTCTCTGTGAAACAAGAAGATACAAATACCTCGACTCCGATACAACTATGCGCCAAGTTAGGGACGACGGAAGTTTGGCCGTTGGCGGCATCAACCCTCTGCCTAGTCGAGAAGGGCTGGCTCAAGTTGGCTGGAAACGGTGATCACTTGGATTATGCCAGCCCACTGCGCCAGCACCGCGCGCTTGTCAACGCTGTTTCCAGCCAGCCAACTTGATCCGACCCTTCGTAGGGAGTGGGTTAACGCTGCTAACGGCCCACCTTCCGTCGTCCATAACCTTTCGTAGAATTGTAATGGGGTCGAGATATTTGCAATTTGTTGTTTCCCAGAGAGAGGTAATTCTGCCCATATACAACACTTGGGCCGTTCCGACCTACCGTTGAGATAGTCTCCTGGTCAGACATCTTTAAAAGCAGCGGTGTTAAACCAAACAGTATTTATTTTTTATAACGTCCTCCATTTTGTTTCAAGCTTTTGTGTGTTTTTAAGCTTCAAACCTTCAAAGAATCACAAATATTCGATACGGTCAATTTGTAGAGAAATTATTGTAAGCTTTCAATCGAAATACATACAATCAATCTAACGTAAAATGTAATAGTGCAGACGAGCGCGCGGCGCACGCTCGTCTGAATCGCTGCATTGGCACTGAACTTGTTTGAGAAGGATGATAATCTGGCGTGCTCATCGTATGGCTGCTGATGGACATTGAGTAGGCCGATTACACGTTCAAGCTGCTTACACGACAGCCGTGGAAGCAGCATGCGTGGCGCATCCCGAAAGAGATTTATAAGCACCGACTTTCATCCTTTATCGCACAGCCGGATTGCACTGTGCACCAGATCAAAGCAGCGCGATGTCTATCTGATAAATAGTGAATATTGATTACATGTGTACGAATCTAAGAATAAGCAGAAACTGTCGGAATAGAAACACTGCTCCCCACGCGAGGAGACTTTTCATTATCAATCAGATAGCATATAGTATGTGACGTCCTGAACGAGCGCATGGCGCAGTGTCTCCATATGACTCACTGAAAATGCCTTGTTCGAAGCCATTTTAGAATAAAAAATATAAAAATATTCTTCTACCAAAAAGTGAGAGAATTTTTATTTCAATTCAAACAGCGTAATCATTGTTTCTTGAAAAACGCTGTAGAGCTGATTTTATAAGAGGAGTTTTCGATACCACTCGTCGGGTGGCCGAAACACTCCATCCAATCACAGCCAATCTGAGCATCGACTGAACCGGCGCCAGCCAATTAGCACGCCGACTGTACATGCTCCTTTGGTTTGCACGCCCCTTCGATACATCCTGATTGGACTGACGCATCCTCCTATTCACATGCAGACCTCAAAGTATTGTTGCAGCAAAAAGTATAAGAATTTTCATTTCGATTCAAGCAATGCAATCAATGTCTTGCATGAAAAGCGCTGCATAGCTGATTTTGTGACATAATTTTCCGGATCTAGTCGTTTATGTGACCTACGTTGGAGGCGAAAACATATCAGCTGACCACAACCAATCAGGGCATCGAAAACGAACACGCGCCTGCCAATCAAGCCACTGGGTATACCTGCCGCTCTGGAGGTCATGCCCATTCGACGAGGGCTGATCGATCTGGTGTGACTCGACTTCTCCCTATGTAGGACACATTAACGACTAGGGCTCAATTTTCACAAAACAAGAATTTCATGCTCTGAATCAAGAACTTTTATTGCCTTTTGCTGAAACGTGTTTGTTTTGGCTTAAAATACATTCATTTTGACTTGAAATGTGCAGTTTAAAGTGATGGTGGTTCATTTTCTGTTCAGACAGAAAGTGCTGCTGACAGTGACTTAAAAATATAGAATAAAAGCATAAGAAAAAGAAAGGAGATAGGATAAAAAGGAATAAAAATGAATTGAGAAGTTCGTCTGGTCCTGAAGTCTGGCATAGCTTCAGTTGATGATGAAGCACGAGCCATTTCGTCAGTGGGCTCGTTCGGCGATTGCCTCCTTGTCCACGTACGCAACCACGCCATTATACTTCTCGAGGCAGATGGTACACATCGGGTGGAGCTGAAGCTTTCGCACTGCGGATACTGTAGAATGTCTGTGATTGATCGCTGGATAGCATACCCTGATACGGAGGTGGGAGCGGTGTGCATTGGTAGCCTCATTTCCTCACTCCGCATCTCAACTGTCTTCAGAACGAGCGACATTATATAAGGTTTTGGACGGATGAGCAGAAGAGCCGCAACGAGATCTTGCTGAAGAATCTGCCACTCTCGATGGTCTGCGTAGATGACACCATCTTCGTCGGAGACGAGGCTGGCACACTGCTTCAGATTTCTCCGGATGAAGGTGTTCAGAAGGAGGTGTAGTATGGATTTGTTGTCTCAGTTGAGCACTGGCTGTTCAAAAGTCGCCCTTTTTTAATGATTCTTCCAGGTATCGCTGTTTTCCGAGCCTGTGTTCTGCGTTGCGGCAACCCCGAGTTCTGTAGCTTGCGGTTCTGCGAAGCCGCCTATCCAATTACTATCAACCAGCGACATTGCTGGCAGCCGAAGAAGTATTAGTTACCCACCCAGGTTGGTTTCCTCTGCATTTTTTCACCAAATGTGTGAGGTGTACCGCATACTGCGCTACTGATGACAAAATGAAGACGTCAATCAGAACTAACCGGCGTATGACAACTCGTGAGATGGCTAGAAGGTTGGCATACTGAATCCAACCGTTTACTTTCACTTACAACAGCTTGGTTTCGCAAAAAAAAGCTGGTCGTTTAGGTTCTTCAAGGATTAGCGGGAATGCACCTCACCGAATGCATTAGCATACATTAGGGTGTGCCCTACTTTAAGCTGCTTCCAATATATACCATTTTCACGTCGAATAGGACACCTTTCAAATCAAATCGGACACTTTTCATGTCAAATTGGAACTCTTCTGAGCTGGCTTATGGAGTTTGAAATCAAATAGAACGTCATTCAAATTGAAACGAAACAAGCATCTTACAGGTTAAACTGAAAACTCTCCAAGATAGTTAGATATTTTTTTCAAGGGAAACTTAAAATAATTTTTTTTGATTTTTTCACTTCACTTCAACTGCCCGAATGAGTGAAATAATTTTATTTAAAAAATCCTATTTTTTACGGAAAAATAATAAATTAAACTTTGTGTTAAGGAGGAGCAAGGCAGCAATCAAGTTGTCCATCAAAGGACTGGATCGCGCCATGCACTCAAAAAGTTCAACGCCGTTTATTTGATTGATAGCGAAAATACTGCTTACATGGATAATCAAAGTCTAGATGATATGTGTGTTCTTTACAGTTGTTTATGTTGCACCGCTTGCAGGTCTGAAACTGCATGCAAACCGAAATGTTGCTATCAATCGAATGAAAATCGCGAAGTTTCGGACGGGGGCATGGCGCGATCTCCGTTTTGACAATATAAAATGGTCGCTTTTCTGCTTTTCAAAACAAGCTTTAAGTCATTGTTTTTCCTCGAAAAATAAAGTTTCAAACCATGTGTTCTCTTATTGGGAAACAAATTAAATCTTCAAAGAAATGTATGCGAAAATTTTTCTTGAACAAAAAATTATTCTGACATTTTTGGAGCGTCTCTAGTTTAATGTAGAAGAAGCTCAATTTCAAATTGGAAGAGTTCGCTTTGATTTCAAAGGTCTTAGGGGTTTGGAAGGTGTCCAATTGGACGTGAAAATGGTATATAAATATTAATTTAATTAATTTTCTTATATTAGTTCAAGGTTCGTTTAGCCACTACCTTCATAAGAAGCTGTTAATATAACATCTCCCCGGTGGCCCATCAGTGATGCGGGGAGATGTTACATAAAAATAAACTATAATAAAAAGTTTAAAGGGAAAGAACAACAGAACATAGAAGAAAAGGAATGAACTCACGCGACGTCAATCGTCTCGACGAGCGAGTACCTAAACTGACATGTAAAAAATGAATCAAGCTCGAAAAAGCAGAATGAATCAGAGGGAATAAGAACGCTGTATATGAAATTGTAAAATAATAAAAATCCACTAGAACACATGAAGAGGAAATCTAAGGTTTTTTTCAAGAAACCAAGCTATTGACTCTAATGTCTACTGTCGTTAACTATCAAAATTGAACGAAAAATCAAGGAGAACGCACTGAACTAGCCAATCGCAAAGGCGTTGTCATGATGTTCCATCACGGCAACGCCAGACACCCCTTTGATAACCCATCAAGAATTAACAGAGCTCAATTGGGAACCGATGCCACATCCACCCCATGGCGGTGACTCAGCACCATCGGCGGCCAGGTTCATCAATCGCTTCCCTCCCCCCCCCCCCCCCCCCTCCCTCCTACGGTGAAAATATGAAAATACAGCCAAATCTGATGCTGATGAATTCATATCAGGGTGTTTGGCAGTATTTTCACCGTTAGAAGGCGGTAAGCGGTTGATGAATCTGGCCCCAGATTACTATTCGTCTCGCTCCCTACAAAATAATTTGAATGGTAAAACTTTTGATTCCGATCAAGCTGTTAGAAATGAGTCGCACCAGTTGTTTGCTTTTAAAAATCCTGAGCTTCTTCGAATGTAGAATTTTTCAATCCACCGAAAGATGGCAAACGGTCATCCAACGAAGACGTCAATATATCATTGTTTAATTTTTTGGTTAATAAAAAGAATTTCTCTTTGAAAAATATGAAAAACGCATTAATTGTCGTAAACCCAATAATTGAAGCATATTTTCCGAAATGCTCTATGTGAAGGTGGAGTAGTGGGATGTGGTGTTTTAAAAGAACTTTTATCGGCGTACCTTTGAGCTCAGTGGACGCGTGGTAGAGCAGGTGGAGGAGGCGTAGGGTAACACCCGATTTATGTCCCCGGTTCGGGTTTCCCACCCAGGCCAGCCATGCCTTTCATCCCTTCATAGTCGGTGAATTGGTGCCAGACGTATCCTAGAAGGATAATACTCGGGCATCTCTCGAATGATCACAGCTTTAGGATTTATCCTACCCGGGGGGGGTCCACGTAACTAAAAATCACGAGAAAAATTTACCGAGCGCTTCCTAGAGAACAAGATAGAACCTAAACTAGAAAAATTCACGAAAAAAAACGGAAAAATTACATTTGTTTTAGCCGCGGTTGTAAGCAGGCGAAGTTATGTGCCCTCCTCACCATGTTGGGTCCTGGTTATAACATGTCAGGCAGCGGTCAGCACGCGGCATGCGGCTTCATGTGCCCTATTCACCATGTTAGATCGTCGTTCTAACATACGGCGACATCCCAAAACGACGGTTTTTCTGGCTTTCGGTCAATTTGGCTTCTCAGTCTTTTCGCTTTGTTTCAATCGCGGACAACTGTAATATGGTCGGCTTCGAGGTCCTCGGCTCGGCAATATCTCGCGTAGTTTTGCGCCGATCAGCTTCGACTGACGCCTTCAATGGATCATTACCAGTGGCTGCCATGTGGTTTGTTCGTGAGGCTGGTGTTGCCGGAGCGAAACTTTTGGAAGCAACGTGGTACCGTGCATTTTTTGATACGTCTCTGGCTCCACACTTCTTCGATATTTGGAGCGGTTTGAGAGGAAGTCCGTCCCAGTCTCAACTCATAGAAGTAAATTTGACGAAAATCTCGTTTAGACATCTGGAAAAGAAACCCAATTATTTTTAGAGTGTTTGAATTAAATTCCGTACACATATTTAGAAAGTAGATATAATAAGCTTTCCAACAATGTGTAACACCTTTTGAAAAGTCTTAGTAAGAAAATTGGGATCTATCCTAGTCCGGGGGGCACATAACTAGTAAGTAGGTAACAAAATGAATTGAGACTTACCGAGCGGGTCCTAGAGAACGAGTTGGAACCTAAAAGAAACCAAAAACGAACGGACAAACAAAAAAATAAAAATTCGCCGCGGCTTACAACCGTCTCGGCGGGCAAAGAGCGACGGAATAGATGCATGCCGCATTCTGGCCACCGCCTGACATGTTATAACCAGGATCTAACATGGTGAGGAGGGCACACAACTTTGCCTGCCTACAACCGCAACAAATGTATTTTTTTCGTTTTTTCTTTATGACTTTGCTTGTTTAGGTCCCATAGAGGTTGTTCCGTAGAGGCCGCTCGGTAAGTCTCAAGTGGATTTGTTACACATAATACTTTTTAATTGTGTCCCCCCGGACTAGGATAGATCCGAAAATTGTGTTGAAACCAATAAAACAAAAACCTCATGCAACCCAATACGTCTAGGGGATGTCGTGGAGGGGACTTGAACGAGCATTTGGCCATAGAATGACTTCGCCAGCCGATGAACAAGACAGTATTCTATCCTTCCTAAATAAGTCTGCCAGCAATTCATCGACCCCGGGCGGTGAAGGCTTGGTTGGCCTAGGCGGGAATCCGTACCAGGAACCTGGTTGGTATTAGGGGTACGCGACAGCCGGCACCTCCTCCGAGCGGCTACACGCGCCCATGGGCTAGATATGCACTCAAAATGTCTCCTCAGTACCAAAAGTTAGTGTCTACTATGCATTGGATCTGATCGAAAATTTTCGGATAATTGGATGATTCGGATAACGACGATTTCGGGAACACCGGATTTTTGGATGATTCAGATAAGGGCGATTTTGACGCCCTCGGATTTTTGGATGATTCGGATAATCTCCATTCCTCGGACACCGAATTTTTGGATGATTCGGATCGGTTTACCCGAATTGGATATCCGAAAATGATTCATTCGGATCCAATGTATAGTGTCTACCCTCTTGTTTTGAACGAGGGATTCTCTTTCGAAAATGATAATGAATGAAGAACAGGTAACGGAGGCGTCATTCTCGTTCTGTGCAGAGGAAGAGGTTCGCTATGCTAATTGTAAGGCCGTGCAAGTGGAGTGCGTGTTGCATCCAAAAGAACCAAGTAGGAATTAATTAACGACGCTACCTATCCTTATTCTTTACCTTTGAACTCACTACCTATGAAATTTGGACAATTTCGAAAATTTTCCGTCGCTATTCATTCAGCTCTTGCGTTTTAGTGCTCGAGGTGCGGGAAGTGTGGCGTTCTCCAGTTCTGGAAAAACGCTGCTGGCCGGATTCTGGGACGGATCACTGCGGGCGTTTTCGGTGAAGAAACTCACCGTTCTACTGTATCTGGACTTTCATTCCGAGTCAATCTCACAGATTCTTTGGACAAAAGTGAACGACGAGGACAGGGTGGCTGTTGCATCATCGGACGAGAAGTTGTCACTTTGGGTATTTTGATGGTGAAATCTTAGTGAACTTC
This sequence comes from Heligmosomoides polygyrus bakeri, assembly GCA_947359475.1. Taxonomy (NCBI): domain Eukaryota; kingdom Metazoa; phylum Nematoda; class Chromadorea; order Rhabditida; family Heligmosomidae; genus Heligmosomoides; species Heligmosomoides polygyrus. Next base: position 90,276,475 of record OX375868.1, on the reverse strand, counting down.
GGAGGGCGAAGGTTATATGAATCCGTAAAAAAATTGGATTTTCTGCATGAAATCACTTCTTCATTTATGCGTTTATGTAGCAGTTGACTACATCCTTTTGTCCAATGAGATTGTACGTCGAACTCTACATGTACTTAATTGCCTTAATGGTCTTTTTGTGTTGGCCTGTGTGCATTGATATGTTCTTGATAATATGAGTAGATTTGTCACGTTTGGATTGGTTTCTCTGATTCCTTGTAATTTTATTTGTTATTCTCAGGTTTTCAATGAATATTGATTTTTTAGGATGTGTTGAATGAAACGTTTAAGCTTGAATCTGCATACACATGTAATCGAGACCAGCATGATGCACCTTGGAGTTCTTGTCTACACACACTGGGTCGGATTATCAACGACTTACATAACTTTAACAGAGAATTCGCAGCGTAAACCTCAAATAACGCCGCATCTCGGTCACCATATCGCTTGATAAGCCGGGTTATCTGAGTTTTCTGCTGTGAGTTCTCTGTTAAGGGTCGTTGATGAATCCGACCCACTGATTGTGAGAAGGGGTAAGTGGTGGCCAGGGTGGAGCATGGTCGAAATTTTCGACCTCCTCCCCACCCTCTAGAGAGCAGAATTTATGCGATCCCTTTGTCTCCAATACAGTTTTATTTCCTATCTCTTTCATGTTTTCGCGCGTGTGGCGCAGTCGGAGGAGGTGCCGGCTGTTGCGTGCACCGGACACCAAGTTCTTGATTCGGATTTCCCGCCCAGGCCAACCAAGCCTTCCATCCCTCCGGGGTCGGTAAATTGCTGCCAGACTTCTCTGGGAAGCATAACGTGCTGACTATTTCATCAGCTGGCCACCACAAGTCATTGTATGACCAAATACTCATTCATATCGCCTCTACGACATTCCGTAAAAGTTGAATTCGCGGACATCCCAAAAGGTGTTGAGTGACGCCGTTCTTTATCCTTTTTATCCTTTATCTGCTTATACTCTTTAAAGGTTTAGGTGGTTTTTTACATCCCTTAATAAGTTGTTCTTCTGAAATGTGGCTCAAACGACACGCAAACTCTTGGGAAGTTTTGCTCGCTGAATGTGACAGGTTACGTGTATGGAATTAGATTCAGTTAAGATAAAATATACAATTTTCAAGTTGTTGGAAACTTTTCAGATTGATATGTGAAAGGATAGCTATTACCTCTAATCCCTATGTATAGGGAACGGCGTTACTCGATCCCTTCTAGGATACGCCACGCATTCCACTTGTACAGGATATCGTGGAGGCGATTTGAACGCGTAGTTGGCCTCTACAATAATTTGCGATGGCCAGCCGATGAACAACTCAGCGCACCATCCTTCCTAGACAGGTCTGGTAGCGATTCACCTAACTCTGAGCAAAGGAAGGCTTGATTGGCTTGGGCGGGAAATCCGAACCAGAAACCTGGGATCGGGTTCACGCATCAGCCTCTACATCCTCCGACCGCACTACACGCGTCCCTAATCCTTTTACAGGATATAATTACTTGATGAAAAAAGGTGAAAGAAAGTCAATCCCCGAAGATCAAATTGAACACTTTTCAAAGCTAATTAGACTAGATGGTTTTGGAATGAAACTAAACACTTTCTATATCAAAACCAGCGTCTTCCAACTAAAGATTCTCCAAGAAGCCTAGAGTAATTTTTGTGAGAGGAAAATTTGAAATAACGTGTCTTGAATTTTTTAAAATTGCATCTTCCACAATAAACGCACTGTTTGAAGTTTTATAAATGTTCTATTTTTTAAGGAAATATTGCTAAAAATTTAGTTTTAGAATAGAGGAAAGCAACAATTCTTATGCATGTTGAAGGGAGAGGTGGCGCCATGTCGTCGTCTAGCTCGCTGCGATTTTCGTTTGATTGAATAGAAGGAGCAAAGTGAATGTGAATATTATACCGTTGACAACTGTCTATCTGCACGCGAACAGAATTTTTCCTGTCCATCAACTGAAAATCGCCTCGTCCTGGACGCGAGTGAATGGCGCAATCTCGTTTAATGACACAGTTATTTCCGTACTCTTAATTAGCGCTAATCCAGAAATGTGCTTCAAAAATAAAAAGTTTGCAAAATCTTAAACGTATGGACACGAATTGGGGCAGCTGAATCAAGAAAAAGATCAGAAAAATCACACGAAGCTTTGCTTGAATAATCGACATCTGGGCCTGGAGCTCTATTCTATAAGAGTGTAATTTTAATTACTAATGGCAATTTGAGTGTTTTTAAGTTCTTTTGGATTTTGTTGATGTGCGAGTATTTTTTGAAGCGCTCTTCGAATCGATCACAGTCATAGATATTATAGAATTCAGTTTCAGATGCCGCTCGGTCGGAAAAATATACCGTTCAATCCGCCAAAATCGGCAAGGAATTGAACCCGTGCTGATTGCTCCGATGAGTGCTCCCGTAAAATCTTCATTTTCTAACAGAAGAATGGCTAGCATTCAAAACATTCTAGGATTCAAATCCATATTCATAACATACATAACATTCGTAAAAATATTTTATAATAATTAAAAATTTTTATAGTAATATTAATAACATGCAAGACAGGTCGCAGTCGCTTCCTGCCTGGCTGATGATTTCCCTTGAGACCGTATTTCTTCCGCTCCTTTATTTAGGTAATAAAGAGTTTGAATGCGTGGCGCACTCACCCAAAGGGTTCAGTAGCGCTCTTTCTCCTTTATCTTTATTGAGGGCGTGTGGCAATGCAATCGGAGGAGGTGCTTTCTGCCGTATGCACCCAATACCAGGTTCCTGGTTCGGATTTCCCGCCCAGGCCAACCAAGCCTTCCATCCCCCGCGGTCGGTAAACTGGTGCCAGACTTGTCTGGGAGGAATTATGCGAGGAGTTATTCATCGGTTGGCCACCACAATTCATTAAATGGCCAAATATGTACGCCGAATAATCAAGTCATCCCCACGACATCTCGTAGAAGTGGAATACGTGGCGCACCCCTAAAGCGATTGAATAACACCGCCCCTTATTCCAGATCCATTTAACATGCTTTCTTCAGCAAACAATGCTGAGCTCTAGTTACCATATTGTCGAAACCACACCTGAAATGAACTACTTATTTGAAAAATACATAAATCACCTAAAAAGCCTTGAAAAATTGAAAAAATACTCTTCCAAAGCGAGATATAGTAGTAACCCGCATGGTTTTCGAACCAAAAACCTAGACCAATTAAGGAGCTGAGCTTCCTCTATAGGCTGTGTCGGTACAAGTCGTGAATGTGGCCTACATGCAGAGGGGTGTGCCAATCAGAGATGCAACCGCACACGTCGCCCTGATTGGTTGTCTTTAAGCAGGCCGCAATAACGGCTAGAACCGACGTGCCAGTACTTTTCCAGCAAGGTGATGTCTTGAAAAAATAATTTGGACCCTACTTTCAACCCCTGAACGTACCCAAGAGTCTGTTGGCTGCGGTACGAAATATAGGAGACGCCGATACCAGGTTGTCCAATAATTCTTGTCCGAAAATTTCACCATTTTTAATTTTTTTCAGCTTTATTGAAAAACAAGTCTAATCGACAATATAATCACCACAGTTATCCACAGCAGTGGCCCATTGATTACGCGGTCGCCAATGCCCTTCGCTCAGAACTCCGGGGGCTGCGACTCGAAGAAGTCCGCGATGTCGGATTTAAGGTTGTCGTTGTTGGTGAATTTTCTTCCGGCCAAATGGTGCTTCAGCGGGCGGAACAAGTGGACGTCGGAGGGGACGAGGTCCGGGGAATACGGCGGATGGGCAACCGTCTCCCAGCCGAGCGTCGCCAACTTCTGCTGGGTCTCCTTCGGAGGAGGGACTGGCAGACGGCCACGCGGCTCTGCTTGTTGGCGTTCGTCAGACGGTGGGGCATCCAACGGGCCAGAACTTTGTGGTAGCCGAGTAAGTTGAGTCGATTGCGGATGGTGGACATGCTGCAGCTGAGCGTCGTCGCCAGTTCACGGGTGGTGGCTTCCGGCTTCTCCTTGACACAGCGACGGACTTCGTCATCATCCACCGTAGAAGGCCTCCCGCTGTGCTCCCTGTCCTCGAGGCTCGTGTCGCCGCTTTCGAAACGATTGAACCAGCGCCTGACTGTGCGTTGGGACACCATCCTCCTTGCACGCTCTGCAGATGTTGGCGACCGCGGTGCCCGTGTCGTTGCCCACCAGTCACTCGTAGTACACGAACGTACGAATTCGACCTTGGTCCATTTTAGCTTGTACTGGTAGCTAGACGCGGCGACTGCGCCTTATATATACCCTAGCATGGATCTCTGGAGAACCTTCTAGATGGTTTTCACACTTGCTTGATATTATAAGACATCTAAGGAAAATTATAGAATTTTGAAAATTTTATGACAGGAATTATTGGACAGTCTGGTAGAACCCCTCCAATGCTAGTTCAACGACTTCAGCGTTTAAGCAAGGGAGAGCTCCTCTTTCCATTCACAGTGTAGCAGTTAAGCCTCTCATTCACAGAATATAAACCGCTTGTGAAACAGAAAAAACTCTCGAAAAGAAGGCGGTTGTTTTAGTCTTGCACACCTCTTTACTGAGTATCTTTAGGCCCCATCAGGATAAGAGTCCTCTTAACGCCTGAACTTATTTATTTTTCGAATCCCGAGAGACCTTCGTGGTCTCTCGGGATGACCAGCTGAATTATCCGGCCGTTTGTCTTGCTCGAAATCACATCCGTGCTGTGACCACATCGCCACCAATTAGATTAGCCAGCTGGCGGCCGGAAGACGTTGTCGTGAACTGGTCTGTAGAACTTGAACTTCATTTTAAAGTGCATCGAGCTTTTAGGTTGAAAACTACAGAATTTTTCACATGCTTCTAGACATGGTGTGATTTTTCTCAGAAAGCTTTCCCAAAAGATACGAGAAAACAACGCGGTGAAAGTGGCTTAAATGGAGCTCATCAAAAGCTTGTTTTTTATCCAAATCCTACAGGTTTCTGCGTGGGTAATTTAACGACGTTTAAATTAGAGTTGTCTCTCGGAGGGGTAGCGGCATATATGAACCAGACAACTTTTTAACTCGAATGACTTGAAACTTTCAGACTGGACATTTTTCAATCCAAATTGCGCACCTTTCACGCCAAATTGGACACTCTTCTAAGCAAGCCTAAAGATTTTGAAATCAAACTGAACATATTCCATATCAAGAGCTCCTTCAACATTAAACTTGATTTTCCAAGAAGGTTAGAATAATTTTTTTTTGTTCAAGGAAAATTTTAGTAGAACTTTCTTTGCAGTTTTATCCCGCTTACCCAATAAGTGGACACTATTTATATTCGATTTTCATAAATGTCTCATTTTTTGAAAAAAGTAATGGTATAAAGCCTGTTTTAAAGAGCATGAAGGGAGCCATTTTTTGGTGTGAAAGAAGAACGTGCGTCATGCCCCTCTTCAAGACGTTGCAATTTTTAATCAATTGATAGCAAAATTTTTGTTCGCATGATTCACTGGGGGTTTTTATCTATCTACTCAATAAGTGAACACATTGTTTGAAAATTTATGAAATTTTTATTTTTCGAGGAAAGATAATGGTTTGAAGCTTGTTTCAAGGCGCAAAAGACAAAATTTGCGCCTTGAAACAAGCTTTTTTTAGAATGCTAAAAGAGATCACGCAATGCCCTTATCACAAACGTCCAGACTTCTATTCGATTGTTAACAAAATTTTTGTCTGCATGGAGTTCCACATCTGTAAACGATGAAGCCAATACAGCTGTAAGGGATACACATATCTTCACCTTGATTCTTCTTATGAAGCAGCATTTACATTATCAATCTACCACTATATAATTGAGCTAGCTCCCTGCCCTGTAGATGGTGAGGCGTATCTCACTCAGGTTGGGAACCTGGCTGAGATACGCCTCGTGGAAGCACGCGCAATCTCATGGAACCCCTTGCGACGCCTCCGCGTACCTCGCGCGGGCATCGTCTGCCGTTCAACATGGGATGTTGTTACAGCAGAGGACGCGTAGCCTCCTCCTGCTTGACAAAACGGCGTTTGCGCGCGTTTCTGAATGCCTGAATCCAGAAGACGGGTTCCCTTCATCGCACCACAACCTTCTGGAGTCAGAAGAGGAGACACCGTCGTCCTACGACGAGGGATCCCATTCAGAATTGAGCATGAGATGCTGCTGCAGCAGAGGAAGCGCAGCCTTCTCCTGCTTGACACAACGGCGTCTGCGCGCGTTTCTGAGCGAATCCTGAATTCAGAAGACGGGTCCCTTTCGTTGCACAATAACCGTCTGGAGTCAGAAGAAGCGAAAATAAAGGAAGGAAAGGCCACATTCGTCGCGCAACAAGCAGACGGAGTCAAAAGAGGTGACACCGTCGTCGCACGACGACCGGCCGCATTCAGAACTCAGCATTATCCCATGTTGAACGGAGAACTTTACTGCTGCAGCAGAGGAAGCATAACCTCCTCCTGCTTGACGAAGCGACATCTGCGCGCGCTTCTGAGCGTCTGAATCCAGAATACGGATCCCCTTCGTCGCGCAACAAGCATACGGAGTCAAAAGAGGTGACACCGTCGTCGTACGACGAGCGGCCGCATCCAGAATTCAACATGGGATGCTCCTCCAGCCGAGGAAGCACAGCCTCCTCTCTATTGACACAACGGCGTCCGCGCGCGTTTCTGAGCATATGGATTCAGAATACGGGTCCCCTTCGTCGCGCAACAAGCAGACGGAGTCAAAAGAGGTGACACCGTCGTCGTACGACGAGCGGCCGCATCCAGAATTCAACATGGGATGCTCCTCCAGCCGAGGAAGCACAGCCTCCTCCCTATTGACACAACGGCGTCTGCGCGCGTTTCTGAGTCCCTGAATCCAGAAGGAGGGTTCCCTTCGTTGCACCGCAACCGTCTGGATTCAGAAGATCGAAAAGAAAGGAAGGAGAGGTCTCATCGTCGTCGTACGACGACTGGCCGCATGCAGAACTCAGCATTATCCCATGTTGAACGGAAAACTTTACCCGCGCCAGGTACGCCTCTGCGTACCTCGCACAGGCAATGTTTGCCGTTCAACATGGGATGTTGTTACAGCAAAGGACGCGTAGCCGCCTCCTGCTTGACAAAACGGCGTTTGCTCGCGTTTCTGAGTCCCTGAATCCAGAAGGAGGGTTCCCTTCGTTGCACCGAAACCGTCTGGATTCAGAAGATCGAAAAGAAAGGAAGGAGAGGTCTCATCGTCGTCGTACGACGACTGGCCGCATGCAGAACTCAGCATTATCCCATGTTGAACGGAAAACTTTACCCGCGCCAGGTACGCCTCTGCGTACCTCGCACAGGCAATGTTTGCCGTTCAACATGGGATGTTGTTACAGCAAAGGACGCGTAGCCGCCTCCTGCTTGACAAAACGGCGTTTGCTCGCGTTTCTGAGTCCCTGAATCCAGAAGGAGGGTTCCCTTCGTTGCACCGCAACCGTCTGGATTCAGAAGATCGAAAAGAAAGGAAGGAGAGGTCTCATCGTCGTCGTACGACGACTGGCCGCATGCAGAACTCAGCATTATCCCATGTTGAACGGAAAACTTTACCCGCGCCAGGTACGCCTCTGCGTACCTCGCACAGGCAATGTTTGCCGTTCAACATGGGATGTTGTTACAGCAAATGACGCGTAGCCGCCTCCTGCTTGACAAAACGGCGTTTGCTCGCGTTTCGAGTGCATGAATCCAGAAGACGGGTCCCTTTCGTTGCACAACAACCGTCTGGAGTCAGAAGAGGTGACACCGTCGTCGTACGACGAGCGGCCGCATCCAGAATTCAGCATTATCCCACGTTGAACGGAAAATTTTACCCGCGCGAGATACGCCTTTGCGTACTTCTCACGGGCAACGTTTGCCGTTTAACATGGGATATTGCAGCAGAGGAAGCGCAGCCCTCTCCTGCTTGACTCAGCGGCGTCTGCGCGCGTTTCTGAGCGTTTGATTCTGAATACGTGTCACTGACGTCTGCCTTGAGCATGGTAGGACCACTAAGGGGTGGTGGAGAAGGGAAGTAAGGGCCCTTTAGAGTGAACCAGGTGAGCGTCCAGGAAGGAAAGGAACAACCTGAAGGAGGGGCCAGGGCGGGGAAGCCAGCAAGAAGAGACCAGTAGGGGACAATAGTGAAAATAAGGAAGTGGGCCAGGGGTTGGGACCAGGAAGGTGGGGGGGGGGGGAAGACCAATAAAGGCGGACCAGCAATTAGATCTAGAAAAAAGAAACGAGTGAGGGGGAAGCTGGCGCCCGGATTCGGAAGACGTGTACACAGTGGAGGGGCCGAAGTACTGCGCAGTACAAACCAATGATGTTACTGGACGGTGTGGAGAAAATGTCTATGATGAAAGGTACCGAAGTGGTGAACGGCTTGATGCCGATGAAGTACGCAGCAGGTCCTAGATGTTAGCGAGTTTTAAGTTTGACTAAAGCTGCCTTCTTTAGGTCAGTGATGGTGCAAAGTCGCGCGAAGCGCGCAAGTGCGAGACACGCCGTTAGGCGTGTCGGAGCACTTGTCAAATAATAATCGCGACGAGCTCTTTGAGCGCACGGCGCTATCTCTCCCTTTAATGCAGTAAATGGTTGCTGTTGTAAGAATTGCAATGCTATGTGTTACGTATTTTATTTTATTTTATTTTATTGTACTCAAACAAATACAAATAAATATTTTTCTCAAAAATAAGAATTTAATAAAATTATTATACTCATGCGGGCAACTGAGCTAAAAAAAATTCAAGAGAGTTACACCAAAACCAAATTTTCCTTAAACAAAAATTATTCTAACCATCATGGGATGTCTGCTTTGTAATCTGGAAAAAATCGTTCTCATTTGGAAGACGTTCATTTTGATTTCAGAAACGTCAGGCTTCTTAGAATATTGTTTAGTTTGACGAGAAAAGAGTCAAATTTTTATTATTTGTTTATTTTTTAGTTATTTAAGGCAGATAACTGTCTAACATGCAAAGTGTAAGGGAACATCAAAGAAAACGATTAACATTGAAGAGAACAGCAACACTATCAGGTAAGCAACAGCTCACAAGGAACACTTATCGTTAGTGCACCACTCTTTGATATGATGTTTAACCTTTGACAAATTTTCGGCAGTCTTTAGCAGAGATACCCCTCTAAACCTTCATACTTGCCCAGCAGCGAGTTCAATTCGGTAAAAATGCGAATAGGTTAAGAAACCAATGTGAATCGCGATTTAGCAACTAACAAGGAAAGGTTCCCAACTCATGGTGAGCTTTTGCGACGCACCTTTGAAGGGATGTAGGCGCCGTGTGGGTGGAGTTCAGTATTACATTTAGTTTTTGCTGTACGCTTTTTTAGAACCTGAAAAAAGTGTGAAAATGTGTGCGCAACAATCATCAACCCCTCGGTCACACCACGAGGTGTGCCTCGGTGGCGAATCCGGTAGGAGTGCGACCTTGTAGGAGCACACCGGCGGGCTTTTCAGTCCGAGTCCGAGTGCTGCCAATATTTTTGCACGTTGTAGTGTTGAGTTGTTTGTTATTACGCCTTATTAGGATCACAGGAGTTAATTTTAGACCATCAATGCTTACGACAATCCAAGGTTGTCTATTTGCGCCTTCATATCTGCTAGTTTTACCATGAACCACCATATCTTACCATATTACCAATGAAAGCAACTGCACACAAATACACATACTTTACGGTGAATATGTAATATGAACCCAGGCCATATCGGTAGATAATTGTACTGAAAGAATTGAGTCTAAAGTTGACTCCTGTGAAAACGAGAAAGCGTAATAGCAACAAGCTAATATGTGCAAAAGTATGGGCAGTATGCGGACTCGAACCCAAAAGTCCTCCAACGTGCTCCTATGAGGCGGTACTCGTAACGGCCGCGCCACCAAGGCACTTCTCGTGGGTGTCGTAGGAGTTGATGAGTGTTGCGTACACGTTTTCGCACCCCTTTTTCAGGTCTTTAGAAAGCGTTCAGCAAAACAATAACTGTGGTTCTGGACTCTGCTCCCACGGCCCAACATCCTATCGACATAGCATCGCAAAAGCTCACCATGAGTTGGGAACCTTTCCTTGTGACACTCGAAGTTTCGACCTCCCTCTCACGGAGCTTGTCGTCATCCCGCCCAAGGCTTTAGTTGAGCTGATGGCAACTTTATTTGCAACAATTTTGTACATCATGACGAAATCAGCCATTTTTCTTCAATTCGTCATCGAATAAAAACAAAATCAATTTTGAGGTAAAGATTGTGCAATTTGACGTGAAAGTTGTATATATTTTATCAGCTGGGCACATTTTCAGCAGATTTTCATGCTTTGTTCTCCGACTTTTTTAAGTATGTTCTGCTCTAGTTTTCTAGCTTGCTTATTTGATTTCACGTTTAACTATACTGCCGGTATCAAATGCCAAAAGCGTTCATTTGAATGGGATCTAGAAACTTCGCTATCATCTGAGAAAACCAGTTCCTTCCCATTTTTTCGCAAACCATTTGTGCTGTTGGACATGATCCGCTCTTTATGATAATATAAAACAAAGTGGAGGTGAAGAGCATAGCTAGAAAATTTTTTCTTTCAAAGTGGCCCGTATTGCCACCTGTTTGCCCTTTTGCGATCCAAACCTTTTTTTTGTTGTAGCACTTACCTGTTATAATACATGTCCTCCGTCATGCTTGTCGGCGTGCCTCGCACTTGTTGCAATATCACTAAGCTGAGGACAATCACATCCGGTTAGCTGCTGCGCTTATGCAGCCTATTATGTTCAAACTTGCTCTACTTTCTTAAGATCCGGCCAAGCTCAGGCAAAAATCGACATTTCCGATAGATTCCGAGCGTCTGCTGGATTTTGGTCACACGACGAAAAGTACTCTGGTCAGAGGAATTCCTCTGTCTCTAATGCTATGTTGAACGGATGTTTTCCACACGGGACCGCTACAGCAGTGACGAATTACCCAACCGTCATCCACAGACAAACAAAGGAACGTCACTTTCATGCTATAATCAGCAATGTCGCTCAATATTGGCGTTCCAATCGAAACTTTCCATCTGCTGTGAAGCACTTCCGTCGGTCATTGTTGAATCTGAGAGAAAATCGATAATATTGATCGATATTTATTTCCTGATCTATCAGTGACACTTTATCGTAACAACTTCCCTTTACTGCTACTGTTCCCCCTTGGTGATCCCTCCTGGCGGACCACGTCTTCGGCACGTCTTCTAAATCCCAAACACGTTGTGGGACGTCTTCGGCACTTCTTCTAATCCAAAGGCACGTTGGGCGACGTATTCGGCACGTCTTCTGAACCCCCTGCACGTAGAAGACTATCTAGGTATTTTCCGCTATTTTCGCGCCCCGTCAACCCCCGTGTTGAATTTTCGGACCGCTTTAACGACGTCCACAAAAAATCGATCATTTGATCAGTACCAATTGATGGCGATCGATACTTTAAAAACGAACTTCAGATTTGTGTTCAGCGATCTCGATTGCCCCAGAACTGAAGTTTCGGGCCTTAACGATATCCACAAAAAATCGATTATTTTGTCAATATCGATTGATGGCGATCGATATTTCAAAAAGGAACTTCAGACTCGTGTTCAGCGACATTGATTACCCCACGGCTGAAGTTTCGTGCCGCCGACTTGTTTGGCACGTCGACGCCTCGCCATGCACGGTTGCCGACGTGTTCGGCACGTCTACGGCTCGCCATGCACGGTCGCCGACGTGTTCGGCACGTCTACGGCTCGCCATGCACGGTTGCCGACGTATTCGGCTACTCTGTGCCTCCATTCCAGTTGTGACAGAAACACACACACGCACGCCCCACACACACACGCTTGCTCCTTTATATATATGTAGTAGGATAGTCTTTCGACTAAGTAGGTCTATTATCGCCGCCAACGACGATGGCAGGGGCGGGGCCTATTCCCAACCCACGCTAGGGCACTCTCTTTCTGGATACCAAGGAATAAACACGTTCCTCTTCTCTCTGCTTCTGTACGTTATCATATAAATCCACTGAACCGCACATTTTGGTGCATCGGCCTAATAAGCCATATCGTAAGTCTCTCGCGTCCCTACGCCTAGAGCAACAAGTCGATCTATTGCAGATCGCATTCTCTATAATAAAGAGAATCGTAAGTCTCTCGCGTACCTACGCCTAGAGCCGCAAGTCGATCTATTGCAGATCGCATTCTCTATAATAAAGAGAATCGTAAGTCTCTCGCGTCCCTACGCCTAGAGCCGCAAGTCGATCTATTGCAGATCGCATTCTCTATAATAAAGAGAATCGTAAGTCTCTCGCGTACCTACGCCTAGAGCCGCCAGTCGATGTATTGCAGATTGCACTCTCTATCTAAGAGAACTACTCTCGGTTCACACCTTAAGTTGGTCTAATTACGACCACAGCCTCTAATTAAGAGACTGCAAGGCTTCCGTATCAATTACGAGGAGCAACGAGAAAAAATTCTCACTTCGTTTCTTGAAAAAGCAAGAACGAAACCCTTTTTTGAAGACAAAATGGCGCTTCATTGTTATAAGACTCCTATTGTATTGAGTGCGACGACACTCAAAAACCTGGTTGATCGGTACAGCGATTATACCGCTGTGGTAGATTTCAGTACCATAGATGAAGAGACCTACGAAAAATGCAGGTCAACCATAGCCCTCCTACAAAGTGGGGTCAAGCAGATCAGAGAGGGGCAAGAAAAGCTCCAAAAATTGTACAAAGAAGTCAGAGAAGAGTACAACAACTGTAAAAGCAGAACAGAAAGAAAGGACATCATGCATGAAATTGAGCAGATTGAAAATGAGTCGAAACTCCACACTACAATAGCAGAACCTGATGAGCTTATGTTTAAGCTCATTACGCGTGTTGACGAAGCCAAGTGCATGCGCGAGAGAATGGACGTCAAATTGGGCTATATTACGCAGAGAGCTCAGCGAATCGAAGCGAATAGTTTGGAAAATTTTGAAACCAACGATCGCGAGAACAGCTGCGGTCAGAGCAACTCCGACAATGCTGCAGCGGCCATACCCGCATATTCTGCTATTCCTGATGCTAGTGGAAGTCTAAATCACACATCAGTAAGATCCTGCAGATCTATCAAACCACCTCAGGCGTCTCTACCGTCGTTCTACGGTAACGCGGAGGAATTTCCCGAGTATTGGGCAGTTTTTGAATCTCTTGTCCACAAAAGTACTGAGTTGGACGTAATGGAAAAAATACTGCTGCTCAAGGAAAGCCTAAAAGGCAGGGCGCAAAATTCCATTAAAGGAATTCGACTTGTGCCAGAAAACTACAACTGGATAGTCAAAACGTTGTGCGACAACTACAACGACAGCGCTGCAAACCGTCCTCAAATTGTTCAAAAGCTCGTGAACATGAAACCAGCGAATAGTTCAGCTGAAAGTTGCCTCTTCATATATGATGAAATTCAGGTTCTAGTGAACCAAATGGTGTCTGCCGGATACGATGTCCGTAAAACGTTCGACCCTATGTGGTCCGAGACTATTTTAGCGAAGTTTCCTCGGGACATTGTCAAAGCAGTCCTGATCCTATGCCGTACGCAATCTAATCAAAGTATTGAGGAGCTCATGAGTGCTCTCAAAAATGAGATAGCGGCAAAAAGTTACGTCGAAAGCCGCATAGGTCACCAGACGCAAGACAGAGTCAACATAGTTGCAACAGATGAGGGCACTTACTCGCGACCTCGCGACCATAATACCGACGGCTGTGTCTTTTGCCATAGGAACAATCATCTGTCGGCGGCATGTCGCACAGCATCGGATCTAAACAGCCGCCGAAAAATCATAAGAGACGGCAACTGTTGCTGGAAGTGTTTCTCGCCCAGCCACAACAGCTTCGACTGTATTAAACCAGACTGTTATCAATGTGGCCAGAAACACCACACAAGTCTGTGCTTTAAAAATGACACAGCAAATCCGAGAAACCAAAGCGGCACGTGGAACCCAGGTCAGAGAAATGCCAGGGCGAACGGTCACCCTCCCAGACCTAATGGAAATCAAAACAGAGTTCAACGAAACCGCAACGATTTCAGTGATCGTAATAGAAACGTCGCCAACAACAACACGCATATGGAAAGTGAATCTCTCCAACCTAACGCTTGCGCACAAAGCCAAACAGCTTCTCAGCTTGTCCTAATGACAGCGGAAGGTAATCTTTGGAACCATAATAAAAACGAGTTCGAAAAGGTCCTGTTTTTCTTCGACTCAGGTGCTCAGAAAACAGTCATTGAAGAGAACCTTGCCTATCGTTTTGGCTTACCAAAGGAGTCAACAGAAATATGCACCATGTCAGGAATTGGAGGGCATATAGAAAACTTCGAGAGTCACATAGTACTGACAAGAGTGAGCACGGTGTTCGGGGAAGAACTCGAGCTAAAAATACAAACGAAACCCGTCCTAACGAACGGATTCCCTAGTGTGAAGCTCAGTAAATCTGACATTACTTTCCTCAAGGAAAATGGAATTTGCCTAGCAAATTCAAAATTGCGTGGAGAACACCAAACTCCACACATTTTGGTCGGACTTGATTATTACCACGACCTAGTCTGCAGTCCAAGTCACGGTATGGCAACACCAACAGGACTTCATATCGCTAAAACAGTATTTGGCCCCACCATATACGGTAAAGGCCTCACATCAGTACAAGACGTTAGAAGCAACGTGAGCTACGCAATGACGTCAGTTCACGAGCAAAGCGAGCAAGAAATGCTACGTAAGATGTTCGAGTTGGATGGGCTTGGAATTTCCGAGAATGAATGCCAAAAGGAAGGCAAGGCCTACGAATATCTAGAAAAATATTCAAAAATGATTTCCTTTGAAAACGGATACATAACAGCTCCATTTCCATTAAAAACCAACATTGGAGAACTGGAGGACAACTTCACAGTTGCTATTCGCCGCTTAGAGTCTCTGCAAAAAACTTTGCAGCAAAACAGCGAGCAACGCAGTTGGTACTGCAAAATCATTGAAAAATATGTCAGTGAAAAGATGGTTGAACCATTTTCCGATTCCGACCCAGAAGCAGTCGGAAACTACTACATGCCTCATTCAGGCGTCTGGAAAGTTAATAAAAATGTTCCTCTTAGAATAGTGTTTGATGCGTCTTCAAAACGTAAAAACCGACTGTCTCTAAACGAGGTAATCCACAAAGGCGAATCATTCGTCAATAAAATCCATGACATTCTCATGGTCTCACGATCAAAAAAGGTTCTTTTGATATGTGACATTGAAGCGGCCTTCACTCAGGTGCGCCTGGTCCACTCCCACAAAGATCTATGCAGGTTTTTGTGGGTGAAAAACATCAATTTGCCTCCAACGAAGGTCAACCTAATCCGCTACAGATTTAAGCGGTTGCCTTTTGGAGTCACAGCTTCCCCTAGCATATTAAACATGGCACTACTGTCTTACCTCAATAATGAAGGGTCCTCAATTGCAATTGAAATAGCTAGCAATCTATATGTGGATAACATTATGATGGTTGCCGACACTGCAGAAGAGGCGATCATGAAATATCGAGAGTCGAAACAACTTTTCGCCAACATTGGCATGAACCTTAGGGAGTATATATCCAACTCCAACGAAGTCAACTCTCAAATACCCTTGGAGGATCGACTAGACTCACACTCCTTAAAAATTCTAGGTGTCGCATATAACATCGAAGACGACTCATTTAAGGTCAGAACTCATTTCGCTCACGCGGAGAAGCTGACGAAAAGAGATATTGTCAGTCAGATCAACTCAGTGTACGACCCTATCGGTGTCGCCAGTCCACTCATAGTAAAACTAAAATCTATGATGAGGGATGTGTTCAATACTGGAACAGCATGGAAAACCGTATTATCTGAAGAACTGTGCCTTCGATGGAATCGTCTATGTAAAGAGGTCGATAACGCTCGCGTATCGATTCCGCGCCGTATAATTCAACAATCCACGAACAGTCACCTGTGGATATTCGCTGACGCTAGTTGCTTGGCGATTGCAACCTGTGCCTATTTGCAGTGCCAATCCTCAGGGAAGATCTCAACGCTAATCAGTGGAAAAGCTAAGCTAACACCGAAAAAATGTCACCAAACAATCCCAAGACTTGAACTTGTTGGAATCCTAATGGCTTCGCGCTTGTGCAAGACAATCATGGAAACGTACAAAACCGTTCGAAACGTGTCCGTTGTATCAGATAGCGAAATAGCACTGTATTGGTTGAACAGCTGCAAAAAGGTCCCGGTTTTCGTCGCCAACCAGCGGGAGCGGATCCTCGCTATTAAAACCAACCTAGAATCGCACGACGTATTGGTTAAATTTCTTCACGTTAGCACAACCCACAACCCAGCTGATGCACGGACCAGAGGTTTAAACTCTGGAGAAATCGCCAATAGCGATTGGGTGAATGGACCGCGCTGGCTAGAAAACTGCCCGGACACGTGGCCGTTAACTGAAATAGACTGTATTAAAGTGACGGAAGAGATAGATACTGCTGATATCGTATCGCTCCCTAACATAACAAAAGCCAGCACCAACTCCGTCTATGGAGCAGAGCTTATCGACTTATCTCGGTTCTCAAAGCTGAACAAAGCCATGCGAGTGGTCGCACTCGTAGGCAAAACTTTGAAGCATTGGGTTATTGCGGTGAACAAGAGCCAAACGTCGCACATCAGTACCGTCATGATATCAAAATTTGACACCTCTCAAGACATCACTTCTCATGACATCGAACTTTCGGAGAATGTTCTTATAAGACAAGAGCAGAAGGGAATGATTTTGCAAGATCTCCAAAGGCAGTTCCATAACAAAAAGGTTATCTCGGACGAAAATGATATTATTCGTCACGAGTCGCGCCTCCAGAACGCAGTGATTCCTCGTGACGCAAAATCACCCATATACATACCACAGAAGTCGGAACTAGTCCGTCTCATACTTCAACACGTTCACTCACATAATGCTCACTGCGGCAAGGACCATATGTTAGCTATCGTGCGACAGAGATTTTGGATTCCTCGTCTGACTGTGGTTATCATCCGGTACTTGAAGCACTGTTCTACGTGTAAAAGATATCAAGGACTGCCATTAGGAGCTCCTTTAATGCCTTCGCTGCCGTCAGACAGGGTAGTGATTTCAAAACCGTTCGAAAACGTCGGTTGCGACTTCATGGGTCCATTCCTGTCAAAATCGCAAGAAAAAATGTACGTATGCCTCTACACTTGTCTTACAACAAGAGCACTTCATTTGGAGCTTGTTGAAAACCTATCATCGGGTGCATTCCTTAGCTGCTTTATCAGATTCATCTCAAGACGAGGAGTGCCAAAGCTTGTGCGCACCGATTGCGGTACGAATTTCAAACAAGGCGAGCGCATTATAGCCACTATGTTTGAAACCAATGAGCCTACGGGTACTTCTCTGATGTCGTACTGTGCAATAGAGAAAATCAAGTGGTTATTTAATCCACCAGGTGCCCCATGGATGGGAGGCGCTTGGGAAAGACTGGTAGGATCTGTCAAAAAAGCGTTCAATAAATCCATGGGACGAAAGAGACTCAGCTTTACAGATATGTGTACGGTTCTCACGAGAATTGAAGCCATCCTCAATACAAGACCCCTCACCAAATCCAGTTCGGACGACCTATGCGTTATTCCATTGCGTCCAATTGACTTCCTTCAAGGAAATCTCAGATTTTCATTACCAGAATCTAACGACCGTATCGATCTCCTGGATCCAACATATGATCCAGATTTCATACAATCACAAAAGCAAGCGACAGAAGCATTGCATTATTCCAAGAACATAGCTAATAAGTTCTGGGAAAACTGGAATACACTGTATCTAACGTCTTTAAGGGAAACACAAAAAGTGATCCTCAAACAGCCAAGACACTTGAGCAGAACGTGTCCCTATGTAGGCGAGATAGTCATCATCGAACAAGAGCTAATCCCTCGAGGAAATTGGCCCTATGGCAAGATAGTCGATATCATTAGTTCTGCGGACGGACTCATAAGGTCAGCGAAGATATTGATGCCAAACCACAAGGTCATCCACCGGCCTCTTAACAAGTTATATCCTCTAGAAATCCGTGCTAATGTCGAGCCCAGCAATGAAGAAGCAGTCAGAGCTGTGACTTCAGATACACCAGAGTCACCTGTGGTTGTTCAAAATGAGAAGCGACCAATTCTTCCGCGAAGCTCAAAATCAAGAGCTTACGACTTCTTCAGAAGTATGGAGACCAGTGTACTTCACTCACGTCCAACAACAATTAACTCATCATTGCTACTTGTCACCCTACTATCTATCGTGGCATCGCCAGCACTCGCGGCTCAAAATTCCTCGATACTATCGTGCAGTAGAGGAATTATCAGTATTCCACCAATAAGTGGTTGGTTCGAATTATGCATTGACAAACAATGCCACGCCGTGGATAACAGCACGCGTGCAGCCAACTATTTCCTACCAATATCACCGACAGAGAAAAGTGTCAATGTGCGCTTTCGTTCGATGACTAATGCTCAAGAACAAGTAATGTCGTGCGAACGTGCTAGGTTTTGTGACCACCAACAACTCCTATCAAAAACCTTGTTAGGAAATCCCCATTGTTGGCCAGCAGGTGCCATTGCAACAACGGCCATAATCGTTTATGTAGCTATCACAGTGTTGTTGGGTGTAACATGGCTCATGGCAAAGTTCATCAGAAACACTAGCAAGTGCACTAAAAATTCGGAACAGTTCGACAATCTCACAGCTGCTGCGAAGCAGAGTCCTCCAAGCTTCAAGCTCACGCCTCTTCCAGGGTTATTGTCAATCTCGTTATTTGCTGTGATAAGCCTTCTATCACCGGCAACAGCGTGTCAGCATGGCATTATGCGTCACTCTGCCGAGGTCGTCTGTAATGAAGGCAATCACTGCCACCTCGAATACAGCCGAGAACTATTGTTCAACAGGCTGCAGTCAGAAATATGCATCGAAATAATTCATGCAAATGAGACCGTAGGACTTGCAAAATTCCGAAAGCAGACCGTGAATTTCAAATGCTCAAAAGTAACTGAGTTCTTTACTAGGTCCACTAGAATGCAAATCTTCCACGTGAAGCGATGTGCTCAAGCAGGGTCTTGCATTGCAGATAAATGTGAAACTATTAGCTCAGGTGAATCCATAGCTGAATTAAACCATACTAGGGAATATCCTGGTTACACCGGTTGCTTGAACAGTTGTGGAGGCGTCTTGTGTGGATGTTTTTTGCCTAAACCGGCATGCTGGTTCTACAGAATCGCTCACAAACCGCTATCAAAAAGAATCTTTGAAGTCGTTCAGTGTTCACATTGGACACCACTCATAAAGCTAGAAATAGAAATAACCACAGCCAACAAGACTGTGGCTTTCACAAAAATATTTCGTCCATACAT
This sequence comes from Heligmosomoides polygyrus bakeri, assembly GCA_947359475.1. Classification (NCBI taxonomy): domain Eukaryota; kingdom Metazoa; phylum Nematoda; class Chromadorea; order Rhabditida; family Heligmosomidae; genus Heligmosomoides; species Heligmosomoides polygyrus. Next base: position 90,257,083 of record OX375868.1, on the reverse strand, counting down.
AACGGAAGAAATAGCCAACTTTAGCATAACGGTAGCTTCCATTCAAAAGCCTGCAGCATCGCTGGAAGGCACACGATTCGCTATAACAGCGAACACTTCGTACATGCTTCCAGCTCACTACGAAATTCCAGTGGCTTGTAATAATCCTGTGCAAGCCCTCGATCGTTTTAACACCTGTTCTAACCGCATAAGATGTAATTGCGGAACATCGGTGCACACCTGCGACTGGAAAATGGACTGCCCTTAGTGACAGCGTACGGAACCCTCTCCAGTATCGAAAATGAGATCATTTCGACGTCAAACGAAGAGGAAATGGTCTTACGCATAGAATCCAAAGTGCTTCAAACCTCTGCCGAATTTGTCTTCAACCAGGACTGTAGCCTCCAAAATTCAAACTTAACTGGTTGCTACGAATGCGAGCATGGAGCGCATTTTACAGCCATATGCAAAGCGCAAACATATGCGACGGTCACTGTAATCTGCGACTCCCAACAATTCTCAATTAAATGTGGTCCATCAGGTGAAAAGAATCCAATAATTCTTCATTTCGACCATCCACTAGTAAGTGAACGCTGCCAGGCGCATTGTTCAACGAAACCCACAGTATTCCTCTTGAATGCTACGTTATATTATCATATACGTACACCAGAAACTGCCTTTGACGCAAGGTCACATGGCGTAACCCTACGACACCAGTGGTTTTCTGATATCAGTCTACCGAATATCGATCCACTAGTACAGGTTATCCGCAATCATTGGAAACTAACTCTTGGAGCATTGAGCTCCATACTACTACTTACTGGCCTTATATAATGGGCCCATGCATTCTTATAGCCATTCTATCCTCTATCGGGTCGTTTGGTTCCGCACTGCTAAAACTGGTGTGGAAATGCATAAAGTGCTGCAAGCAGAAAGGGAATACTTCGGCTTAAATACTGCAGTGGAAACCATTGCAGCACTATATAATCTTCCGTATGTAACACACTAATCCCATCTTTAAAACCGCATTCATCTTGCCATGGAGTTCTTCATTGCAGATAGACATCCCATGCATAGTTGGTATGCATGCAGTATCATTCTACATGCACTAGGCATGTGGAAGCGACCACATGGCCGCGATGTGAGCCCCCCTGCCCTGTCGCCGCATGGCGCAGAGCGGGTGCTCGCCGATAGCGAGCGAGGCCCGCGAGACCGGGTTTCGAGTTCGAACCCGGTCTCCGCCCCTTTTGGGGCCCCGCCGGCCGAGTAAGGCCCGCGGGGCCCCGTGGGGCGTTCTGTGTCCATCGCGGTAGACACTTGGTGTCTTTATTTGACACCCTCGCCCCCTCCCAAGTCGCGTGGAGGGGGCGGGCCACTCAGTTCTCTCAGGGAGTCCCTGAGGGAACTGAGTGGCACTTTTCAACCCGCACAGGAAATTTTTCCAACGGGTGCCAAAAATTTGCTGCCACGGCTTTCACGCCGCGGCAGCGTAAAATCGGAGCTACCCCGTCGTCCGAGGAACAATTTATCCCTCGCACGCGTGGTAGAGGTGACCCGCGAGCGCGTGGCTGCGGGGGTACAGCGGACCGTGTTCCGTATATGCCGCGGGCGCCCACGTAACGCCCGCGGCGATGGAGTGCGCGAGAGAAGCAAAGAACGACTGCCTGCATATGAGCGCGCTTAGCAACGATCATCCGCCGATTCCATCTCTGAAGTCCGACTCCAAGCCGCCGCCAAATTTGTAAAACGTAAAAAATGAATAATTGCATCAATGTATCCAAGTACTAACTCAGCATGTCCAACATTCAGTCACCGAATTTGGCCAGAAGAAAAGCAGCCATGACCGCTGTCGGTAATGAGGACTAACTGATGCAGGACGAGATGACAAAACCTGAAACGTATCGAAAGGAGTGAGATTGTTGTGGTGTTGCTTAACGCTTTGCGTAGCATTTAAAGACTCTATCTTGAAAGTGGATTTCATAGAACCCTGCGATTTCTCTGAGCAGTCGCATGATTGTCCGGCAGTTTTCTTATTAGGGTGTCTCATAACTTTCTGAGCTATTTGAACCATGAGTGTTTGGCGCGTTGCAACTTTTTTATACAATAAATAAAAGAGGAGAACAGAACAAGGCATGCAATTAAATGAAGAAGTGAAAGAGATGGTTTGGTTTTCGTTTCGCACGGGCCCTTATACGAAAACCAAACTAAGAAGTATCCATCCCCCTGTGCTCATCAGTAAGGGCCCGTTTATACTTCGACGCCGAGCGGCACGACGCCACGTATTGTGACCACATTGATCGGGCCACGCGATCAATCAATTTGGGCACTATACATGCGGTCGCATCGCTCGGCGTCGGAACTATAAACGGGGCCTAAGGCAGGGGACTTCGTCATACGAGATCCGAACGGGATGTTCTCTTGGTACAACAAGGGTATTCGATTATATTTCGCAATACATGTCGATTACCACTATCTGCCTACTGCCCGCGCTTTGGCAATTTATTGAAAATGAAATTGCGGACTGCTGAAATCGCGACTTACTTCTTCATCAATTTCTTTCGGGATTGTCTGCGTACGCTGCTCACAAAGTTATCGTTGCTTTGTTAGTTCAAGACTCCTGCAGCAAGCCAACGCGTGAAAATTGATTCAGCCGTTTTCGGAAGGAAATTTACAGCATTACGGACAAGAAGCGTACTGGAAGACCAATCGGACGGGAGTTGTGCACCACTCGCTTTTAACGAATGGACAGAAGATTACAGCAGACTTGTTCATGGAAGATTTGTCGGAAATGAAGCGTAAACTGCTTGAGGAGTACCCGAGATTCGGTACTATTCGTGTGTTGATGGATAATGAATGACCGTATCGAGAGAAACGAACGAGGAGACGATGAGGAAGGAGTCTATCGAAATTGTGGCACATCCTGCGTATTCACCAGATATCAGCCCTTGTCGCTATGCAGCATTCGGAAGCCTTGCTCACTTTCTCCTGAACAAACTATGCTCGCAACGTCGGAAGTTCAGGGCGCAATCGACGAATGGATCGGCAGCAGGCCAGCATTCTCTCTGGGAGAATGCAATCAACTCTCTGCCCAATCGTTGGGGAGGAGTTGCGGCCACAGATGGAGGATATATCGATTGACTGCCCCTCGTCATTATCCTGTTGTAATAAATTTGATTAAAAATGGTATGATAGTCCAGAAAATTATGGGACAGCCTAATAATTGACGTCTCATTCGTGCTGCGGCCGCATCGCCTTTAATTGGATAAACCAACCATCATATACCATATCATAACCAGCGGCGAAAAGGCTGGTAGTGGGATGTTCCGCTGTTCTGCCTACTTATGAGAGCCTTCACTTGATTTTAAGAATTCATAAAATTTGGTGTTGAAGAGCTCAAGACGATATTTAGTGAAGGCATAGGAGATATGAAGAATCTCGTAGACTGCATCACCTTCGCTGACATATTAACTACAGTCCGCTAGAGACAGCTATGCAAATTGATGGCTTGAGTCTCTCGCAGGCGAAGAAACTTATGAGCAGGCGCGATGTCCTGTCCTCGATATCCTGAAAATTGCTTCTGTTTTGTACGTTTTAGTAAGCCGTGGTAACGCAATCGGATGAGGCGCCGTCTGTTGCTGGCACCTCGAATCGTGGTTCGTGGGTCGGTTCTCGTATAGGTCTACTGGCTTTCAGTTCCTTCGGCATCGTTTAATTACTTTCAGTTCTGAAAATATAAACAGGTTGTTTTAGGTAATGCCGAACGCTTCGAAATTAGAGCGAATGGTAGAAGTGCAGAGAGTCTGTGCTCGGCCATAACCGAATCCATGGCGTTCCTTTCATGAAGGGAGATCCTATCCACTGCGCCATGGAGTCCCTTGCGTAGGTGGATAGGGTCTCTCTAAGCCAGTGCTCGATAATGAGTTTTGAAGGCCTGACTTGAATGGCTCTGTAATCGACTAAGTGACTCTATTGATATAGAAGGATAGAAAATAAATAAATGTGTCAATGTGTGTAGACCAACACACGATGACACGTCCACCTTCGAGCCACTGAATCTGCGTCAGAAGCCAAGCAGCCATAAACATTTTGGCAAGCCCGTGCACTGACGCAGAACGAGATCTATCCATATATACCAAACGTGAAACGGGAAAAATATCGAAAGGGACGCGATCTTTTCCGATCTTGCTCAACTCTTTGCAGTGCATTTGCAGACTCTATCAAGGCAACAGCCTTCTGATTCACTTAAAAATGGATTCCACAGAACCTTGCGATTTCTTTGACCAGTCACAGGATTGTCCGACCGTTTTTCTTACTTGAAATCTTGTTCATGCTGCGACCACATCGCCATCAATTGGATGAGTCAGCCACCACATATGGCGGCCAAATGGCTTGGTGGTGGACTGATCCGTTGTTCAGCCTATTTAGAAGGACTTTTACTCGATTTTAGGAATACAAAAGATTTGGTGTTGAAGAGGACAAGAGGATAGTGAGGGCGTAGGAGCTATGGAGATTCTCATAGACTATGTCACCTTTGGCTGACGCATTGGGTACAGCCATCAGGAGGCAGCGGTGTGAGTTTATGGCTGTGGTCTCTAGCAGGTGAAGCTAGGAGGAAAGCAGGATCTCGTCTTACTATACCCTGAGATGCCCCAAAAATCGGTTCTGTTTTACTCGTTTTATGAAGCTGTAGTATCGCAATAGGATGAGGCGCAGTCTGGCTCATGCACCCGAATCGTACCTCCTGGATCGGTTCCCGCACATATCAACCGGCTTTCAGTCTTTCGGTGTTGGTGAACTGCTTTCTGAGGTGGAAAATAAACAAGCTGTTTTAGGTGATGTCGAATGTCTCGAAATTAGAGCGAATCGTAGAAATGCAGAGAGTCTGTGTTGAGCCATAACCGAATCCATGATGTTCCTTTCATGAAGCAAAATCGCTATCCACTGCGCCATGGAGTCTCTTGCGTAGGTGAATATGAAGCTAAACTTAAACCAGTGCTTGGGATAATGAGTTTTTGAAGACTTGATTGAACGGGTCTGCAATCGACTAAGTGACTCTATTGATACAAAAGAGTAGACAATAAATAATTGTAGCAAGGTGCGCAGACCAACAACCCTACATGTCGAACTCCGAGCCACCGAATCCGGTCAGAAGTACAGCAGCCGTGTGCGGTGCCTCGTAACATCGAGCACTGATGCAGTGGGAGATCTATCCATATATACAAAACATGGAGCGGGAAAAATCTTGAAAGGGAGGCGATCATCTTCGATCTCGCTCAAGTCTTTGCAGAGCATTTACAGACTCTATCAAGGCAACAGCCTTCTGATTCACTTAAAAATGGACTCCATAGAACCTTGCGATTTCTTTGACCAGTCGCAGGATTACCCGGCAAATTGTCTTTGCGATCACATCGCCATTAATTGGATTAACCAGCCACCATATTTGGAGGAGAAAAGGCTTGATAGTGCACGATCCATTGTTCAGACAAAAGCTTGATAGTGGATCGATCCCTTGTTTAACCAATTTGGAAGGACTTTTATTTGATTTAAGGAATACAAGAAATTTGGTGTCGAAGACGGCAAGAGGATAGTGAAGGCATAGGAGCTATGAAGATTCTCATAGACTGGATCACCTTTGGCTGACGCATTAGGTACAGTCAGCAGGAGGCAGCCATGTGAATTTATCGCTGTGATCTCTAGCAGGTGAAGTTAGGACGAAACCACGATCTCCTTTTACGATACCATGAAAATTGGTTCTGTTTTACACGTTTTAGTAAGTTGTGGCAGCGCAATCGGATGAGGCGCCGTCTGTCGTGTGCACCGTGAATCGTGGTTCCTGGATCGGCTCCCGCACAGGTCAACGGCCTTCATATCCCTTTCGCCCCCGGTGAACTATTGGGTTGAGCGAGAAGTCTTGCAACACTAGCGCAACAGTATTACAATACAATACAATATAATACAATGTACGAAAATCCTGTCTACGATATATTCCCCATACAAGTCTAACCATAAGATCCTGCCCCATCTCTAATGCAGCCTTTCTATTCCTTAACGCCAGGATTCCCGAAGGCTGTGGGGAAAAGAATTCAGAAACCTCCATCTCCATTTGACGTCGATCGCCGAACGTTCTACCTCGAAGATGCTGATTCAGAGATCTGAACAGGTGGTAGTCAGAAAAAGCGAGGTCTGGAGAGTACGGTGGATGGGGCAAAACTTCCCAGCCTAAGACCTGGATTTTCTCGCGACTCACTTTTGCGACTTGAGGACGCGCGTTGTCGTGCAGCAGGTAGACATTTTCCCGTTCTGGACGTCTTCGGCGCATGGCGTCGGCCAAACTCTGGAGCTGGGTAGCGTAGACAGGTGCTGTGACTGTGGCCTCACTATCCAGCAACCCTCAGTAAAGCATGCCTCCTGTGTCCAGTAGAGGGGCGTCCGGAACGAGGTCGATCATCGAGAGAGATACTTTCAGCCTTGAAGCGCTAATACCAACGAGCCACTGTGGAATAGTGGATGACTCCCTCCTTGAATGCAGCGCAGATGTTGGAGGCTGCAGTCCCTGCGGAATGGCCTTGCAGATATTCGTGATAGACGATAGGTCGTAGGATTCTGCTGCTTATCGTTGACATTGTTGCTGTATTCGTACTCGACGAGGCTTTTAGTATGCTTGAGGAAGCTTCGAGAGTCTACTGTGACGTCACACATAAGGCAATACTGTAAGAGTATTAACAAATTTAACATGCAGTAGCGTAAAGTGTTGCAAGACTTTTCGATCAACTTAGTGCTTTCTGGGGTGAAAAATAAACAAGCTGTTTTAGGTAATGTCGAATGTCTCGAAATTAGAGCGAATGGTTATAGTGCAGAGAGTCTGTGCTCGGCCATAACTGAATCCATGACGTTCCTTTCATGGGGCAAAATCGCTATCCACTGCGCCGTGGAGTCTCTTGCGTAGGTGGACATAAAGCTCAACTTAAGCCAGTGCTCGAGGCAGTTCACTGACTCTGTTGCAAGCTTTGAAGACCTCCTACTCATTTATTTTCCGACTCTGCGCAAACGAAACACTCTTTCTTTCGACTAAGTGACTCTAATGAAATAGAAGAGTAGAGAATAAATAATTGTATCAATATATCCGGGCGCGTGTAGCGCAGTCGGAGGAGGCGCGACTGCCGCGTGCACCCGATACCAGGTTCCTGGTTCGGATTTCCCGCCCAGGCCAACCAAGCCTTCAATCCCTCCGGGGTCGGTGAATTGGTACCAGACTTGTCTGGGAAGGATAGAGCGCTGACTTGTTCATCGGCTGGCCACCGCAAGTCATTGTATGGCCAAATACGCATTCATGTCGCCTCCACGACATCCCGTAGAAGTAGAATGCGCTGGCGCATCCCAGAAGGGATTGAGTAACGCCGTCCTTTATCTTTTATACTTTATCAATATATCCAAGTCGAAAACTCAGCATGTCCAACGATCAATCACCGAATCCGGCTAGAGGTGAAGCGACGAGTACCGCTCGACAATCAAGGAACTGATGCAACGCGATATCTAGCCATATATACAATTTCACGTCGAATTGAACATTTTTTACGTCAAACTGGACACTCTTGTAAGCTGGCCCATGGATTTTGAAATCAAATTGAACGCCTTCCAAATCGAAGCGAGCTTCTTGCAGGTTAAGCCACAGACCCTCCAAGATGGTTAGAACAATTTTTTGTTCATGAAAAATTTAGCATAACATGTCTGAATTTTTTTAGCTGCCCAAATGAGTGTAATAATTTTGAATTTTCAAATTTACGGCGAAAAAATAAATAATTAAATTTTTTTTTAAAGCGCAACAAAGCAGCAGTCATATAGTGCACTAAAACGCCAAACTGCGCCACGCACTCGAAAACCTGCCCCGATTTTATTTGATTGATAGTGTAAATGCTGCTCACATAAAGCATCAAAGTGAGGACATTTGTTTTTTACAATTGTTTATGCTGCATGTAAGTGTGAAACTTCATGAAAGCAAAAATTTTGTTATCAGTCGAATAAAAATCGCGGCCACTTGGACGAGAGCATGACGTAATCGCTTTTTTGACACTAAAGGATATTTGCTTTCTGCTCTTTAAAACGAACTTTACACCATTATTTTAAAATTTATTTTTCATCAAAAATAAAAATTTTATAGAATTTTAAAAAATGTGTTCACTTATTGGGTAGGTGATCTAAAATTTAAAGGAAAGTTATACCAAATTTTTTCTTGTACAAAAAATTATTCTAATCTTTTCAAGAGTCTTTAGTTTAATGTAGAAAAAGCCTCATTTCAATTTGAAAGAGTTCGCTTTGATTTCAAGTCTTAGGCTAGCTTAGAGGAGTGTCCAATTTTGAATTTGAAAAGTGCACAATTCGGTGAAAATTGTGTGTGCAGGGTGTCTCAAGAAATGTATACACTGTTCGAAAGGTGATAACTTTGCTTCACACTAAAGACACTAAAGAAATTGAAGGCTCATTGGAAAGCGCAAGAAAATGGAAACTTTCTGGCGTATATGCGATATGGATTGCGCTATGCACTCTTCTGAACTCTTGCATTTTACACTCAATTGATTCGACCAGGTTCGACTGTCCGTAAGTCTTGGCATGATGATTGAACTTGTTGTTGCTGTTTTGATTGTAGCCAAAGCCAAGACGGTAATCCTTTATTCGGCTAACGTTTCGGCTATTCGCCTTCGTCAGAGCCTGGAAAAATCAAAGACCTAAGTGATCCAACTGGTCCCAACTGCCTTTTTAGGCTACAATACAAGACAAAAGGCGGTCACTCAGTACCAAGTGTAGTGGAACACGTAGACGCCGGAAATGCTCACCTAAGATGGAAAGGACTGATGGCAGGCCACCTCCCCGCGTAACGTGCAGTGGGTAGTCTGATAGACCGGAGCGAGGCCCTCCTGACTTGAAGACGTTGCGATCAAAGTCTACAGAGGTCAAAGAAGGCTGAGAGCTCATTAGTGATGGCAAGGCACTCACCCTTTCGATTCAGTTTTGGACTTTTTGCAGTAATCCAAAAGGCCTCTAACGTCTTGCGTGCTGAAGTCTTG
>OX375868.1:90142655-90247842 GCA_947359475.1 Heligmosomoides polygyrus bakeri | reverse complement strand
ACCTGCTTAGAGGAGTGTCCAACTCAACTTGAAAATGGACAAGTTTGAAGTGAAAATTGCAAATTTTGAAAGTGTTCCTCTGAACTCTAAAAAGCGAAAAAATCAAGTTGTCTGTACCGTTGAACGCCTCGATAAATTCGCGCTCTGTGATAAGCGAACGACGTTCTTGAAAGCGAGAGCGCTACTCGCAACCGACTTCTCTCGCCGTTCTTCATCGTCGGCCGGCCGTGGGACCACCGCTACATGTCTATCTTCCGTCTTTGTGCCGCTATATCGGTGGGGGTGTCTGTATCAGTGATGTGGTTGGTTTAACAGCGACCTTCCTGCAGGCCCGCCCCGGTGCGCGGCGAGTCGACCTCGCGAAGGTCTTCTCTCGACGATGAAAATGACGATCAATCAACCGTTAACAGTCGGGTATCAGACACCTGTTAACGGCGGTACACTTGTGCGCCGGATGGATCGCGTGCGCTTCGCTTTTCCTTTGTCGGTTTTGCTTTCTGCGCTAACTTTCCCGCAACTTTTGCCGTGGGTTGGGCGTGACTTTTGCGATGATTCAGTTTTCTACATTATTGAGACCGACCGCTTCTAAACATTCCATGAACTTTCATCGCGCTGATCTATTTTCGCTAAAGCTGTAGAGATTTTGTTGAACCCAAAACCGTTTATTCTCTTCAAATACCAGCAACAATTTTGCACACACTACCGCATCCGCGCAAAAGTTCTTCTGTAAGCACTGACCGCGCGTTCAACTCGGGTATAATCCTTTTTATTTATTTATTTACTTGTTTGTTTGTTTATTTGCACTTGTAGGTGCGCTCTAGAAGAGCCGATATGGTTCTTTCATTCTCGATCGCATCAGTGCATAATGATAAATCCGCACTAAATGGTCATAATATATAGGATCATCCAAGCAGTCGATAGTTTGTTGATCTTCACTTCCATTACGTGGTTTATATTGCAACAATCGTTGTTTGTTCGGTATAAGGATAAAGGACGGCGTTACTCAATCCCTTCTGGGATGCGCCAGCGCATTCTACTTCTAGGGGATGTCGTGGAGGCAACATGAATGCGTATTTGGGCATACAATGACTTGCGGTGGCCAGCCGATGAACAAGTCAGCGCTTTATCCTTCCCAGGCAAGTCTGGTACCAATTCACCGACCCCGGAGGGCTGGAAGGCTTGGTTGGCCTAGGCGGAAAATCCGAACCAAGAACCTGGTATCGGGTGCACGCGACAGTCGCGCCTCCTCCGACTGCGCTACACGCGCCCTTGTTCGGTATATCGCTTGATTATATATGTATATGCTGAAAAATGTCGTCACGTCAGATAGATTTGTCGGGATTGTCCGAAACCAGAAACTATCACACATCCTGAAAAATGTGAAGTTTGTACTATTTAGGTAAGAGTTTTTTTTTAATTCAGACTGTATCTTCACTTAAACTAGTGTTAGTGATTAGAAAAAGTTAAAAACAAACCATTAAGTTCACATGCTCAATCCGAAGAATATGTAATACATTTAGTTTGCGCAATTTATTTCTGAAGTCCTTAGAATTCCTACATGAAATCAGATCCAATGAAATTGATTAAGCCACCTAGCGGCTCGCATCAAGGATGAATTAAACGCAATGTTTGGGACGGTTCAATTTACGGTGTTGTATTGCTAGCACTGTTGTTCTTCCACGACTTGGCTCAAATATCCAGTATTTACTGGCACGCAATTTAACTTCCATGCGAAAAATGCGAAAGGAAAATACTAAATCTTTAACTATCCTTCTGTATTTTAGACTTTTTAGACCGATAAAATGAAGCCGTTCTCTGTAGGATGGTAAACTTCGCGGGTAATTTGGATCGGGAAATGCTCTATAGTAAACTATTCTGGTGAAGGTTTTCGGAACTTTTTCTGATTTCTACAGGTATTTCTTAACCCAAGGATTCCAAATAGTGGAGCCGTACTCCAAGTGTGGTAAGACATACATTTCATACAATTTGACCAGAAAAGGAGTTCGTTGCACTGTACATTCCTCAGAATTAGGAAAAGCGATCGCAGAAGGTGAAAAAATCAACGTAATCTAATACGTTTTTTCTTCACCTTGTGAGCATTGATATGCATATTGTGAAATCTAGGAATGACACTGTTTGATCCGTCGAAGTGACTATGCAAAAAATCGAATCTATTTAAATTTAAATTTATTTAAATACGTCTCAGGGACGTGCCACAAAGACGAAGAACGAAACAGAAATAAGCCGAGTGACTAAATTACGTTTAGAAAGAAAAAAGTGAGAAAAAAGTGAATAGGTTTCCAACAAACAGGTAGTTACGGCGATGCTTAGAAACAAAACAGAAATCACAGAATCAAATCAGAAATACGAGGACGAATCCACACGGGTTGAGAGGACATGTGTAATTAGACATAACCAAACCTACCAGGACTGAAGGAGGCTACAACACATACATTCTTGCCGGTAGTCTAAATTTAACCACCATATCCATCTCTTAGGCAAAACTCCTTATGACCAAATGAGCATGAGGATATTATTGAGGCAACGAAGCTTGCTTGTCCGCGTCAGCCAGCTATGACGCCCTTAGGTAGGTTCCGGAGCTTCGGCACATGGGTACGCTGCCCATGGAACTGGCAACTAGGACAAGAAATCCGCAGCATTAAACTCACAAAAGTTGTGAAAATGGACAACTATCAAAGGATAAGAACCAAGATTTGGTTAAAGATATGCTGGTTCTCACAACCCATGAGGACCGGAGAGTAGGTTGTGCAGTACATGACGAGGAAGAGTACGTGAGAACATGCGACAAATAAAAAAAACTCAACTTGGCTGTGTGTATAAAAAAATAAACTCGTAGAACGTACAACAAAATCAGTAATAAGAGAGAAAAATTCACTTAAATTCCAATCATATAGGCTATCGACTAGATTTGTGGTAGTGGAAAGGCCACACAAAAAGCCATGGTGTTCAGGTGGAATAAATCGAAGCCTGTTGATAAATGATGGAAGTTTTCCATTGATGATTTTTTCCATAACCTTTATAGGCGGAGGCGTCAAACTTATTGGGCGGTAATCAGATACGCACGGAGCGCTAGATGTTTTAGGAATTGCGGTAACTATTGAATCCTTCCATATTTCGGGTACTTTACACAACATTAAGGAGACGTTGAAAATATGAGCTTACAGAAGGAGGCGGAGCACTTTTTATAAACAATTGAAGGAATACGATCATAAGCTTCAGCGATTGATGGCTTCAAGTGCTTTAAATTTTTTTCCACCTCTGCAGGATGGAAATAAAAATTGCTTATTCGATGCCTAGAAGGTGGTGGTAGAGTATTATTTGGTGAGCATAATTCCTCCTTTGAAAACGCAGATGCAAAAAATCTCTTAGCGCTGTGGCCTTACTAAGTTCGCTGAAGCACTGCAAGCCATCCTTATCTAGCAAAACTGGTAGGCGACTTCCAGGTTTCACCTTTTCTGCGAATGTAGATATGCAGCTTTCTCATTGAAGACTGTGCCGAATAACGGCGTTCTCGATTAGTAAAAAAACTTTTTTAAATGCCAATCAACATCAGAGCAAACCTTCTTATATCCGCGGTCGTACAGAGGATTTGGCAATGCTTCAAACAATCGCTTTTTCTGGGCAAGCGAATTTCGAATATGCAGAGGATACCTAAATTGGTAAAGATTCTTGAACTTCAGCGGGACAAAGAGAGACAAGTGTTGATACATAACCCTGCAGAACCGTTGAATAACTCAGATGTGGAGGAATAACCATCAAAAACTGCTAGCCAGCCTACTTTAAGTAGACATTCATTCAGCGAACCGTAATCGACACGCAAAAAGTCAGGCCATGGAACTAAATGGTTTTTAGGGACCTGCAAAAACTTACGAATAAGTGCAACAACTTGTGATCAGAGGTAGCTAGAGGAGGAAGTGTGGTAATACCATTGACTATAGGTGATGGGTGAACACAGAAGGAAGTGTGGTAATACCATTGACTATAGGTGATGGGTGAACACAGGAGGAAGTGTGGTAATACCATTGACTATAGGTGATGGGTGACTATAGGTGAACACATGGTCAAGAGCGTGATTGGAAAACGTCGGAATGTTGACCAGTTGAGTAAATCCAGCAACATCGAAGAACTTCAGAATGCTTGATGAACTGACATGCAATGAAGCGCAATCACTCCGGTCAATATGCAGATTAAAGTCACCTAGTACTACTGTGTCCCTTCTAGCGGCTGCAAGCAGTAAGTAACGCTACGTAACGCGGTTTTTATCATCAGACGTAAGGGATTTAGGTGGACAGTAAACGACAACAAACCTCAAATAAGAATAGGTATTTGTCGAAAACACATCCATACATAGGACATCAGATTTCAAGGAAAAATTGTGCTTCAGTGTATGCACAAGAAGACAACTTTAAACGATGCAACACACACCTCCTCCCCTAGCTCCCCTTCGATCAGCTCTATGTATTTTATAGGGGCAGCCAATTAAAATTTCTGAATCTAGAACTTTCGGGTTCAGCCCAGTTTCAGTAGTGAAAATTATATGAGGCTTCGTGATAGAGATGAAGTGCTGAAGGTGGTGCAGCTTGTTAACAAGACTTCTAGCATTGAACAGGTAACGCGAGAGCGATGGAGGACTACCATGCTCACTTACGAGTTTTCCGAAAGCCCCGCTGAGATTTCGGAAACGTTCTTTCCCTGCAGTCATGCTCCTACGAACAAAGACGTCCGTAAAGCCAGCATTGCGAAGAAGGCGTGCATTAGCTAGCGCCGTTCTCCAGTGGAAAGTCGAGGGCAGCACCACTTTTACCAACCGTGACTCGGCAGCCCATCCTGTACAACTCCACTGGTCTGCAACCCACTTGAAGCACATCTAAAACATTCATTACTTTTTCCTCCAAATCTTTCTGACGGCAGGACGGTGAGCAGTCTGCGGCCGCCTCCTTTAACACTGTGATCACGATACTACGGGAACGCTTTTCTGTTTCAATGTAATCAGAAAATTCCCTTGGAGTTTTCTCGGCCAGTGCGTTCAACATATTGGCGATCACAGGGTATTTATTGCGCTCCAGGATGCACTTAATAAGGTCATTTGCCAACAAGTTGCTGTAGTCGGCATCTAATGGAGCTGCAGGAGGCCTAACTGCGTTCTCGCTTGTGCTTCCTTCAGTAGCGTTAGCACCGCTGATTATTTGCCTACGGACTGTTCTTGCCATTGATTTGACCTACCGCACAAACACAATTCAATTATATTGACCATTCAAAAACAGAAGGAAAAAGAGTAAAGAGTTAAAAAAGAAGGCTGCAACAAAACAGAAGGTTACGATCAGCTAACGAAACGAAAAGGAACTGAAACAGAGGAGGACTGGAAAAAGAAAACTATGAAATCTGGAGAAAACAAAGATTACTGGAATAGCGAAAAATATGCCGCCGTTCAGTCGATATCCACGCAAGAAAATGAAATCTATAGCGGTGAATGGAACACTCCAAAATGGGTCTGAATTTTTTGCACGATCCTCAAACTTCAGAGAACTTTACAATCAGAAAGCTGTTAATTAGCTTATGGTGCGATGTTTCTGAAAACTTCTCTGCGAACATTCCTTTGCTCATCTCACCATATGTTTGACGATTTCAGTTTCTTTTGGGAGAGTGACAACCTATATATGCGGAGCGATTCGTGTCCAAGAACTGAGTCATCATGCCTGTTCCGCAATTTTTTTACTGATGTTAACGGCTGTCCAGAACTAGGATGGTAAATAGGTTGATGTCTTTTTTCTGATGTTTTTCTTACGTTTCTTCTTCTTCACATGTTTCACCGTGTCATTATGCCTGCTCTAAACCTTTTCTGACCTAATTTCTTTCCTGAGTCGGTTAGCAGCTATGCAGAGCACGGGGGAGCCTATTAAGGCTGTCACTCTTTAGTCACATCTTTATAATATCTTTCCTTACACTAATATCACATGAGTCTTTACCTTCAAACATGTTCTATTGCTAGTCGGTTAGGATAACTCAGTTCCTATAGAAGCAGCATCGAATGGAAGCGTAATGAGGGCCTGAGTATGACCGGATCTAAGACCGGACTCCTAGCTGCTTCCTTCTTATATGCCGCTCGAAAGTGATTTTTTCTCATCCAACCGGGATCACGCCATAGCTACATATACTGATTGCCTAACCGACCTCTGCACCGTTATACTGCGATCAAGTTAATCCTTAAACTATATTACTATATTACTGTCATTCTCATTCTTATTCTGTTACCATTCGTTGAGTCGGGCTCCTTGTAGATGAGCTTCTGAATGCTGCACAACACTTAACAACAACGAAATTGCAGGGCATAGTGATATCTAGCCAGATATACATTATTGTTTCTTCGTGAGGTTACCAGGGTCGTGCAAAATTGTTTTGGCTGTCATTTCCCTGTTTTGTGAGAGCACTAAGATGCAGTTATAAATAAACAAATAAATAAATAAATAAATATTTTGTTGTGTTTTAGCAATGCTTCCATTTTTCAATAGCACCTTTTATTACGCAAATAATAAAAATGAAAACAGAGGTGGAGATATTAGCGGTTTTTATGAATTTCTTCAATTGTTGCGTGCTACGTGGCCAGTTCTCGTTTGTTCGGTCTGTAGCGTCTTTTTCACCACTGCCGTCTCACGCACACGCAAGTCATCCATCTCATTGTTTCTTTTCGATACTGGAGACGTTAATGAAGTCCTTAACTAATTTATAACCGAGAAACGGCTGCTTCTTTATAGCGCAATGTATACCGGCTTTCCACGCTTTCTAAAAGATCATTTCCTACATGAAACGAGCTACGCTGCCTTCCTCCGTTACATGTTTGTAGCTTAAATTAGCCAGAATGGCTGAAAAATTGATAGCGGCGCAATCAGAGGACTCGTCGACTGTTGCATACATCCCGAATCGAGGTTCGACCGCGCAGAACAAGCAAGGATTGCATCCCTTCGGGGTCAGTGAATTGCTACCGTACTGGTCTAGGTAGGAAGGATAGAACGCTGAAATTGCTTTCGGTTGCTTACAACAGATCAACTGTGAGGTTCAAATCACCTGCATCTCCTGTCCTCTCGTTAATCATCGACTTGCTCGAACGGGCGCCGCCAGCGTCTCCAATACTCCCTGTCGCGTGCCAGAATGCTCCAATGGATCCTCTTGCTCGAGGGACACAAAAAGCGTCACATCGATCGTTCAGGTCTTCACGAAGAAATCCGACGAACACGTTAGTGGGTGTCCTGGTGTTCCCTTGACATCCCGCGGAA
This sequence comes from Heligmosomoides polygyrus bakeri, assembly GCA_947359475.1. Taxonomy (NCBI): domain Eukaryota; kingdom Metazoa; phylum Nematoda; class Chromadorea; order Rhabditida; family Heligmosomidae; genus Heligmosomoides; species Heligmosomoides polygyrus. The sequence continues at coordinate 90,240,550 of OX375868.1, read as the reverse complement.
TCCAGCCCGGCCCGTGATAGCTCTCGTCCAGCAGGTGTCTGTGAGTCGCACCACCTGCCGACCCACCTATTTCGACGATTTAGCCCAGGTTAATCACCTTTTGGATCAGATGAATTAAAAAATTTCAACGAAAATCATACTAAATTCGACGACTTAGACTGCGACAGCGACTCTGATCTTTGAACGTCGACGAAAATCGGAACTCCGCAGGCCTCCTCTCACTTGCCTGAAACGTACCGTTCCGAGTGTCGTTGTCCCGATTCCGAACGACTCCGAGTGTCGTTGGAGACCTGTTCATCCTGCCTTCATATGATCAAAGCCCCTGATGTTTACGTTATACGTTACAGTAGAAGGAACACAGGATTGGGCACGATGTTGAACGTTTTTCGCCTTCTTAGGAAAAATAGAACACTCCTTTCAGTTGCTCACCGCAACTCATTTCTATTGGCCAAGTCACCTGTATCATCTACCCCCGCCCCTTTGGTCATCGGGTTGCTAGAGCAACCCTCAGCAACGTCTTTACTCGTCCCTTTGCCAGACTGCTCCACTGAATGCTCCTTGCTCAAGGTTACGAATAGTCTTTTATCGTTCGTTCAGCGCTTTCACGATGAAGTCCGACCAGCGCGAAGACGAGGTGCGGTGTTCTCTTGACATCCCGCTGAATACGGCTCTCGTCCAGCAGTTGTCTGCGAAACGCACTACATACATGGCCGGCCCACCTAATTTTCGACGAACTGGCCCATGCGACAGCGTCTCTGATCTTTGAAGATCGACGAAGCTGCAGACTTCGGAGGCCTTCTCCTGGCTGAATGTCGTGTTATTTCCAGCATCGTTCTCTCGATTCCTCGTCGCGTGGCACTGATCGCGTGTTCATCCTGCTTTCGTATGGAAACGAGCTCGGTCTGGCATTTGCCTACGTTTTCTAGAACCTCGTGCTGATGTCGCTCATGTGGTCGACAAACCTCCATTTTTCTTTCAAGCGAAAGCACGTGAGCCCTCTTTTAGTTCTCGTCCCGTAGCCACATAGTACTGGAAGAGCGAAGACCTCGAGGAACTATATGAAGAGCGGCGACGGCTTCTTCGAGCGCTGTTGACGGACGAAAAAATCGCTCAGTGCCTAATCGAGTCGGTTGCGGAGGCACGAGTGATTCGTTTTGTCTGCAATGACATCGTGGTCGCCTAAGCGGTCCCAGGCACCATCAAATCACTTGCAGCTGCCGTCTTTGTTCTCATCCAGCCGAGGCTTCGCCTATGGTCTCCAGTATCCCCCGTCTAGGAATTTATCCTTGGGTGCTATTCTGCCCACAGATAATCGGAAGTTATTGAGTTTCTCTTAAGAGCTATTATATTTATTTTAATTTTAATTCAAATTTTAGTTAAATTTTCTGCTAAAAATTAAGCATCTACTCTGCGGCCCTACATTTGGAGCCTTTCTAACGTATTCTTAATCCATTCAATTATAATTGTGGTGCCCTTCTCGAGTGTTATGGTTTGCTGCCGTTCTCTTAAATATTTTTTATTCCGCCCAAAAGGTTGAGGAACTAAATTAACGTTTTCCAGATCTTCTTTCTCTATCCCATTTTACCTCTTAGTTTCGTTGTTTTTATGCGTAGGAAGCTGTTTTCTCTTCATCCCACAATTCCCTTTTCGCACAATTCCTTGTTTGGTTTTAGCATTTCGCACCATTAATTCTCATTTCACACCCTTTCCTTCCGAGTCCTTCATTGATATTCTTTTTCCTCCTATCTTCCTCTTCGGGGCGTGTGTAGCGCAGTCGGAGAAGGTGATGGCTGTCGCATGCACCCGATACGAGGTTCTTGGTTCGGATTTTCCTCCCAGGCCAACCATGTCCCCCATCCATCCGGTGTCGCTGAATTGGTGACAGACTTGTCTGAGAAGGATAAAGCGATGGCTTGCTCATCGGCTGGCCAACCATTGTTTGGCCAACTGCTCATTCATCTCGCCTCCACGACATTCCGTAGATGCAGAATGCGTGGCGCAACTCAAAAGCGATTAAGACTTTTGTCATTTATCGTCTTTTTTGATTGGTCATTATTTTACTCTTTCTCTACCGTCATAATTTTTATTTTATTTCCGGTTATGCATTCCATTAATCATCTTTTATATTTTCACATAGTCCATTATCGTGATTTCCTTGAAATTTTTTATTCTCTTTCTTTATCCTTGGTTTCTTTCTGTTTCTCTCTCTTCTTCTTTTTCTCATTTTCGCCATATATTTCTGTATTGCTTAATTCTTCCTATCATCTGGTCTGTTTCCCTTTGTTCTTCTCAACCTTTTATTTGTTATATTCCTTCCTCACCTTCTTCTCCTCTTCCTTCCGTCTTATCTTTTTATCTATTTGATGCATGGCAGCGTAGTTGAAGCCCAACGAACATCGAGGTCCTTGTTCGAGTCCCGCCCGAACCGAACAACATTTCGCCGCATTTTCTTCACATTTTTTCTTGCTTCGGTCAGTGTCTTTTCTCTTTTCATTATCTTCGTTGTTCCCCTATCTTTGTGATTTATATCCTATGCTTCGTAGACTCAAACGCTCATAAAAAGCATTGGATTACCTGGTCTCAACATTGTTTAATGCCCTGCGTTCCTTCAATAAGGATACGGATAAGGAACAGCGTTACTGAATCCCTTTTTGGAATGTGCCACGCATTCTAGTTCTACTTTTCGTAGAGGCGATTTCAATCCACATTTGGCCATACAATAACCTTCGCTGACTAGCCGATGAACAACTCATCGCTTTATCCTTCTCAGACAAGTCTGGTACCAATTCACCGACCCCGTAGAGATGGAAGGCTTATGGTTGGCCTGGGCGGAAAATTGAAACCGGGAACCTGAAATGGGATGCACGCGACAGCCGGCATTTCCTTTGACTGCGCTACACACTCCGTCAATAAAGGTAACAGACAAAAAGCGCTAATCAACCCTTTGGAGGAGTGCGCTACGCATTTCAATTCTACATGATATCATTGTTCATTCAGCTGCTGCGGCTCAGTGAAACCAATTGGGGCTTTCCGTAACGGACACTCAACCACCGTGCTCGCACTTCACTCCAGATTGCAGTGATGAATGGACATAAAACAGCTGAACGTGACTTTCTAGTCGAGCAGAACACGTTTCCACATTGCTGCGCTTTCATGGCAGTAAAGAATTGCGCCGTATGTGGCGGTTTTTCAAGCGAATTTCTGCAACAGTTCCACCGTTGATTGATGACCAGTGAAAGCGCTCATCGTCTCGGTGACTCTTTTTTTGCCGTTTGACTCTCCGTTTGCAACACCTGAGAGCATGTACTATGTTTCTTCTCCTCGACTCTCTTCACAAAATGATCTTTTTTAACCTTCATGAGCACGACTGCGAAGAAGCAAATATTCCCCTCTAACCTAAGGAACTGCAGGGAGGATGAAGTTGTTCGCCGTCGACCTTCACTTCCTCGTCTCCATATTCCATCTCTGCAGGACATTCTCGAGGATTGCGGTAAAAAGCTTCTGGGATTTGGTGCCTCTTGCCGAACCTCCCTCTTCACGTCGACGACGACGTCGTTGAAGAATGGCGAGATATCGGTCATCAATCCACTGTACAGTTCTCATAAAAAGTATGGCGTTAAGCATTCACCCTGGAATGTGTCATGCATCATACCCGAGGCAATAAACGCATAGCATAGCGTGTGACTGAATTCAGAGCGGGAATATGGTCTGCCGAGAGCTGCCAATTTCTAACATTTTGCCCGTTAAACTGCAAATTAATACTGGAATCTCTTTACCTAGATGAGTTTTTTTATCAAAAAACAGTGAACGATTCTGAACATGAAGCGATATTTTCATATATTTTTTGATTACTTTCGTCTGCTTTTTTTGTCTCTCATTTTCTAATAACTGGGGTTATTCTGCTAATTTATTTCCCATGTTCCTTCTATGATTTTTATAGCAACGGTTGCGAAATCTGTGCACCATTGTTTTGAACCGAACCGGTTCTGGGTTCTAATATAGCCACGGACGAAAAACGAGCTGAATATAATGGATGGAGGTGATACTGAAGTATGTGGAGGACGTAGGAGCGACCATTTTAGGGAGACCTTGCATACCAGGCATCACCATGCCTTTTTTATGCGAGGACAGAGCCGTCTCCGTCTATGGAACCAGGGTCTATGTACATGGACTGTAGACACATTATTTAGCTTCTCATCTGCTGTGTCTCCGCGAGAACCTAGCTGCCACAATACCGAGTACTTTACTCTAATTCAGGAAAGGATAAAAAATTTCAGCGAATTTTTCAACTAAATTTTTTGCCAAGCTCGAAAAAATCCGTCGAAGCGTCTTCTGCCGTTTCCACAACGCTCTGAGCACTTCGAAAGAAACTGAACACCTTCCAAGTAAAAACACTGTCTTCCAAGCCAAACTAATTCTGCTTTGTAAGCTGGTAAAACGATGTTTTGTTGCGAACAAAACTTCAAGCGCTATGCGAGACTCGAACCGCACCTCCTGCTGACCGAGCGGGCATGCTCTACGCCTTTTTATGGTTAAAACGGTCCAGACGAATTACTCGACTCCGAATAAATAATTATGGCTTTTTTCCGAGAACGTAAGAATTAGTGCGTATCGATTTCGACTTCACCCTCTTTCTGGACTTGCCCGAAATCCCCAGCGGCTGTGCCATGATATGTGAGGGCTTTCGTAGAAGTTCAGGAGAGGGATAGTGGGGCATGGGAGATGGAACAGCACTTCCTTCACGGCCTACCAAATCTCATTTTTGAAGAAAGGCTGGTTGTCCATTTGGCCGCACATCGCAAACACGAGGAGTATCCTCCAGAATCCGGAGTATTATTTGAAGAGTAAGCAAATTTTAGGAAAATCCCAGTCATGGCGCATGGTGTGCATATTGATGTCACTTCGACGATTCTCCTCTTCTGAGTTCTGAAACACTGCTTTTACTGGTCTCCGTAATTTCCTCACATCTGAGCGAGAATATGTGATTGAACACAGAAAACAGTAAACCTTATAATTTTTAGAGAAAGGTCCGTTTCTCCTTTCGCTATTTTCCGGCGTTATTGTACTTTCATGTAGTCATTTCAGAGGTCGAGAAGAGATCGATAAATTTTTTTCGCTCAAGCGTTGAGCAGAGGGTTATTTGAGGTGGTGATCACGAATCTGATATCTTTTAAATTCTGGCACATTACGGCAGGTTACGGTAGATAGAGGTGACTAAGGTCGTTGTCACAGATTACGCCTAAACATCGTCAATGGGGGATATGTGGGGTGTCGATCATGAATCTGACATCCGTTTTTGAAAATTCGACCGATTAGCGTACGGTAGGTACGGATGGCTAAGGCCATCAAGGTCATAATTAGTCCAAACTTCGTTTATGTAGGTTATTTTTGGGTGCTGATTACGCGTCTAGCATCTTACTGAATGGGCAGATACGGTACATAGTGGCACAGCTTGTGAGTGGTTCCGCAGAGATCGCCTCTTAGTCACCTCTACCTACCGTAACCCACCGTATTCTAGTGTGATACGAAAAATGGATGTTAGATTCGTGACTCCAAATGATTCTGTGATAAGTTGGGCAAAATCGGTGATTATGATCTCTACAGCCTTGGTCACCCGATTTACAGTAGTCAGTCGAAATTTTAAAAATAGATGTAAGATTTATGATTAGCATCCCAAATGTAACCACCTAAGCGAAATTTGGGCATTTTTTGCCTCTATTTGACCTCTGGAGTCGTGAAAGTACAAGCGCCACTTTTCATTGGAATTCATAATTCGTCTCTCTAGTCGCGATAAATTGTTTAGAATTACCTATAGAAGCTGACATTTCGTTTCTTCCTCCTTCGTGTTCTATTCGGCACTATTCTAAACAACATGCACTAACTGGAAGGCGTCCTTAGACCATCCACAGATATAGCGATCAATCCTGAAGCGGAGGAAAATGCGAAACCGCAGTGAGCATGAACATGAACCTCATCATTTTTTTTGTCAAATATCATTAATCCTCGACGATCGCAGTCTGCCTTTCCCTCAGGCCCCATGGCATCACTTCCCAAAGTTTCACTATAAATCAACCCAACCCCTCTAAATTTAGTCCAAACTTTCTTGTTTTCTCCCTTATTCAGGAGTGTGTAGTGCAGTCGGAGGAGGTAGCTGTCGGGTGCACCCGACACCCAGGCACGCCCAGGCCAACCAAACCTTCCGTCCCTCCGTGGTCGTTGCATTGGTACCATACATGTCGTGGGAGGATAAAGAATTGACTTGGGCTCGTAGGCTGGTCACAGCAAGTCACTGGATCGGTGAAATACGCTTTCAAATAGCCTTCACGACATCTCTGTAGTATAAGTGGAATGCGTGGCACATCCCAAAAGGAAATGAGTAATGCCTCTTTTATCCTTTTCCTTGAGAGTAATTTATTGATTTTTCTTTTATTTTAGTTTGACTATTCATTTATTTATGCCATTTTCACGTCGAATTGTACACTATTCTTGTCAAATTGGATACCTTTCTAATGAGAATTGACGCTTTTGAAAACAAAGGCAACGTCGTCCAAGTTGAAGCGAGTTTTTGAAAAGTTAAACTGCCGACACTTAAAGGCGGTTAGAATAATTTTTCGTTCAAGGAAAATTTGACACAACTTTCTTTGAAATTTTTACATCAGCTGTCGGAATGCGGGTACTAATTTTATAAAATTGTAATTTTTTCAAATTATAAGCTAAACTTTGCTTTAAAATGATCAAGGCATAAATCGTTTGATGCATTAGAAACCAGATTGCGCCATGCATTCGAAAAGCTCTTCGCCATTTTTATTTGATTGATAGTGTAAATTCTGCTTACATGAAACATTAGAATGAGAATATGTATGTTTTTTTTATAACTGCCTTTGTTATATCGTTTACAGGTTTAAAACTTCCATGCAACTAAAATTTTGCTATAAATGGATAATAATCGCGATTTTTTGGAGGAGGGCATCGCGCAATCTCTTCATTTAGTACTAAAACGGCTGCCTTTCTGTTATTCAAAACAAGTTTTATACGACTATTTTTCCTTGATAAATAAAAATGTTATAAAATTTCAAAAAATAAATACGTTCGCTTATTGGTCGGGTGAAATGAAGTTTCGAAGAGAAGGTCGTAATAAATCTTCCTTGAGCAAAAAAAAAATCTTCTAAATATTGTCGAAAGACTGTTGTTTCACCTGTGACAGGCTTGCTTTAATTTAGATGACCTTCATTTTATTTATTCATATTTATTTATCCATAGCGTGGACACGATACTCACGCGTAAAACATGAAAAAGGGAATAAGTTCCACTAAAAAAAGTTACAAAACAGCATTCAAACGTAGATCAGAGACGTTCGTAACTTTGAAAGCGGCTATGAACATTTTTATTTCAGAAGCACGAAGTTTCTTTAGAAGAGTGTCCAATTTGACGTCAAAAATGACGTGCCATACTCGTTAGAACATAAAACAGAAAGAACTCGAACATGTCAGAAGAAAAAGCAGAAGAAAACAAGCAGAAGCATCAGCAGAACAACGAATTAAGAGGCAGACGCGACACCCATTGGTAACTACAGGAAGAAAACCAGAGCAGCAAACCGAAACCAAATTATAATAGTGTATTATTTGATTTATTTTTTATTTATTTATGAAGTTTCTGCAGTTTTGGTGAGAACCTGCCACCATTTCCGTGCATATCAAACGCTTATCACGAACGCCTCTCGAGTGCCTGGCGCTCGCCATTGTTCATGTCCGGCGTTCTCTCGACGATGACGACGATGTGATGTGTTCGAATTGCCGTAAATCATCCCGTGCATCCTCCGGGGGAGAGTTTCCTTCCGTGCGTCCGTTCTTTATCGATCATACGGTGTAATGGATTGCTTGCCATCTGGTCAATTCTTCATCTTCGGCGGTTCGTCTTCGACGGCAGCGGCGGATGCGGTTACATCTGCTGCTCCGCGCGCGCGCTGTCCGACCGGACCCGGACCGGCAGAGCCCTTCCCTTCCCTCGCGGCGACGACCTCTTGTCGTTGTATCGTTGCGACTTTGAAGAGGTTCATCCGATTCGAATTCTGTGGCGCTTTTCGATAGCGCATGAGCTTCGTGGTACCTCACAACCGCCTTCATATTATGCTAAACTTTCAATTTGTCTAAAAAATAGGCTATTATTTTCCTTCGCCTTGTCGATAAAAAGAATAACAGAAGAGTGTTGAAGAGCGATGGTCCTTATTACAAATCTGGATTATTCATATATTTTTATATTTTCAAATGTAACTAACTGCAATGCTTACCGGAGAAGGTTCTCAGGCGCATTTCTGAATGGCGCTAATGAATACGAGGATCTACATTCTCCGAGTAGTTGAAATGTAGTGCAATTTCTGCGGAGTTCTTGAAGCTATTGAGATATGGATGCCGAAGGCTTACTATGGGAGTCGCTTAGTTGCACAAAGCAATGACTTCCATATATCGAATATGCAGAAAATGCAAAATTTCTGGTTTCTGTGCGAAGCAAAATTTTCGGATCCTCCACTTTATAGGATTTTTGCATTTTTCTGCGTTTGGAAGGTGTTGCCTTATAGGACTGTGCTAGTCCATTTTAAACGCTTAGGGCTCCGAACTCGATAGATTTATGGACTTTGCAAAGATGAAACTCTTTTTTGAATTATTTATTTAATTATTTATTTGCACACGGCGTTACGTTGTAACGCCAACGAAATAGCCAGACAAACAAAATAACCGTTGAAAACAACAGTAGATGAACACTCAACTACATTAAAATTGGAAATGTCTTTACTTTAGTAATTATTATTAAATTGTATGAAGGGTGGCGATCCTGCGAGTGGCAATAATTTTTTCCAATTTTTTTTTTAGAAAACGCCTCTTTCCCGGTTGAGCAACATTGTGGTCTGCAGGGTTTTCCTTTTGTCTCCGTCGGTTTTTTATTCGTTTACGGTATTTTCTATTTGCAGCTTTTTTGCTTAATTTTGTCAATTGAAAATTTTAAAACTTTTCTGGTCTTACAATGTAGCTGACAGGTTTAATACTAGCTACTATTAGAGCTGGCGTTCAATGCATCCGATTTTAAGAAGAAGAAGGCACTGGTAGCGCAGTCGGAAGAGGTGCCGGCTATCGCGTGTACCCAACACAGGTTTCTGGTTCGGATCCCGCCCTGGCCAATCTAGCCTTCCATCACTCCGGGCTCGATGAGTTTGTAGCAGCCTTGTCTGGGGAGGATAAAGTGCTGGGTGACTTGTTCATCGGTTGTCACCACAAGTTATTTTATAGGCCAAATACGCATTCATATTGGTTCCACGACATCTCATAGAAATAGTTTCCCTGGCGCATTCCATTACGAATTGAGTAACGTCGTCCTTCATCTTTATCCTTATGATTTGTGTTTGGAAGGTATTGCCTTATAGGAGTGCGCGAGTCCGTTGTAAGCTTTCAAAGCTCCTAACTCGATAGGTTTAAAGAATTTACAAAGACGAAACACTTTTAACACATTTCTAAATAAATAATATAAAAGGTGGCGATTCTCTCAGTGGTATTTATTTTCTCCGATTAGACAAGCGCCTCGTATCTCTTTTTGTTGAGCAACTTTGTGGTTTGCAGGATTTTCCTTATCTCACCATCGACTGTTTATTCGTTCACAGTATTTTCAGTATTACCGTAGTATTCCTGTATCGCTTGCTGATTTTTGCTTCATTTTGCTGAGTGAAAATTAATTTTGATACCTTTGAAGTTTCAAGACATAATTGATAGATTAAATACTTGCAACCATTAAAACACTTAATTGTTGAAGAGTAAGGAGATTTCAGAAGTGTTTTGATTGGAGGTGTGAAATAGGGTTAAGCGTTTAACCATTAGCCTTTGCAGTGCTCCTCTCTTGATAGTCAAACGGCGCAGTCGGCAGGATAAGCTGGTCTCACACGCTCTTACGAATCGATTTTAAGTTCGATTTGACGCTCAGGCTAATCAAGTTATTATATTCTTGTCCAAGAGATGGACGAAAAAAACTAAGTCCTGTATCTCAAAGGCCTCGTTAATCTATTAGGGTGGGCCAAAAGTAGTGAGACAAATTGAAAAAAATTCTTTTCTCTTTATAACTCAATTACAATTCAACGATGCTGAGGAATGTGTATGCCATTAAGGTCAGTGACTTGCTGCCATCGCTCAGCCAACTTCCTGATCCCATCCTTCCAGAACTGCTTGGGCCTGGTGTTGATCAACTGCTCGATATGGTTGTCAAGGACTGCTTGGGTTCTTGTGTCCCTTCCGACTAGGAAGTCCTGTAGGCTCAAGTAGTAGTGGTAGTCGCATGGAGAGATGTCCAGCGAATACGGTGGGTGAGGCATGTGAACGTAGCCCAGCTGGCCAAGCTTATCCGTGCTTACTTTTTCCCGATGAGGTGCGGCGTCGTCGAAGAGGAGGACCTTCTTGACGCGTTGCGACTGAATAAGTTCGAGTCGCAGGTCCATCTCTTCTATTTCGTTTAACATGGGCTTGGAGTCCATTGTCGTGCTTTTGGGAGACAGCTTCCAGGATACCGGTCTATGGGTGCAGACCCAAAACTCTGAAGGAGCTTCTCGCCGTGAACATCCCGCCGAACGAAGGTCGGTTACAGGTCACAAGGCCTCACCGAGACTTGCTGCTTGGCAGGGTTAAGGTAAAAGACGTACTTTTCATCTTGCGTGACTATTGAGTCAAGGCCCAGACTACTCGGGGTGGGGGATTCGGGCGAGATTTGCGCGACACAGGTCGACTCGTCAGACTGGGGTTTCGGCATGAGAGAGACGGGTTTTGGCATGCTCCTGGGAAGGGCGGAAGTGGTAACTTCTCAGATGGGCTTCAGTAGGTAGCATACAAACATACAAATACGATAAGCACGAAACCAGACTCCGGCCACGAGATATAAGGACACAGCATGGAGAGTCTCATAGCTTTTGCCCTCCCTCTAATAGTACGGGTTCGTAGGCTGAGAGTGAGAAATTTATTTAAAGTCGCAATGGGCCTCTATAGTATAACAACTGAGTGATTCTACTTGTATGAGTAGACAACCTGGTCAGTGGTTTCGGACATAAACACTTTGTGTAATTGTCCTTTCGCTAGTGGGAAGCGTGCACAGAACAGGTTTTACTCATCACTCAACATTCTCGTGGCAGTTGGTGGAGAGCCCTGTGACGCCGTTCCGAAGCAAGGCAGAAGCTTTTTGCAGTCATCATTTTTGCTTAAAAGGCTCAAATCACTCAGTTTATCTCATGCTGCTTCGAGAGAGCCGGAAGCGATTACAGTGGAGTTTCTACCGTAACCCGAACTCCTTCCAATGTTCCTACTGGTCTCCACTGGTAGTTCCATGGGAGGTCGAAAGTGAGCCTTCCCTAGTGAGTTCTCATGAGTGCAATTGTGTCGTTTAGCAGTAGCTGAAGTTCTTGGACAAAATTCAAGGGAGGGAATGTAGAGGAGAAACACATCACGCTCCTTTCGACTATGTTAGACCCCTTACACTTACTATGTAACTAATAATATTTCCTAAGTACGGTCCACTTAACCCAGTCGGAGAAGGCATCTGCTCTCGCGAGCTACTTGAATCGATCCACGGTTCGTGTCCCGCACTGATCAAAAAACGTCTTCCATTCGTCAAGTGTCGCCAAGTTGGTACTGCACCTGCTTAGGAAAGATGAAGCGTATTCATAAGCTAATCACCGAAAGTGATTTTAAGGGCCAAACACTTTTTAGGTTAACTTCAGGATGCTTTGCTTAAACAGAAAGCATGGCGCATCTCGTAATCAGACTGTGTTTAGCGGATATTTATTCTTTATCCTCTGTGGTTTAGCTTCATCTTGAAGATCTTTATTCTATTTCATGCTTCGAAATACTGTGGTTCTCACAACTTTACATTCTGCTTTTTTATCCTCCTTCTTCATGTTGCTATATAGAAGTGCATCCGAACTGAAGCAAAGGAAGACCAGAGATGTTTCGAGCCTTTTCTTGGCCCTATGTTCCTCTACTAAATACGTTCTCCTTTATGACTCCTATAAATTCTCGTTTTTATTCATTGTCTACGGCGTGCGCTGGGCCATAAATCTGCGTTCTCCACATCCTGTCTTAATCCTTACGCATTACGAAGTGCCATGAATATCATTGCCGTGAGATTCATAGCAAACGTAGAACTAACAGAGCTGAGAAATTTCTGAAAGTTTTGGGGATTTTTATTTTAATTTGTGGCAGTCCTCCATCAGTATTCGTCTATTTAAGAGGCTACTAAACATCTTTTACTTATTTACTTGTAGGTAATGAGGCTGCAGACTATGCAGAACACTGAAAAAATTTTAAAATTTTTTAGAAGTAAATTTTGCTACTATTCTTTTTGGTGGTTCATTTCTATAGTCAATTTTATGCGGTCGACGAAAAGCACTAATCAGCTCCTCCATGAGGAACATTTACTGCTCTGGAGAAGGAGCACTGCCGTCGCCTTAAGTTTTTCTAGGGTAAATCCGTTCCCGTCCCCAAGATCTTGATGTCCTACTCATTGATTACCCCCTCGAGAGTGTTCGACGTCGATAAATGTCACAGATAACCCGGTGCCATATCGACCGGGTTCCACATTTCAGGAATGCTCTTCCTCTTGCTGGGTCTGCTAACCTGGCGGGAGACCATTGCATGCCCGACGCAATGCAACTGTACAGATGTAGCCGTCGACTGTTCATATAGAGGTAAGTATGTACTTATTATTCATTTATCTGTTTATACCATTTTAATGTTGAATCGAGCACTTTTTAAATCAAACTCCACACTTTTCTAATCGAATTGGACAGTATTCAATTCAAATTGGATTCTCTCTTAAGCCAGCCAGAGACTTTTGAAATCAAAGCGAACTCTTCCAAATTGAAATGAGCTCCTTGTACATTCAACTACAGACTCTCCTCAAAGTTTGGAATAATTTTTGTGTAAGGAAAATTTTGGTAAAACTTTCTTTGAAGTATTAGATCACCTACCCAATAAGCGAGCGTTTGCAGTTGCAAAAATTGCAAGTGAAATTGTTATTTTTAAAGAAAAATAATGGTCTAAAGTATGCTTTGCAGGACAGCGGCCATTTTTAGTGCCAAAAAGAGATTGAGCCATGCCCTCGTCAAAGAGAGGGGAGGAGTCCTCATAATTAGCTTGGACCACCGAACAGTCCACTATCAGGCGCCAAATATGGTGGCTGGTTAGTCGCAATGGATGACGATGTGGTCACAGCATGAACGAGATTTCAAGTGTGACAAACGGCGGGGTAATACTGCGACAGGTCAAAGAAACCAAGCGGTTTTGTGAAATCCATTTTTAAGTGATTCAGAAGGCCCTTAGATGCTGTGCAAAGAAGTGAGCGAGACAAGTAAAAACGTCTTCTTTACGAAATTTTTCCCGTTTCACATTTCGTATATATGAAAAGACGTCATGTTGCGCCAGCATTCACCGTCGTGTCAGTTTCGACAATTCTTGACGCATCTGGACACTCCCCTAAGGTAGCTTAAGACATTAGAAGTCAACGAAAAAATATCCAAATCAAAACGAGCTTCTTATATACCACTTTCACGTCGAAGTTGACACTCTTCAAACACAATTGGACAATTTTCACGTCAAATTAGACACTCTTCTATGCTGGCCTGTGAACTTCGAAAACAAAGCGAACTCTTTCAAATCGCAAAGAGCGTTTTTGCATTAAATTAGAGGCTCTCCAAAAATGTTCCAATAATTTTATGTTCAAGGAAATTTTAATATCAATATAACTTTCTTTGAAGTTTTAATTTACTTCCCAATGAGAGAACACGTAGTTTGAAATTTAAAAAAATTGTATTTTTGAGGAAAAACAATGATTTAAAGTTTGTTTTGACGGACGTTTTATATTGCCAAAATAGAGACTGCGCCATGCCCCGTCCGAAGCTTTACGATTTTCTTTCGATTGATAGCAGATTCTCAGTCCGCATGCAGTTTCACACACGAGCGGAGCAACGCAAACAATTGTAAAAATACACATATGCTAACATTCTTGCTGCATCTAAGCAGTATTTGCACTAGCAAGCAAATAGACATTGCGACTTGCTTTTGAAGTGCATGGCGCAATCTAGTATTTTAGTACACAACCTGATTGCAGCCTTGTGGCGCTTCAAAACAAAATTTGATTTATTGTTATTTTTCTCAAAAATAAAACTTTTATAAAATTATTACACTTGTTGAGGCAACTGAATTAAAACATTTCAAGAAAAGTTCCACCAGATTTTTTTAAGCAAAAATTATTCAAACTGTCTTAGTGAGTCTGTAATTTAACCTGCCTAAAGGTCATTTCGAACGGGAAGAGTTTGCTTTGATTTCAAAAGTCTTAAGCTTGCTCAGAAGAGTGTCCAATTTGATTTGAAAAGTGTAGAATTCGACGTGAAAATGGTATGTATTAAACTAGAGACCCTCCTTAAAGTTTAGAATAATTTTTTATGTAAGGAAAATTTTGGTAAAACTTTCCTTGAAGTTTTAGATCACCTACCCATTAAGCGAACGTTGCAATTTTGTGCAATTGTTATTTTTTTAAGAAATATAATGGTCTAAAGTTTGGTTTGCAGGACAGCGGCCATTTTTAGTGTCAAAAAAGATTGCGCTATGCCCTTGTCAAAGACGTCGCCATTTTTAATCAATTGATGGCAAAATTTTGGTTCGCATGGAGTTTCACACTTACAAACGATGCAACATGAACTGTTATAAAGAACACACATATCCTCACTTTGAGGCTTCATGTAAGCAGCATTTACACTATCAATCAAATAAACATCGGCATTTTTTGTTAAAATCTGCCTTGACGACTGAACGGAAATTTTTAGAAATTTAATGTAATTTTTAAAGGACCTTTTTTCTCAGTCACTTTATCATCTTTTGCATTTTCCCTTCTCCCTTGTCAGTCTTCACTAATATTGCCGGCCTCATCATCCCAATTAGGAGTATTCCTGAAAAACTATTGAAATCAGCAAAAAATATTTTGATGTTTTTATGCTATTCTCATGCCTTCTATGGCGCATTTGAATTTTTGAAATAAATGCAATTGATGCTGGAAAAATTCTTCGTCGAGCCTCCAGGCACGTCAACAAATCCACAAAGTGGTCTGACCTCCTCGTAAGATATGCTTATCCTCACTTGGCGCCCAGGATACTGTGCTCGCCACCTAAAGTAGTCGAATACGAGAGAATGTTACCAGACATGGACGTATTTTAAATGATTTGAAAAAAATGCTAGTGAAGGGGTAGAGAACGCCGTCACTCAATCTCTCTTGAGATGCGCCACGCATTCTACTTCTACAGGATGTCCTGGAGACAATTTGAATGCGTAATTGGCCATGTATTAAGCTACCTGTGGTGGTCAGCTGATGCAGAAGTCAGCGCTTTATCCTTCCCAGACATGTCTGGTACCAATTCACCAACCGAACATTCACCGACGGTGTTGGTTGTCCTGGCGGAAAATCCGAACCAAGAACCTGGTATAGGATATGCATGGAGGAGCCGGAAGATTCCCCTTCGACTGCGCTACACGCGCCCTAATAACAAAAATTTGGAAAGCTACTTTCCTGAACGTTAAACGTCAACGACCGTGTCACACTCTTTCGGCCGTCTGGGATCATGTGACACGATGTCGTGTCAGAGTTCCGACGATGTAAAAAAATCGATTGGTCTCGTTCACAGGGTCTCAGACGCGAGAATCGTACGTTTGCCAACGTGTTAACATTCTGCTAGGCTTTTAATTGTATTTTATTAGTTTTTTCGGTACTTAGCTGGCTGATTCCCGCATCGAGACTGTACACGCTCGTGTAGCAGTAACACAAGACGGTTTCGCAAATAACCAGGAAAAGGGGAGGAACTTCGGGGTCTGCCTAATCTTACATTCTAAGATGCCTTGTCGATGCGGGCAGCAGCCTAAGTACCGTTCTCTTGACTGAGAATCCCATTTGCAGCTAATTGTATTTATAACGAAATTTAACGATCTACCGGAAAGCTGGGATACTTTTTTGCGCTTCCTACATACACGATGATTAACGCCGCCCTTTATTCTTTATCCTATAATGATTAAGCTCAGCGCTAATTAGCCTTTGCTGGTAGGGCTGCTGCTGCTTTTGGTATACATTATGATAGCAATAATGTTAAAAATACAACTAAATAATATTAATTGTAGAACTAGTGTAGGCAATGAGAACGGCTACGTTGGAAGAGATAGAAAGAGAGATCTAATCGAGGCGAAAATTTGCGGCTTCACATGCCCTATATAAGACGAAGAGGGCGCGTGATTCTTCGTAGTTGTCTCTCGCTTCTTCCTTATTCTCGGTTTTCCCTGGGAGTAGCACGTTGGTTGTAGGGTTGGAAAGCGAGCACCACTGTGTTCTGCATGCCATAGTAACCCAGTTGGTCCTCCTCACTCGAGTAACGGGAACAGCGCCAGTTGTTTAGTTCGCGGGCTTGTCTCCAATCTAATTACGTTCTTTGTCGCGCAACTTCGAACGTTCTCAAGTCGGACAGAAGTTTATTGAACAAAATAAACACCTTCGGAATCGACACATTTCTGCCAACGTCCCAAAAGATGAAAAACCCCGGGGCCGGTGAATTGGATCCAGACTTCTCTGGGAAGGATAACGCGCTGGCTTGTTCATCGGCTGGCTACCGTAAGTCACTGAATGACCAAATACACATTTGAACCTCTCCCACAACATCCCGTAGAAATAGAATGCGCGACGCATCCCAAAAGAGATTGAATAACGCCGTCCTTTATCCCTTGTTTACTTAGATGGGGTACTTGGTCGCGCAGTCGGAGGAGGCGCCGGCTACAGCGTGCGGGTTTTTGGTTCAGGTTTCCCACTCAGGTCAACCAAGAATTTTGATCCTCCAGGGTCGTTGTATTGATTCCAGACTTGTCTAGGATAAGACGGACAAGACGCAATGTTTATAAGAATAAGAATAGAAAACAGAGGTAA
The DNA here is from genome assembly GCA_947359475.1 of Heligmosomoides polygyrus bakeri. NCBI lineage: Eukaryota > Metazoa > Nematoda > Chromadorea > Rhabditida > Heligmosomidae > Heligmosomoides > Heligmosomoides polygyrus. Next base: position 90,223,573 of record OX375868.1, on the reverse strand, counting down.
CAAATAGTAAAAAGCATAAAAAGGCTGTGTTATCCAATCCTTTTTGGGGTACGCTACGTATTCTAGTTCTACTCCTTGTCAAGGAGGCAATTTGAATACGCATTTGGCCATATAGTGACTTGCTGTAGCTAACCGATGAACAAGTCAGTGTTTTATCCTACCAGACATATCTGGTACCAATTCACCAACCAGGAAGAATGGAAGGTTTAGTTGGCATGGGCGGAAAATCCGAATCAAGAACCTAGTATCGACTGCGGCATGCGACAGATGGCACCTACTCCGACTGCGCTACACCCAATAAGCGTCCAATAATAAAGGCTAGATAGAAAATAATAAAAAATAAATTGTCATATCATATTCTATATATAAACTAATTTGCCTACAGAATTTATCCATCAGAAGTGCTTTCTGCAAGTAACGCGCAGAGTAGGCTAAAAAAAATCGGCGAAATCCGAGTACTTAAATGTAGTTTACGCACAAATGGAGACCTCCCTTGCTAATGGATATCACCTGGCATTTTCAAAAAAAAGGCGGTAAAAACGAAATATCGGAAAACAATTCTGTGGCTTAGGATTTACATGGCTGAGACGTCCACAGTGATGTGCGAATTTTCTCGTAAGGATGAAAACCAAAATGGCTGCATCTAAAAAACAGAAGGGATGTGACTACCACGTGTTCTGTGGCACTTTTTTATTCCTTATGGTGGGTATATTTATTATATGTATTACTAAATTATTGTATTAGAGTGTGAAGTCTCGCATTACTTAATTTTTTTGCCTAGGAATGAACTGAATATCCACGAAGCTTCAGGAAAAACTATTCATAAAAAATAGTGTAGCATTAAAAGTATAAATTATGTAGGGTTAATGATATAAAAGTATATTGGAGTCACGGAAGTCTTTTAGGGGAAAGGGAGACCATAAGTAACTTAATGAGAGCATTTTGTTAAAGAAAACTGTCCCATATACCACTTTTTTCATAAAAAGTAGAGCGCTGGTGTAAAACCTTTCTAGGATTCATCGTCAATGACAATTTACATTTATAGCCATCATTAATACACCTACAAGAAATTTCAGATGTTATCTGATTTAGGCTTGGTGGCATTCCCAAGTGACCTGCCGCCATCTGCGATCTCATTAAATCTGCGCGGAAATAGTATCGGACGAATATCGGTCAACGATGTCAAGGGTCTGGAGCATCTGGAGACGCTTATCGTCAGCGAGAACAAGATCAGAAGCATTGATGAGGTGAGTGTTCGCCAAAGACATATCCAATGATCTAGTTTTGACTGCATTTTCCCATCAGATTATCATTTTTGTCGTTCTGTTCGTGGCTTTGACAAAGTTTCAACTTCTAAAATGAGCCTCAGACATATTTCTAACTTTAGGGAGGACAGGAGTTAAAACACTACCAGGCTGTCCAAAAATTCCTGTCCGAAAATTTTCAAAATTCTATAATTTTCCTTAGAAGTGTTATAATATCAGGCAAGTGTAAAAACCTTCTAGAAGGTTCTCCAGAGTTCCACGCTAGGAGTATATAAGGCGCAGTCGCCGCGTCTAGCTACCAGTACAAGCTAAAGTGGACCAAGGTCGAATTCGTACGTTCGTGTACTATGAGTGGCTGCTGGGCAACGACACGGGCACCGCGGTCGCCAACATCTGCAGAGCGTGCAAGGAGGACGCAGTGTCCCAACGCACAGTCAGGCGCTGGTTCAATCGCTTCGAGAGCGGCGACACGAGCCTCGAGGACAGGGAGCACAGCGGGAGGCCTTCTGCGGTGGATGATGACGAAGTCCGTCGCTGTATTAAGGAGAAGCCGGAAGCCACCACCCGTGAACTGGCGACGACGTTCGGCTGCAGCAAGTCCATCATCCACAATCGACTCAACTTACTCGGCTACCACAAAGTTCCGGCCCGTTGGATCCCCACCGTCCCCGACGGGCCTCGGTCCACCTGCTGCACGACAACGCGCGCCCCACGTGGCGAAGTTGAAGTTGGCGACGCTCGGCTGGGAGACGGTTGCACATCCGCCGAATTCCCCAGACCTCGCCCCCTCCGACTACTAGTTCCGCCCGCTGAAGCACCATTTGGCCGGAAGAAAATTCACCAACTACGACAACCTCAAATCCGACATCGCGGACTTCTTCGAGTCGCAGCCCCGGAGTTCTGGGCGAAGGGCATCGGCGACCTGCCCAATCGATGGGCCACTGTTGTGGATAACTGTGGTGATTATATTGTTGATTAGACTTGTTTTTCAATAAAGCTGAAAAAATTAAAAATGGTGAAATTTTCGGACAAGAATTATTGGACAGTCTGGTATTAGAGTTATATGGTGTTAGCAGGAATGAAGAAACCGTATCAATCTTGTTGAACAGTTCGAAGCAACCACCTTGCGTCATCAGAATAAAGACGGCTCTCTTCAAACATTTTCAAGCACACTCTGTTTCAGAACCTCTTCGACTATCTTCCGCTTCTACGACGGGTGTCTTTCGCCAGGAACAGATTGCGGTTTCTTCCTTCGCTGGCAGCGCAAAAATCACGTCTGGTCTCACTCGACCTTCGCCACAACGAGATCGCCTCCATCGATGTGCAGGTTAGCATTAGAGTGGTCAGCAATCTTTACAAAGGATAAGTGGTAAAGGACGGCGATACTCTGGAACTCTTTGGGATGCGCCATGCATTCCACTTCTACGAGAGGCGATCTGAATGCATATTGGACCATATACTTGCTGTGGCCACCCGACGAACAAGTCAGCGTTTTATCCTTCCCAGACAAGTCTGGTACCAATTCACCGACTCCGGAGGGATGGAAGGCTTAGTTGGCCTGGACGGGAATCCGAACCAGGAACCTCGTTTCGGGTGCGCGAGACAACCTACACCTCCTCCGACTGCGCTATACTCTCATCAATATGTGTAGTCGCACAAATTGGGGTAATGGGGAGGTAATGTGATGATCCACCCTATATCCCTCCCGACTAGGATGGTTCCAATTTTTAATATGAAATGTCACAGCATTAAGACCCGCTTTTTGGTGTGAACGTGACTGTGCTCTTTAAAGGTCTATTTATCCATTCTAAATTCTAAGCAGCGTGATGGTAGCGCATTCGGAGAAGGCGCGGATTGTGGCATGTTCTCCGATATAAAGCTCTTGGTTCGGGGTCCGTCCAGGGCAAACAGGCCGTCCACCCCTCCGTGGTCGATGAATTGGAACCAGACTTATCTGAGAATTATAAAACAGTAAATTGTCCACCAGGTGCTCACCAGAAGGCAATTTATAGGCCGTATACGCCTTCATATTTCCTCCACGAATGCGTGGAGCATCCTGAAAGAGCCTGGTTAACGCGCCAAGTTTCATCTTTTTGTTCTCTTTACTTCTAAACGATCATCTATCTTTAGGCATTCTCCTACCTGCCTAATCTTATCCAGCTGGACTTGGCTCACAATCGACTACAGAGTGTTCCACAGATGACCTTTGCCAAGAACAAGCGCATCGCGACTCTGAAATTGCACAGAAATGTGTGGAACTGTGACTGCAGGTAGACTACGCGAAACCTTAGTTGGTCTCATCTTAAAGCCCTGATATACCTGCAGGATCCTCCATCTGGGCAGCTTCAAGACGGGAAAGTCAAAGCCGTCCGAAGAGACGAGGTGCTTCAATCCGCCGGCGCTGAGAGGAACTCCACTGGCTACGGTATGACTTTACCTTCTCCTTCTCTTTATTCTCTCTCTATGTCTTGCTGCTCCACTAGGTTCTGGGAAGAAAACCAGAGAAGACAATCTTCTTACGCTTTCAAGTATTGATTATGCAGAGGTTACAAGCTAGATTGTTGGTGATTCAGTTTACGTCCGTCGATACACACATGCACCAGACGGTCACAGTTTACCTCAAACTTGGGTAATTAAACCAAAACTGTATTTTGTACAAATACAATATACAATAGATTATGTTGTAACATTCTACAAGAGGTTATTATAAAGAATAAAAAAGGAACACAAGAAGAGCGCCTTGCGAATTTTCTCATATGAATCTTTTACAAGGAGTTTTTTGTTTGTTTGTAACATCGCAATAGATTAGCCGTGAAAGCTCTCCACTTTTCTTCACCCTTTTCATACTCTCCGTTACTTTTTTGCCGTCTTCTTATCCCGTGATTTTTTCGCTTTGTTTTGTAAATTCAGTCATCGTTACTCTTTAGCTACCCACCGTTGTTCAGATATTGTACTGGCACGAATGAATGTGTGAATGAATGAATAAACCAAGATTTTGAAGAGCGAAAACCTCACGATCCGGAAAGACTATAAGACCCGGCAGTTAGGCACCATTCTTCTTAAGGACTTTAAGAACACGGTTCGACTTAAGAATTAAGACTTCAATGAATTGGTTCGTCTAAAAGGAGGTAGCGACACAAACCATTAAAGCTTGCTTTTTCTATTATTTCTTCATAATATCCAGGTATATTTAAGGTGAAAGCTGAACAAGTGCCGTGTACAGAGCCCGTCATAGAGGTCAAGGACTTCCACAGCATTCTCAGCTGTCCAGCTGTTGGAGGAGGCGATATCCACTGGCTGTTCAAGTGAGTGTTTCAGCTTTGAAGCGAATAACGGTCGCAATTTTCTACTAAAAATTCCAGCGGCGTCGATCTCGACTACTCGTCAGCTGACTCCTACCAGGTGACAGTGAACGGATCTCTGGTCATTCCTAAAGACTCTCCTACAAGTGGCTTCACATGCACGGCTGATTACGCGTCCATCCCGACAAGGTTGGTTGCCTGTCGTGCAACCCATTATTGTGATAAAAAGGATGAAAGGATTAAGGACGACGTAAAGGATGAGGTTTTTGGGATGCGCCACGCATCCTACTATGCTTGGAAGTAATTTGAATTCGTGATTAAGCGAAAGTCTTAGGAGTCTTCATATATACCATTTTCACGTCAAATGAGATACTTTCCAAATCAAATTGGACACTCTTCTAAACGAACGTTATGCTTCTGAAATCAAAGTAGAGGGCTAGCAAGTCGAAATAAACTTCCTACAGGTTAAACTATGTACAGACTCAATAAAATAGGTGGAATAACCTTTTGCTCAAGAAAAGTTCGGTATAACCTTTTTTGAATTTTTTTTTAGTTTACCTCCTGCATTGTGTGTCATAATTTAAGAAAAATTTATTTTGGAGAAATTAGTTAAATTTTATTATGAGGCGGATATTATGTAGTGCATTAAGAGCTTGAAGCACTCGAAAAGCAAGTCGCAATGTCTATTTGATTGATAGTGTAAATACTGCCTACACATACAACATCAAGGTAAGGATATGTGTGTTTTTACAATTATTTGTGTTGCAGCGTTTACAGGTGTGAAACTCTATGCAAACGGAAATTTTGCTATCAATCAGTAACAATCGCAACATTTCGGGCGCATGGCGCAACCTCTGTTCTAGCACCAAAGAATGGCCGCATTACTGCTCTTTAAAACAAACTTTAAATCATTGTTTTTCTCAATTTTTAAAACAAAAAATAATGTTTTTACTTTTTTGGAAGCGAATTAAAACTTCAAAGAAAGTAGTACTAAGATTTTACTTGAATAGAAGAAACTCATTCTGATTTGTAAGAGCTCGCTGTGATTTCAAACGTTTTACGCTAGCTTAGAAGAGTATTCAATTTGATTTGAAAAGTATCCATTTCGACATGAAAATGGTATATTAGGGGTACGCGTGTCGCAGTTGGAAGAGGTACCGGCTGTCGCTCACACCCGATAGAAAGTTCTTAGTTCGAATTTCCAGCCCAGCTAACCAAGCCTCCCGTCCCTGAGAACTCAGTGAATTGCTTCTACATTTGTATGGAAAGGATAAAGCGTTGAATTATGCATCGACTGGCCATCACAAGTATAGACCAAATAAAGGATAAAGGATAAAGGACGGCGTTACTCAATCCCTTCTGGGATGCGCCAGCGCATTCTACTTCTACGGGATGTCATGGAGGTGACATGATATTTGGCCATACAACGACTTGCGGTGGCCAGCCGATGAAGAAGTCAGCGCTTTATCCTTCCCAGACAAGTCTGGTACCAATTCACCGACCCCGGAGGGATGGAAGGCTTGGTTGGCCTGGGCGGGAAATCCGAACCATGAACCTGGTATCGAGTGCACGCGACAGTCGCGCCTCCTCCGACTGCACTACACGTTCTCAAAGACCAAATACGCATAAATAATATTAATAATAGAACTAAAATAAGCGATGAAAACCGTTGCGTTGGAAGAGACAGAAAGAGAGAGAGAGGGAGGATCGAGGCAGAAATTTACGGTTTCACATCCTATTATATAAAGCAGAGAGGCATGAATCACTGACGGGAGACTTCTGTCGCTTTCTGTCGACATTTCTGCCGACAGCCGTCGCTAGACCCAGCCGTTCGTCGTATCGCCGCCGCCAACCGTAAACACCATTTCGAGTAACATTCGAATATCGATCTCTTCAGATGTTCGAATTCGAACGAATATTCGAAAATCTAGAAATATCGAATATTGGACGTTTCGAGTAGTTATTCGAATAAATTATTTGAGTAATTATTTGAATATATTCGCTCGAGCAGAACTATAACAAAAAGTATAAAATATAAAGGGCGGCGTTAGCAAGTGTTCATCTGGATGCGCCACATATTCAGCTTCTACGGAATATTGTAAAGGCATTTCGAATGCGTGTTTGTCTCACATGCCGCTACACTTCTCCATCGCCTGGTCACTTGCGTTGATCAGAGTATTGGCCGATCAAACGCCAGCCAATCAAATTGGGAGCCATAAACCCTCTTGGCTGACACGCCCACTCAATACGGTCTGATGGTTCTAGTGTACAAAGTAGGCCACATTCACGACTACTGTCGAGGTTGTCTATTATCGGTTTCCGAAAGGGCAAGTAGCGATTTACCGAGGTGAGGGAATTGGGGGACTTGAAGGGAAACAGCAACCGATCCCGCATACCATATGAGGTGAAATTCCACTACGCCACATCGGTTTGAGTTACTCTTCTACTTCTAGATACATTTACAAGCGCACTTTGAACCTTTCTTATTATCGAATTCGATTATACGTTTCCTTTTTTAGTCGACAGGTCGCTAATTCACCTATTTTGGAAACTTTATAAAGCTCAGAGCTGCATCTTTGCTATCTTAATATCAATTTCTAGCCTTTTATGGGAAGCATGGTCCATCTAAAATGCTCGGTCTAACTTTGAGCTATATCTGTTACAGTTTCCTGCCTTGAAGCATGTGGAGATATTTCACGAAAATAAATAAAAAATAAATAAATAGTAGCTATAGCTTTACTTTTCAGGACACTTCGCCAAGCAGCTCCTCAATCGGCACAAATTCCTCAGTTCACCTTCAAACCGACGGACAGCTCGTACAGGTCTGCTCATCCGCCATTGTTCCATTATTTTTTTAGCTGTGTAAAATAACTGATACAAGTCGATATTTGTAGATGAAAGTTTTAATTGGACGAAGGGAAAAACGGAGCTTTTTAATGTTGCTGTTTTACTCTTCCTTCGTGCAACCTCATTTTCCTACAGAGAAGGCACCGCTGTGAAGCTGCACTGTGAAGTGATTGGAGATCCAAAGCCAACGATCACATGGTATCATAAACGACAGGTATGCATTAGCAATTTTTGGGTTCGATTCCGCATCGAGGATAAGCAGTCTAGGCTTCCATTCCATGTGATAGATAAGTAAGAAAGCGATTTCTTTAGAAAAATGGTTTGCCTCTGAAGATATAAAGCCTCTGCACACTTTGCGGCAGAGCAGCGGCCCCGTCCTTAACTATATGGAGGGACGCAGAGCTTGCCACCGGCAGCGAACGGCGGCGCTATGCCTCAGCCGCACACTCTTGCGGCAAGATGTTGGGCGGCAGCGACTATAAGGCCCTGTTTAGGGGTCGTTTAAGGCCCATGCATACTTCTGCGACAGTGCGGCGTCGCCATGATGAAGCATAGGGCCGCGACGGCCGCGGCGCGCCACTGCGACACGTGCCGCAGGAAGAGGCATGCACACTCTTGCGGCTGTCGCGGCGGCTATCGCAGGCGACGCCGCGCTGAGTGCCGCTGGCTGGAATGGTTCAAACCATTCCTGGCGGCGCGGCATGCACGGGGACGTCGGTCGCGTTGCCTATAACGATGCTCTAAACGACTGCGCCGCGACCGGCGGAGGTAGCCGTCGCCCCACTTGTCGCGCCGCGGTGTCGCAGAAGTGTGCATGGGCCTTTAGTGCGCGTGCAACGCGATGCCATGTGGAGTGGTCGAATTGATCAATCGCGTCGCTCGATCGATTTGGCCACAACACGTACATCGTGTCGCGCGTCGCGCGCACACTAAGGCCTCTGTTATACTCCCGCGGGAGCATCCGCGGAACGTCCGCGGACCAATGGTGCACGGCGGAGGCGGGCGTGGCGAGGCGCGGCGATTGGCCAGGTGAGGAGTCTCAGCGCGATTCCCGCCCTTCCGCGGATGCTCCCGCGGGAGTATAACTCAGGCCTAAACGACCCCTTATACTTCCGACACCAAGCGACGCAACGGCATGCATAATGGCCAAATTGATTGATCGCGTCGCCCGATCAGTGTGGCCACAATACGTGGTGACGCGTCGTTCATCGAAGTATAAACAGGGCCCAGGGCATATGTTATATTTCGGTGACAGCTTGTCGCTGGTCCTCTGGCCGCGGAGGGCGCACGTCAGCGGCGCTCTCTGGCGTGCACCCTCTAGCTTGTAATGTTGGAGCTCTCACATGTCGACATGGCGACAGATTGTCGCCGACGTGCCACCGAAGTATAACATCTACCCAATGATTCACATCACTATTGCCGCTGCCGCTGCGTTCTGCCTGTCCGAGATTTCGGCATCGGTCGGCTAGAGCGCAGACAGAAGGCGGGAAAGCGAATAGCAGCAGTAGGTCCCGACTAGAAAGAGTACAGTGCATTTTCCGCTTGCTACCAGCAAGACTCGCTTTTGCGTGAGCGGCGCGCTTCACGAGTTTTTCCGCCCGTCACCAGCGCTTGCCGCAGAAGTGTACAGTGGCCTTTACGGCATCCAAATTTTAGCGACAGAAGGACTCGATCCTGAACTTTCTGCTTCCCGGCAGAGTGCACGCCCTTTACTAACACCACCTGCACCATTTAAACGAATGCAGCACCCGCCATATCCTCGGCTCCTTGATATCGCTATGAGTAGGCCGACGATACGAGTCCGACTCCCACCGGGCGCATTTGATCGTAACTACACATCCACCTAACAGCTCTATGGTATCAATTTTCTGTACTTTTCTATCAGTCAGTGCTGTAGTCTTCTGGAGGCCCTCTAATGGATATGCTTTGAAAGAGAATTTTGAGCTTGGTCTTTTAGCCGTGATTTTTGGGGATTTGACGAAGGAATTTTTATTTAAAAATATATTTTTTCTTATCCATTTTTCCATGTGAGCTATAATCATTATTTATGAAATTTCAGCGCATTACGAACTCCAGAAAACACGAGCTGAGTAACGCCAATGCTATTCTCAAGATCTACCCTTTTCTGGAGAGTGACGTCGGAAGGTTGCTTTCTACAACTTTTAGTACTTAATACCGTAGGGAAACTATGGGTGAAGTTTAATGCTAGGGCTTGTACGCACTGTGTTTGTAATATAATAGGTTTTAGTGGAGCACCCGTACCACTGTTTTTGAGTGTTAACTTAAAATTATTGAATATAGTGTAGGCAAATATTTCAAATCCACTTATTTTTGCATTATTTATTTACATAAGGCGGAGATGAATTCTTACCATAGAGCGTGTGAGAAAACTTGGCGCAAAACGGGAATGGGATTTCGACGGATCCACCGAGGATGTGACGGAGCGCATTCTAGGTGGATCAAAAATGCGAAAACAGGGCAGCAAATCAGCGAATCCGAAAAAATATGAAAGGTGAAAGATAAAAGGATGGAGGAAAAGAATTCGTGCTGGCAAGTTGTTGCGAAGCTAACGTACATAGGGCACGCAAAACGAGGACCTTTTGGTGCACTGCGGTCGTTTTTGGAGCCGCCGCGTCGTTTTTAGACAATTGCGGCCGACTTTTTTGTATTTTTATTAGTTTTTTCCATTTATCTACAAACGGAAAAGTAAAACAGCTGGGAGGGCTAAGGTGGAAAAGAGGACAGGAGGGCGACATAAGAGACTTGGTGGGGGGCTACCTTCAAAAAAAAAGAAAAAAAGAAACGAGACATACTGTTAGGCCTGTTGTATATTCCAGCGATGGCCTCGGCGATAGAGCAACTAACTGGAAAGTACCTACGAAGGGTATGGAGTGAAGCTCATAGCTCACCGACGGCTACAAGGTGGCTATCTGCAATCCAGAAGTCACTGGCATTGGAATTCATCTGAAGAGTTTAAAATTTAAATCAGACTACCCTTCAGTCGATTATCAGCGAGTTCCGTAACGACCTTGTCATGGTGAAGCCTACGTGAATAGTTGGGTAGTGTTAACCAGAGGGACATGTGCGATTGGTGTTCTGATGGTATAGCGCGCGTTCATTTTCCACTTCACTTTCCCATGCTGGCCACATTAACGACTAGTACTAAATTTTCTTTAAAGTAACTCACAATGATATTTTGCGGAGGACCATTGTTTGGCAACATACTATAACTATGTGTTAATTGTATGAAGTCGAAAAGGATTTATTATGCATGTTTTCAGTTACACATGTGTCGCGTTCAATATCTATGGTCGAGTAGAGCACACAGCAAAGGTTCATCTTATAAGCAGGTTGGACAATTATCATAAGGCAGACTCCTATCGCTACTCAGTGTGGATTACAATGTTTGTTTAAGCATACCACCGAACATCTACGACGGCCCTGTTCAGCAAAGAGTTCAGCTGGGCCAACAGGTAGGAAATGTGTCGAATTTTTCCAATTAAGTTATGCCTTTTTTAGTTGCATTTTTGGAGGGCACAGTTGCTTTTGCAGCTTAAAGCTCCCCTTAGTTTAGTCATATATAATCTTTTTTTGAGTTTTGGAGCCGACGCTGTTTCTGATTCTCTCAGAAAATCAATTTTTTTAATTTTACAAGACAAACTCACTTTATGCTTATAAACAGTATTCGCTTTCTTTGATGGTTTTTGTGCTGATTTCTGAGTGGTTCATTGCTTTCTGTTCTACTCTCATGCTCTGAAAGTTTCAAAGACCTTTGGCTTGTAAATTAACTAACTTTATAATAAATAGCATAATTGATTTTTTGTTTTTTATAAATTATCGCTATCGTCTTCTGCCATTCAGGTTACTTTCGCGTGTCGAGCTCGTGGCGTTCCAAAGCCGGAGATCACCTGGTTCTATGAGGGTTCAGTGATTCCGCACATTAAAGGACGTTTCATGGTAAGTGCTTACTGTACTTTGTTACCGTATTGTGTTGAACATTCGCCATTGCGCCATGGTAGCTAAAACCTGCGAAGCATCCGTTATCCTTCGAGCTTCTTTTGGAGTGCGCCATGCACTCGACTTAGTGGTAGGCCTCGGAAACCTAGATGTAGACGTTATACCTTCCATGAATTTTTTATAAACAGGTGATGGAAAAGGACGATAATGAGTAGAACCGTTATCTATAAAGAGACTTCAGAGGTGCTACTGAATCGTGTTGGCACATGGAATATCTACGGTTCTGTCTAAGATTCATAAGGGCCAATGAAGATCAGATCGTCTTCACCAAGCTTCCCTGAGATCACTTACTCTATGAGAATAATAGTACCTTAATCTCCGCCTAATGCTCAGCTGTAGTAAAGAGATTAAACGACGAGAACTCCTCAAAATTTTAAATAAATCTCGATTTTTCTCACCACTATTAAAAATCTTTTCGCTACTCTGCAGCTGTATTTTAATTTTTTTAAATTTTTGTTTTATTTTTCTTTTCTTTTTCAACCGCCTTTTTAGCTTCCTTTACTTGAAGCGCCTACGATTTCATCTATAGGTATCCGATGATGGCAGCGAGCTGACGATAACGAGAGTAGGCCGCCAAGACGATGGAGTCTACTCATGCATGGCCGGCAACAGTGTAGGGGCTATGATGGCCGATGCAAAGCTGACCGTTGAAGGCGATTTTGGACGAACTGTACGTTTCCTAGGCTCAATTCCTAAAACCCGTCCAGAACATGTCCCGAACCTTAGGTGGACCCGTTCATCGACGACGCGACGTTGAAAACGATTTCCGCTCAAGCTAGGGACAACGTGAACAGGTAACACCTTCGCGCAGATCCTATGTTTTTTTACTACTTTCCGTTGTATTATTAAGGTGTTGTGTTTTAAAGTTTAAGGCGTGGCGCACTCGGCAAGAAGTGCCGATACTGTCATGCGCCCTAAGCTCCACGTGTGTTCGTGCCCAGCCAACATACCTTTCACCTTTACCTTTATCTTTATCTTTATCTTTGGAGGCGAAGGTCATGCCTACGCGAGTAATAGCAACATCTAAATGCGAAACAATACACTAGAAGACCCAAGAACATAGTACCAAACACTAGTGAACTTCAAAGGAAGGAAACATAGTAAGAGAAACACTTGAAAAACTCCAACAAAATACAACATAGTAGTGCAGGAAAGATGTAAATTAAACTGCAATAATGAATGATTTCATCAGGAAACCCCTAAGTGTCTACGCGATAAAATCAGTTTTTTAAAGGCAGAGAGCGGTAGAGAGAGAATGTTCTCATTAAGCAGCTTATTGAATAACGGAATCACTCTTATGGGAAAGCTTTTATGACGAACCTGTGACCTAGTAGCTGGAACACCCAGCTTAGCATTTGCTCCTCTAGTTCTAGAAGGCAATAGGTTAAAAATATCTCTAGAATTTAGTTCAGTTCTACCTGTAATCACTTTGAAAACCATCAGGAGATCATTTCTAGCTCTCCTACTCTGCAGACTAGGTAGCCCAAGTTGTTTCCGTCTTTCATCTCCATTGGGAATGTATTGGTAACCTAGACCTGTACAGCGCATAAGAACCTTGCGAGTGAAGTTATTCTGAGCACTTTCAATGAGGTCTATGAATTTCTTTTTCTAAGGCAAGAAAACAGTGGTGAATTGGACGAATTGGACGTACATAGATTTTGTAGGTTTGACCAAAGTCCGAGGATTTTGTTCGGAGCGCTTTGAATAGGTTATACACCCTATGATTTGCCTTTGAAACCAGAGCGTTGCAATGGTTATCAAAGCAAAGCTTGTCATTAATGTATCACCTGTCGTCCTGTCGATCATGAAGTTGCTTGAGCGGGCGCCAGTAGCGTCTCCATTCGTCCCTTCCGCGTGCCAGAGTAATCCGATGGATCCTCTTCATTCGAGAGACACGAATAGCGTCATATCGTTCGTTCAGGGCTTTCACGAGGAAGTCCGACCAACGCATTGGTGGGCGTGTTCTCTTAACATAGAATCCAGTCGGTGAGAGCTCTCGTCCAGCGGGTGTCTGCGAAGCGCACTACGTGTTTGGTCCACCTAATTTGCGACGACTTGACCCATGCGGCAGTGTATCTAATCTTCGAATGTCGACGAAACTCGGAGCTAAATTCTAAAAAAAAAATGAAGTGAGGAGGCGCAAGGCAGTCTTATGTACCACTAGCAGGTCTGAAAAACACGCTGTGAAAAACTGCGATCACCGGCTGCGTAGCGCATATGAAAAGATTCATTATCGCTGAATTTATATGTCTCAATTAAAACATATTTATCCCATTTTTGAGGTGGGAAGAATAAGCGCGCAAGAGATAGCTTTGGTGAGTCGGTCACATTTGCCATGTGCCACAATGACCTTTAAGTGCGATTTTCCACTCTCTTATCCTCCGTCCGGGCCGTGCTAGTGCAGGTGAGGCGCCGGCTGTCGCGTGAACCCGACTCCAGGTTTCCGGTTGGGTTCCGCCCAAGCAGTCCATTCTTCTGGGTGGGTGGGCTGGTATTAGACTTGTCTGGGAAGGATGAAACATTGACTTCTCTATCAGCTGGCCATCGCAATTAAAGGCATTGGCGAACTACGGTTTCAAATTACCTTCAGCATCCTGCAGGAGTAGAATGCGTGACGCGTCTCGCAAAGGGACTTACTAACGCCATCATTCTTCAGAGCTGTCGACAACACCCGTCTGCGACTATCACAGGATCGCGTTTCGGATCCAGAAGATCTCAAGAAACTCTTTCGATTCTCAATTCCGGCACAGGTAAACTTAAATGGGTGCCTGAATTTTCGTGTTGCTAGTATGGTTGGATTCTTTTTTCACCCACGTTCCGAAAGTTGAATTCAGCGTTCAATTTTGAGTTTTGGAATTTGATTATGATTTCGATTCTATTTTGCCATTTGTCACATGAAAAAAATATAAGAAATACAGTTTTGAGTGAGGTCTTATAACACCTATAAACTTGTACAAATATCTTTATGAATATAAATTATTATTATTTAATTATTATTGCATATTTATTAACAACTGTGAGATAAATCTGTCGCCTTTATTAGATAAACTTCGAAACTTAAACAAGACACATACACAACACATTTACATTTTTAAACTTTCATTTCGTACCTGACATATTCATTGTATCATCTACCTGTGTAAGGGAGCATTTATACTTCCGTCGCGGTCGGCGCCGCGTTGTGAAAGCTATCATTATCGATTATCTGCGCTGCCCAAACGTTACGATAGTTTTCATGACGCCGCGCCGCCAACCTTCTGGGGCCGGATTCAAACGATTAACTCGCGGGTATAGAGGGTAGATATACCCACAATGAAGCCTGCGTCTCTGACTCTCACCTTATCTCTACCTGGCTCTTATAATATCTCTACCCCTTATACCCCCCCCCCCCCCCCATTCCCAAGGGTTTAATTGTTGATGAATCCGGCCGGCCTCTGGAGTATAACTCCGGCCTAATACATGCCTTGAGTACATAAATACTTGAATAAATAAATGAATAAATACATGGCTTTCGGCCCTGTTCTTAGTGAATTGGTACGCAAGGACTAAGTAGCACTGATGTTGTCAGTGAGACATTTTTATCTGTGAGCTTCTGAAGCAAATTCTACAGTTACGTAGCATTTTTCTAGGCCATCGAACTGAGTAAGGCACGTGATATCTACGAGGAGAGCGTGCGACTCGTTCACGAGCACATCCAGAAGGGTGAGTAACTAGCTGTTTAGCCTTTTTTTCTTTGTCTTTTTTACTTGAAAAATATTATTTAAAGTGTGAAAATGCTCTAAGCCTTTCAATACGATTTTTGGTGCATTACCGTAGCTTCTCCAGGTCTCCGCCTCCCAGTCGATAAGCTCGCTCCGAATGTCTCCTATGAAGCAGTGCTGGCACCATCGCACGTTCAAACACTGATGGAGCTGTCGGGCTGTCAGACCGGACAGTTCAAAACCGCCTGCACTGATATGTGCTTCCACAGCAAGTACAGGTGAGGAATACATGACTGGTATGTGCAGCTGCTGCTCAACTTTTTGAACAAAACTTTCACTATTACTGGTATTCTTGGGTGGAGAGGTTATCCCAGACCACCTGTCGTAAGGATGACAGTCGATTCCCACGAGAGGGCATCAGCAGCGTGATCTTTCTTCCCTGATGCGTGCCAGGGTAGACCAGTAGCTCCCTCAATCAAGAAGCGCGAATAAAGCTGGAGCTAACGTTAGGGCTTTAAGAAATAATTTTGGAGAGCCACTGGGCTATCCTGGCACGCATTAGGAACGGAAGAAGACGGTGACAGTCGATTTCTACGAGCTGGCACCAGCGACGAGATCTTTCTTCCCTGATGCGTGCCAAAGTAGACCAGTGGCTCGCTCATGGAGCTGACGTTGACTCGAGGAAAGAGGCCACTAAAGTGTATTTTTACCTCGGTACATGCCGGAAATGCGTACACCAGTACTAGGAACGGGTAGCCAATCGTAACAAGAAGAGAATCGACCGAGCATGTCAGCCAATCAGAGTATCTTCCCACTCACCCTCTCTGAATGACACGCTCCTTCGATGAAGCCTGATTGGCTGCGTTCTTACCTTCCATGCGGTGCGTATTTCCCAACTGTACCTTTTAGTTTTTTAAATATTTCAGTTTTATTTGGTAGGTATCTTGGTGTTCTTCTAAAATCCCAAGGAACGCAGCCAATTATGGGTTTCGTCTAGCAGGTGCAACGTATAACACTACGTGGCCGACCCAGTTAAACCTCGTCGACTTAGCCCAAGATGCAGCGTTTCTGATTGCAGATTGAGGTGTTGTCCTGCTCCTGAAGTACTCAATGTCATCGGCGAGATGATGACGATGTTTCTATACACCGTTCTACAACAGAAAAGGGATCGATCCTAGTTGATGGGACACTTTTGTATTTGACAGCGCAGGCAAAATTGAATGTAAAAGTGAAATAACTTTACAAAGATGTTTTGAGCTAGCTGAAGGGAGGACATTTTTGACTTCATCTAGAGGCGAGAGTCAATATTTGCAGCGATGCTCCCCTCCGACTAGGACAGATCCTAAGAAGGCTCCGAATGCCCTCAGAACCTGAAATAGCCTAGGAAAGGCTTCAATGTCTAAATAATGAGGGGCTTCAATAGATAAATAAATAAATAAATAAATAAATAAATAAATAAATAAGGTGAACAAAGATGGAGCACAAGGCGGTGGCGAATAACCTTAGCCGGAGGAGGAGAGAAATCAGACAAATACATCAGGGTGTTTCAGGTCGTATGACGGTCAGTGCAACAACTTCGACCATCCGATGTGGGGTGTATCCCAGATGCCGTTGCTTCGTCTGCTGCCGCCTATCTACGAGAACGGCTTCAGCACGCCAGTTGGTTGGGAGAAAGGGCGCCTCTACAATGGCTACCCTAAGCCGAACCCGCGTGATGTAGGTTTATCCTTTTTTCAAAGACCTTAATTTTTGCGGCGTTTTTGAAAGAATGGGAACCTCAACGTCAAGTCCAACTGAAAAGGCGATTCTCTTCGAGATCATCTGGAGAAATCAAAATAGCCGCATATATGAAAGGACATTTTTGAGTATCCCGTAAGAAAAATAAAGCATCTCAATGATATCCGCCTATTGGTGCGGGAGCACTCGAAGCCGTTCCAGCTCCAGTTGGTCTATATAGCTCTCATCCGCGGTAAAGGTCTGACCGTAAATGAAGCGTTTAAGCCTCACTTCAGGGCCCGGATCCATCAACGATTTACCGGGCGGTAACGATGGAGTTTACCCCGAAACCGCCACCTACCACGATTCGTCAACGCGCGACGTAGTAGGTTTCCGGTGATAACCGTTGTAACGACTACCTGGCTAGAGCGTTGGGTAGACGACGGGGTGAAGTACCGGTGGCGCTCTACTGCTAAAGCCTGACCCAGTGGCAACGAGATGGACGCGCTGCCTAGTGTTGTCGGACGCATTTCCGGGACCCTTAACCGCGTCCTTCGTGAATCACAAGGATCGGTAAGTTTCTGGCAAGGAGCTGGTTAGACAAATCTGTGGAAGCGATTTACCGACTCCTTCGTTGATGAATCCGGGCCCAGATCAACTGTAGGACAAAGCTCCAGTTCAAACAAACGTTTCTAACTGCATAGTGAAGGTAGATCCGAAAGCCAGGCCACAGACTAGGAAGCGTCTCCTCGTTCTTACGCATGCTTCCTAGTTTGGGAAGAAGATTGACCCAGGTGTGAAGTCGAGCCTTGGAATATATGCAAGCGTACTGCGGAGTTAGTCGTCAATTTGGCCTACATGGCTGATCAGGCCAACCAGGATAGTAGTAGATCAGATGGTGCATGATGGTGATGGTCAGATGGTGCATACGACCGGTCGGCGCACTGATTGGCTAACACAAGTTCGATCAATGACTTTCATCTCAACAACATTTTTCTGAGGAATAGGAAACCTAAACACTACTTTCAGCTAAAAAGCTTCAACCATAGGAGCGTATGCGTTCGGAACCCCAATTAGTTGAAATTGTTTGCCATGTCACCATGTAGGTCATATTAACAACTATGTAGTGCCAAATATTTTTGGGAATAGAAAAGAAAAGTTTCGAAAGATGTAAGTATAGAAACATCGCTTTCTTCTGTGTAAAATGAAGGATAAAAAATGACTAAGGGCGTTACTCTTTTTGGATGCGTCGTGAATTCTGCTTCTACGTAGTGTGGATTTTACAGAACGAATGAAAAACGAATTAATTCGATGTCGAAAAATTTTACGCGAATGGGCGAACGATTTGATTAGCTCGCTAATTTTTTCGAATGATCGAAAATCGAATGAATTTATTCGAATATCCGTATAATCGATTAATTCGTTTGAATCAGATTCTGTACTTGACACTTTGACGTTTATTCAATTTTCGAATAAAAGATAAGCGATAAAGGACGGCAATGCTTAATCTCCTTTGGGATGCGCCACGCATTCTGCTTCAACGGGATTTTCAATGCGTATTTGGCCATAGAATGGCTTACGGTCGCCTCCGATGAACTAGTCAGCACTTTGCCCTCCCGTGACAACCCTGATAGCACTTCACCGACCCCGGAGGGATGGAAGGCATGGTTGACCTGAGCGGAAAACTCGAACCAAGAACCTGGTATCGGGTACACGCGACAGTCTGCACCCTCTCCGACTGCGCTCCACGCGCCCTCTGTGTAAAGTCGAAAATTAGAACCATTATGCGAGCCTTTTGTCTTTCAGGTATCGCGACTCCTCGTCGCCACCGAAACCGTCACACCTCACTCCTACCTCTCGGCGATGGTCATGCAATGGGGACAGTTCGTAGGTGGGTTACAGTACCCTTCTGTGGTTCATCTGATGGAATCTTCTCTTTCAGATCACGACATCACTCACACGGCAATGGCATTGTCACGGCAGAGCTACGCTTCTGGAGCAATTTGTAACAAGACGTGCGAGAATCTGGATCCGTGCTTCAACATCCCGTTGTCGCTCAGTGATCCCAAACTTCACACTGGAGTGTAAGTACTCTTGTGCGCTTGAAAAATCTTTCAGAAGAAACTGTGAGGGAAATCTGGCTAAAAGAAGAAGCAAGAATGAAAAATGAAAATTACAGCCTGAACAAATCGTAACGAAAAAAGAAAAGAAAAATTTTAAAAAAGCTGGAATTCAAGACACATTACTGCTTTTTTGGAGATGCTGGAACGACCTTAAGATATGGAAAGTTTCCATAATTACCAGTTTTCTCCCAAAATCGTGCTAGTGGCAGTTGTGTCATCTGTCATCGATTGATCGTTGCCGATGGCCTCTCCATTCGTCCTTGTCACGTGCCAGAGTAGCCCATATGGTTCCTCTCGCTAAGCAATCAGGGGGACCACCATATGTTTAGGGCTCCGCGCAAGTCTGATTACTACCATGGTGACAATATTGGATAAAGGATAAAGGAGGCGTTACTCAATCCTTTTTGGAATGCGCCACGCATTCTACTTCTACGAGATGTCGCGGAGGCGATTTGAATGCGTATTTGCCTATTCAATGAGTGGCATGTGGTGGCCAACCAATGAATAAGTCAGCGCTTTATCTTTCGCAGACAATTCTGGTACCAATTCACCGACCCTGGAGAGACCGAAGCTTGGTTGGTCTGGAAATTCTGACCAGAATCTGATATCGGGCGCACGCGACAGCTGGCACCTCCTCGGATTGCGCTACCAGCGCCCAAGAGTCCTGATGTTACTTTATCTCATTCTAACCTATTTCTTTTCTAACATACGTTGGTGGAGCCTACTTTATTATCGAAAATATAGCGCTGGAGTGCTGAAAGATCAAGATAGAAAAGTGCAGGTTGAATTCCATTTTTCAGGGGCGTGTTGTTAGTAAGAAGTTGAAAGCTAGCATGTATCACTCGGCATACTCTTACAGTAACGGCTTTGAGTTTCTGTAATATGCCCCTGATATTCCTGATGTTGAAAATTCGCTCTTTCAGACATCAGAAGTACCCATGCATAGAGTTCGAGCGTAGCGGTGCCGTGTGCGGTAGTGGTGAGACGTCGTTGATCTTCCAGAGAGTCACCTACAGAGACCAGATGAACATCGTGAGTTCTTCTCCTAAATCCTCTCGAATTTTATTTATTTATTTATTTTATTCGTGCTACTGCAGCCATAAGATAACAAATGGGGAACAAAAGAGCAAAGAAAACCGGCATTGGAAAAACGTTAAGGCTGAAAGAAAATAATAACAAATATAAAAAGAGATTTAGCTAAGGTCGAATTAGTTCGAAATAAATGGTTCATGTCATATCGAATTTCTTAAGTCCTAGGACTACTAGGTTAGCCTTTCAGATCACCTCCTACCTGGACGGCTCAATGGTGTACGGTAGCACGGAAGTGCAGGCGCTGGAACTTCGCGATCTGTTCGGCGACCACGGCCAGCTGCGTTTCGACATCGTGTCCACGTAGGTGCACTCTTCCATAGGCGACATCCTTTGGAGCTTTCAGTATTGTAGGACTTACAGTACGGTCCCTGAACTACAGTACCTCGAAAGTCTTCAACTTTAGAGGCCAGAAGCCGTATCTGCCGTTCGAGAGAGACTCAGACATGGACTGCAAGCGAAACTTCTCACAAGAAAACCCTATTCGGTGCTTCCTCGCCGGCGATCTAAGAGCCAATGAACAGGTGGGTAGAAGGGGTTTCTGAAATTTATAATAAATCGAAATACCAATCCAGGCAAGCTGCTATCGTTTGTGGAACAGCCTCATCATCATTTTATTTTTCATTCATTTTTAATTCTAAAATTTTAAATGTTATTTATTTATTTTACGCACTCCTAGAGCTGCTCTCAAGAACCATAGAATATTAAACAGTTAAAGCTGTTTGATCACAAGCGCAGAGTGTCGTATAGACGGCTCTTTGAGGCTAAATGTCGAAACTAGGATTTAAGATTGTACATCTAGAAATTCTAGCAAACACTATCTACCTAACCTCGCCGCTGTGCAGGCCTGTATATTTGATCATATAATTCTTGAATAATAGACATTTGCAGTTAATTTTAACATTTTAATGTTGGATCTGAAATATCATATATGAGTATCAGTTTAAATATTTATCAATTCATACATTTATTCACTTATATATTAGCCTGGCGATCCAGTGGTGGTACAAGCAGTGGAAGAAGACACCGGCTATCCAATTTCAGGTTGCCAGTTCGGATTTCAACCTACCCTTTCATTTCTCCGCGGTCGGTCAACTGGTTCCAATCTCATCTGGGAAGGACAAAACATTGACTTGTCCATCGTTTGGCCACCGCAAGTCACGGTATAGACCGAATACGCCTTCAAATTGCCACGACGGCATCTCGTAAAAGCGGAAAGCGTGGCGCATCCCAAAAGGAATTAGTTAATGCCATGCTTTGTCCTCTCCTTTTTGTGTATTAAGTTGACAAACTTTTGCCTATAAATTACTCACGCAACCCATTAGTCAAAACAGTATTTAGGCTGATTGAAAAAAAAACTACTGACACTAAAACCATGCCGAAAAATGGGAACGAATCTGAAAACTATACTATTTTTGATATGTAGTGTTTTTATTTCGTTTTTTTATTACCTATTTTGGGGGCGTGTAGCGCAGTCGGAGGAGGCGCCGACTGCTGCCTGCACCCGGTACCAGGTTCCTGGTTCGGATTTCCCGCTCAGGCCAACCAAGCCTTCCATCCCTCCGGGGTCGGTGAATTGGTACCACACCTGTCTGGGAAGGATACAGCGCTGATTTATTCATCGACTGGCCATCGCAAGTCATTGTACACTATCTACCAAATACGCCTTCAAATCGCCTACACGACATTCCGTAGAAGTAAAATGCGTGGCGCATCCCAAAAGGGATTGAGTAACGCCGTCCTTTATACTTTATTTATTTTTTATTACTTATTTTTATACGTGATTGTGTCTTTACGCTTTTGTAAAGCTATGTGAGCAAATCCTATAGTGTTAAGATGCACGGCTTATTCCACAGCTGACTAACACTGTCATTTCTTATTTATTCATCTATTTTCTACGATCACACCCTCTTTTAGCTTGGTCTCACCGCAATGCACACCGTTTTCCTACGCGAGCATAACAGAATCGCTGCAAAGCTTTTGGAGCAGAATGTGAACTGGGATGGAGAGACTATTTTCCAGGGTAATTTTTTAATTCCTAATTTTTCTACAATTATTAATCGATGATTTTTTCAGAAGCACGCAAGATAGTTGGTGCTATCATTCAGCACATCACCTATCAAGAATGGCTGCCAACCGTTCTGGGAAAGGTAAGCCTTGAACTGGCTGGAGGCGGTAGTAGGAGATAGAGGAGCACGGTGACTTTCTTGATAATTACGAGAGTATTCTAGAGGGTGTGGCTAAACTTACTTAATTGAGATTCGAACTATCACCACAACCTGTAAGAATGCATCACGGTACGAATAATCCACTATGAGGCCTGAAAAATTTCATTTGGCTTCATAGACTAGGAAATCGAGCCTCCTGTTTCTTTATTTCTCTGATGTAGAAACTTTTTTCGAAAAACATCGGTATGCTCAAAGGGTTTCTGTAGAAATCTCCAACTTCTCTCATCTTCAAACCTCGGAATTGTAAGTTGTTAGTTAGTTATGCTTTGTATCACACGAGGTTTTTTAGGTGGACCTTTATTTAGCAAGGCCTGAAGTTTCGACTTCTTGTCGTCTTCAGAGGCCTGAATGTGGTGCATAATGATTTGTGTAGAATTATACGGAATTTTTCAGTATACTAAGAGCTTAGTTCCATGGAGCTGTAGCCTAAAATAAAATAAAATAAAACAGACTACAATTTGGTAGCTAATCCACTAGATTCTGTACTTTACTGACATATTTTAGGTTGGATACAACGAGATGATCGGCGACTACGGTGGCTATAATCCAAACGTAAACCCTTCCATATCAAATGCTTTCGCAACAGCAGCCTTCAGGTGATGACGTTTTGAGGTTCTATACTTTGATACCCAACCAAAATACGAGGTGAAGACAGCTGGAGAGCGGCTAGTGAAGCAACGCTTCGGTAGCTAGAGCCGTTCAGGATATGGCAGCATTTAGCTCTGTCAGATTAACAAGGTATCGAAAGGGTATTCTACTGAAATACCAGCTCCTGAAATAGATGCTGTTTCGTAGTCCAATTTTAATGGTCTTTGACGAAGCTCGATGTCAATGTTTATTGACGACGTAAGTTTCGGGCCATAAGCCTTTCCGCAGGTTTATAGCGCACTATTACATTTCCTATACCACACAACGACTTGAAACGTAATGGATCTAACCTGGGAAGCTAGGGATGTGCACTTGCTATTTAAAGGAGGACGGGATGTGACCGGTCACTCTTGCGTCACAATCGTCCTCAGCGGTCCTTTGGCCCTATACATTCCTGTGAAAAGGTCTTTTGTACTGATCTAATTTTCATACTTTATTGCCTAGCTAACTTTATTGCTACACTTTATAAATAATTTTAAATCTGGCGAGTAAAATGAAGCAAATCATAATACGTTCGCTTTAGCCTGGAGCGGTTGGTAGAGAGGTTATATGTTGTTACAGGATGTTTTGTTGCGATCAAAACTCTTGCGCCAGGAGAGTCCCCGCCTGGCGCAAGAGTTTTGGAGCAAATTCGTTAAAGGAGTTGCTCTGAAATTTCTAATTATGGTTTATTTGGGGACATTTTATGTATTATGTAGGTTGATCGAAAATTCACGTAAAACTACACAACAAACACAATTGCAGTACATTATAAACCCAGTCAATGGTATAATCCTCATTAGGATTCCTCCCCATCTTGCGAACAGCCTTTTGATTCATCTCAACCAGAATTCTGGAGGCTGCGATGAAAAAGAAACTGATAGGTCTTCGTCTTCTGTTGGTGTCCGAACTCTCTCGGAGACGTCCGTCCTCTCTCTTTTAGTTAAGTGGTGGTTGAAAGGAGACTGGTCTGGAGGGCACGGTGGGTGGGGCGGAACTTCTCCGCCTAGTTTAAGAATTTTCTCGCTGTTAAACTTCGTGACATGAAGGCTGTATTGTTAAGCACATGTTGGTAGATATCTTCTGGGTGTTCCTGGCTAGTGACGTCTGCCGGAGTCTGAAGCTGGGTAGCGTACACCGACTCTGTTACCGTGGCACCTTCACCTAACAATCCCCAGTGAAGCATTTCTTCTAAATCCCACTGGCAACACCCAAGAATCTTCGGACCTTGCGCAGTCGGAGAAGGGCACCGCTACAAAAGTGAGACAGACACGAACAAGGTT
The DNA here is from genome assembly GCA_947359475.1 of Heligmosomoides polygyrus bakeri. Taxonomy (NCBI): domain Eukaryota; kingdom Metazoa; phylum Nematoda; class Chromadorea; order Rhabditida; family Heligmosomidae; genus Heligmosomoides; species Heligmosomoides polygyrus. Next base: position 90,199,375 of record OX375868.1, on the reverse strand, counting down.
GTCTTCCTGACTATCTAATTGCGAAAAGAGGCTTCTCATAAGCATAATCAGTTTGCCTTGTTCGAAGGACAGCTCATTTTTAGTTTTACCTTCGTCATCGTTGGAGCGTTGCGAGGTCTTTCCAACAACTCGATAATAACCTTTATACAGGCAAATACATACCGAACTGTTCTCCTTATGCTCGAGGCTCTGAAAAAATCAAATCGAAAAAAATGAAAAAATGAAAAATGAATGAATGAATATGCTTCCAAGAGAATTATTCTACCACGTTTTAGGTTTGGTCACACGCTTATCAATCCGACGCTCTTCCGCCTCGACAAGGACTTTAATACTATTAAAGATGGTCATATCTCCCTTCACAAAGTGTGTCCGTCTATCCATGTTATGTAGTTTCAGAAGGCTCGTTTTCATTACTCGGATTTTTAGGCCTTCTTCGCACCTGAACGTCTTCTGGCCGAAGGTGGTGTCGACCCGCTTGTTCGAGGCCTCTTCGCTTCGCCGCTGAAAATGCCGAAATCAGATCAACTTCTCAATATGGAGCTGACGGAAAAACTCTTCCATCACTTCCACGAGGTTAGTGAAGCAGACTGCTGTGGAATCAGAGCAGCAACTGAAGTAGCGATTGAAATGTTAAAACCATTGTCTATGCAGTGGATATTGCTGAGAAAGTTTATGCTGAATTACAACGCCATGCCGGAAAAGGCTTGACACTCAGGAACAGAAAATGAGGCGAGGAGAGGTGTAGCAAAAGATGACAAAGCGATAGAGAAAGAAAAGAAAGCGAGAGAAAAGAATAAAAACGCGGAAGCAGAAAAATGAGAAAATTGATGCTCGGGATATCCTACTATATATAAAGGAGCAAGCGTGTGTGTGTGTGTCACTGTGTGTGTGTCACTGTGTCACACCGTCCGTCCGTCCCACTTTGAGTTGGGGCGCGGCAGCCGAACACGTCGGCGACCGCGCATGGCGAGCCGCAGACGTGCCGAATACGTCGGCGACCGCGCATGGCGAGCCGCAGACGTGCCGAACACGTCGGCGACCGCGCATGGCGAGCCGCAGACGTGCCGAACACGTCGGCAACCGCGCATGGCGAGCCGCAGACGTGCCGAACACGTCGGCAACCGCGCATGGCGAGCCGCAGACGTGCCGAACACGTCGGCGACCGTGCATGGCGAGCCGTAGACGTGCCGAACACGTCGGCAACCGTGCATGGCGAGCCGTAGACGTGCCGAACACGTCGGCGACCGTGCATGGCGAGCGGCAGACGTGCCGAACACATCGGCGGTACAAAACTTCAGGCCTGGGGGTAATCGAGGTCGCTGAACACGAATCTGAAGTCGGATCAATCGATATCGATCGATATTATTGATTTTTTGAGGATGGCGTTCAAGCGACACGAAACTTCGGCCCTGGGGGTAACCGAGGTCGCTGAACACGAATCTGAAGTCGGATCAATCGATATCGATCGATATTATTGATATTTTGAGGATGGCGTTCAAGCGACACGAAACTTCGGCCCTGGGGGTAACCGAGGTCGCTGAACACGAATCTGAAGTCGACCGATCGATATCGATCGATATTATCGATTTTTTGAGGATGGCGTTCAAGTGGCGCGAAACTTCGGCCTTGGGGGTAATCGAGGTCGCTGAACACGAATCTGAAGTCGGATCAATCGATATCGATCGATATTGTCGATTTTTTGAGGATGACGTTCAAGCGGCGCGAAACTTCGGCCTTGGGGGTAATCGAGGTCGCTGAACACGAATCTGAAGTCGACCAATCGATATCGATCGATATTATCGATTTTTTGAGGATGGCGTTCAAGTGGCGCGAAACTTCGGCGTTGGGGGTAATCGAGGTCGCTGAACACGAATCTGAAGTCGGATCAATCGATATCGATCGATACTATCGATTTTTTGAGGATGGCGTTCAAGTGGCGCGAAACTTCGGCCCTGGGGGTAATCGAGGTCGCTTAACACGAATCTGAAGTCTACCAATCGATATCGGTCGATATTATCGATTTTTTGAGGATGGCGTTCAAGTGGCGCGGAACTTCGGCCTTGGGGGTAATCGAGGTCGCTGAACACGAATCTGAAGTCGACCAATCGATATCGATCGATATTATCGATTTTTTGAGGATCACGTCGAGGAAGATCAGCCGATCCATCTCGATTAACATAATGGTCAGAAGGCCTAGGAAAGAATAGGAGACCCGTAGCGGCCATGGCGTCCTATTCTCGGGGTTTGGGGGCGTAGCCCCCAACCAGTCGTAGGCGGCCGCTAGGCCGCCGAACGACTGGTTGAATAAATAAAAGCAAAAATTAAAGAAAAACCGGCTATTTAAACGGACAAAGGAGTGAGGACGGTGGTAATCAATCGCTTTATGGGATGCGTCACACATGCTACTTCTATGGGATGCCGTGAAAGCAATGAGAAAGCGCATTTGAGCGTGCCAATGGTTTAGAGTGACCAGCCGATGAACAAGATAGTTTTTATCCTTTAAAAGCAAGTCTGGATCCATCTCACCAACGCCGGAAAGCTGGATCATTTTTCTCATTTTTTCTGCTTCCGCGTTTTTATTCTTTTCTTTCGCTTTCTCTTCCTTCAATTATTTATTCAATATTTCTTTCTCTGAGCGGGACTCGAACCATGAAAATTCGATTCAGGGTGCACGCTAAAGTTGATGTCTACTCCGACTGCGCTACCACGCCCCATCTTCCGGAAAGAAAAGCTGAAAAAAACTTGAAACGTCAAAAACATCGGAGAGAAAGTATCAAGGACATTAGCGCAGAGAATGAAGCAAAAGAGGAATAAGAGAGGGCGTTGGAGTAATGGAAGGAAAAGAAGATGAAAAATATTGTAATAAAGAAAGAACGGAAAGAAGAAAGATAACACCTAAAATGTCGATTAAATAGAAGAAAGGAGTAGAAGGTGTGGCCCTGAGAGAGTTGAAACTGTGAGAAGAAGCGATTTTTTAAGACCATGTAGTAATATTAAGACCTGTTTCGAGTTACGAGTTTTATGAGGTAACTCAGGATCAGCCTTGTCTACATTGCCATCAATACCTTCAGCTTTCTAATTATTTATTTGTGGTCGCTCCTTTTTCTTTTTTATTGCGTTCTTCATAGCATGTTAATGGAACCTTTCTTCATGGTTTATTGACTGTCCTTTATTTGTGGCGCACCCTTGAGTATATGGAATCAATGAATATTCAAAAGTCTGCTCAGTGGACTACATAGCCCTATGTACGTATTTCAGGTGGCCCTGGATCTTGCAGTGTTGAACATCCAACGAGGACGTGATCACGGCCTACCTGGGTGAGCTCGCTTCTCTCTTGAGAATTTGCTTTAGGTTGCCTTGAAATTATTGCCTAGAATTAGGTCTTCAAAAATGACCTCTGGGCTTCTTCAGCTACACCGAGTATCGTCGCTTCTGCAACCTGTCCGTTCCGGAAACGTGGGACGAGCTGGCAGCTGACATTCCAGACGGTTCAGTGCGCGCTAGGCTCAGAGGCCTTTACGGACATCCAGGTACCTTCGAAAGTCGAGCTCTTCGCGGCAGCTCCTCTTCTGATAGATCTGCTTCAGCCAACGTCGACCTATGGGTTGGAGGCATTGCTGAGCAGCGACTGCCGGACGCACTGATGGGACCGACCTTCGCCTGTATCATCGGCGACCAGTTCAGACGACTCAGAGACGGCGATCGATTCTGGTACATATCTGCTTCATTTTTTATTTTTTTTACGTACAGTACATAGTAGCCGATGCAGTGGAAGAAACAATCATCCAATAAAAATCCAGTATACTTACCATTAGTTTTTTCAAACTTATTTATTAACCTCCTTTTCCTTTTACCTATTTTTCGCTTAACTGTATTTTCGCCCTTTCTTCTTCATCCATCATAATTTTTCACCTTTCAATTCTTTTCTTTTCTTCATCATTGCTTTCAACTTACCTTATTTGCTTTTCATTTTCTACCTCTATATCGCGACTTTCTAGCGAACATAGGACGATTCGTGGGATTTTGCAAATAATTTTAGTTTTGAGTATTATCAGGTTGTCGCACTAGGCAAACAAAACCTCTTATATTTAGAAGCCAGTAATCTATGAGATCCACATTGTGCTCATCTTTTGTCTCTTTCATTTATTCCCTATGTTAGCTTCACATATTATGTGTTTAAGGAGCTCCCATCATATGATTTAAGTGAAGTATTCATGCTGTGGGTTTAATTACCCAAGTTTGGGATCAAACGTGATCTAGGACTCGTGTATGTGTTGTGTACCGAGCAAACGGGCGTGAACTGAACCACTTGCTTACTCTAGTTCCTACCTTGTTTCATATCTACAGAATTCAAGGATAGCTTAAACTGCGCTTCTCCCCTCCAATGAAGAACGTCGAAGCATTCGTCTGAAGGTAGTGGCGAGACGAATCTTCTTATTCCTAGTTTCAGCTAGAATTCCATGAAGTTTTCTTCATAAAATTTTAGCTTTTCTTTTGTCTTAGACAAAGACTCCATTGATTTGTTCAGTTTAAAAAATCTGTTTCTGCACATCAGCAGCCGCCAAGAGTCAGGAATTCAGTATGACTTGTTTAAAAAAGTCAATTTTCTCTCCAAGGTTGGAGCACAAGCCTCCAGGTTCGCGCGTCATCGTAAAGTCATAAAATCTCTTATGTAAATTTTTAGAGAAACGTCTTTTTCCCTCACCAGAGCATGTACTTCCGAGAACCTTTATGCTTCGGGGATGATGTAGAAATTCTAGAAACAGTGAGTGCCTCTTAGCGTTCAGTTGTGAGCCGTCGTGAGTTACTTCAAACCGAGATGCCGCCCGTTTGAACGGTTTAGACGCGCAATGCACAAGTTTAAAGCAGCTCTTCACGAAAAGAAACAGACACAAAAAGCGACGGAATAAAAGATGAGATGATTGTGATAAATGGGGGAATAAGGCAGGTAGAGAGAACCGGGTTCGTACGTTAGGTGTCTCCCTGAGTTACGGTAGCGCGCCACTGCCGCCCGCCACCGCCCCTGATTACGGTAGCGTGGCGGGTTTTTGAGAACGGCTCAGACGAGTTATGACGAATGAGTAGAGCAGACTGTCGTGCTCCGGGTGAATCCGCTGCATCGGTGGTAGAACTCATGCGGCCCTCAACCCGAGGCCACGTGTGAGGCACTACCGGTGTCGAGGTCTTACCTTTGCGCGCTAGCTCTTACCTAACCTGCCACGTAAGGGTGATGCCCTTGTTGCCTCGACTTAGCACACCTCATACCAATGCGGATGTTATTTAGGATCTCCTGCACGGACTGCACCTGCGCTGCCCTCCCCCCCCCCGGCGACTCTCGCCCATCTTCGCATCACTCGCGTGATACAATTGAAGCAGCCGACCTTCTGCAGTATTGCCACTGCGCTCAGAATAAACCTTCCCCCGCTCTCAAGTCACATGACAGTGCGCATCAGACATTATACTTCATGGCAACTCAATACACATGCTCAATGCACATCAATATAGGAACACAATGCCTACGAGTTAAGGCTGAGCCCCGCCAGCTTACCTACGGGTCAGCCCCAAGCGCAAGCCGCAGATTCTTTCTCGCTCCTACCCTGGAGCCTGCGCTAACGAAGGCGGTGGCTTGGTCGGCCTCTGCGGTTACCTCTGTTATCGTCCCTGTGCGTCCTGTCCTGGTCGTTCTGGAGTCCTGCGCGGCCTGTCGAGTCGAAGTCCTGGTGGAGTGGACACTGCGCTGACGATGGAATACCGGAGCGGAGAGCGGACCGACCGCTCGGAGTGACGACGAAGCTGGAGACTGCCGGGTGCGCGCGGGAAGGCGTTTATAGTGCGTCGCGGCGCGTACGCGCCACCGTATGCCCTCCGCGGCGGGACCAGTGCCCCTCCCAGCGTGTGTGCCCTTGAAGAGTCGTGATGGAGCGTGGCGAACGTCACGACACAGACTATGGTCGAGGAACAGATTTTGTGTCGCAGGGTGGTTATTGAGGACTTTATTCGCGTTTTTGTCCTTCTTTCTCTTTGCTCTTCTACTTTTCATATGCTTTAGGACTCTGATGACCCCCCGTGGGGGTTTGCCTTATAGTAGTCTTTAACGTAGGCAATAAAGATCGAATTAGCCAATCCACATGCTAATAAAGGCTGCACTCAACCAATGGACTACAAAACAAGCAAAAAAATCACATAGGAAAAGTTGAAGGAGAACATGGCCTGAGGGAAACCTATGAAGCTACCGTAGACTAAGGAAGTGTGGACTAGGAAAAAACTTGATGTGTTGCTCTTTTTCCCATTTCGTTTTTGTAATCTCAGAGGCGGCATGTGGTCGCCATTTTTTCGAGCTGTTTAATTTCTCTGGCATTGATTGCCATTTTCCACACAAAATAATCTTTGAGTAGACTATTTTTTTGATTGTGTTCACGGTGTAGGAAGCCCTAGTAAGATATATAACACCACTCTCATCAACACGTTCGGTACTCGCTTTGCTCAACTCGCCTCATCTCGTTTTGAAATCTCGTCCGAGGCGGGCGCGGCGCCCGGTTCGCCTACGGTAATCGGGCGCGTCGCCACGCCTTCTACAGTGATCGCAGACACCTAACGCAACGCACCCGTCATACTGAGCCGCGGTAACGCAGAAGTGAAAAACGTAGGGTCTTCGAGCCGACCTTTTATGCGCTTCTTTTTGACGCGCGCGGGTCCTCTTAAACCCACGACTTTATACGGACTCTCGGACAACTCGTCCGTAACCGAGGTATCGTACCAGCTGTTTTGCTTTGGTTTAGGCCCATACTACTGTCTCGCTCACTGCGTTTGCAAGAGGTCCAGCTCCGCGATCCTTTCCTACTCGTATCTCTAGATCCACCTAAAAGCGTGCGCACATTGCCCTCGCTCCTTCTCCCTCTTTCCATACAGCTTTTCAGGTATGAGAATGAAGGCGTGTTCACAAAGCTGCAACTTCAACAGATCAAGAAGGCGTCGCTCGCTCGACTGTTTTGCGACAATGGCGATAGCATCGACAAAGTGCAGGTAATTGGTAATTTCTCTTACTTAGGCTTTTACACGATCTATTATCCACTTGTCATTCGTTGTCTCGTTGTTCGTGGAAACGTGGGCGCAAGCAGCGTTTGCATTCCTTCCTATCTTGTGCCATATTGACGCAATATCCTCGCTCAAAGGGAACACTATGAGCAACATATGTACCAGGCTGTCCAATAATTCCTGTCCAAAAATTTTCAAAATTCTATAATTTTCCTTAGAATTTTTTAAAATATCAGGCAAGTGTGAAAACCCTCTAGAAGGTTCTCCAGAGTTCCACGCAAGGGTCTATAAGGCGCAGTCGCCGCGCCTAGCTACCAGTACAAGCTAAAATGGACCAAGGTCGAATTCGTACGTTCGTGTACTACGAGTGGCTGCTGGGCAACGACACGGGCACCGCGGTCGCCAACATCTGCATCTGCAGAGCGTGCAAGGAGGATGCAGTGTCCCAACGCACAGGCAGGCGCTGGTTCAATCGTTTCGAGAGCGGCGACACGAGCCTCGAGGACAGGGAGCATAGCGGGAGGCCTTCTACGGTGGATGATGACGAAGTCCGTCGCTGTATCAAGGAGAAGCCGGAAGCCACCACCCGTGAACTGGCGACGACGCTCGGCTGCAGCAAGTCCACTATCCACAATCGACTCAACTTACTTGGCTACCACATAGTTCTGGCCCGTTGGATCCCCCACCGTCCCCGACGGGCCTCGGTCCACCTGCTGCATGACAACGCGCGCCCCCACGCGAAGGAGACCCAGCAGAAGTTGGCGACGCTCGGCTGGGAGACGTTGCCCATCCGCCGTATTCCCCGGACCTCGCCCCCTCCGACTACCACTTGTTCCGCCCGCTGAAGCACCATTTGGCCGGAAGAAAATTCACCAACTACGACAACCTCAAATCCGACATCGCGGGCTTCTTCGAGTCGCAGCCCCCGGAGTTCTGGGCGAAGGGCATCGGCGACCTGCCCAATCGATGGGCCACTGTTGTGGATAACTGTGGTGATTATATTGTTGATTAGACTTGTTTTTCAATGAAGTTGAAAAAAATTAAAAATGGTGAAATTTTCGGACAAGAATTATTGGACAGCCTGGTAGTAGGATTTATTTATTTATTCAAAGCATAGTCAATCCCCTGAAATGTAAGAGAACATTGAAGGATTCAACAAACCGGAAGAATGTAACCATCATCCGTGTTAAAAACAGAGCACATTGTACATTTTGGAGCACTCACTGATATTGAAAAATGTTCGGCAGGGTTTGGTATACGTGTCATCGCTTAGAACAGTTCTCATGGAAGTTATGGGAGCTCGACGGAGGTGATTAACAATCGTAGCTGATAATAGCGGCTGCCGCTTATTTTTGATTGAAGGTAGCATAGTACAGGGGAGTAGAGAAAAAACGAAAGAGAGGAAAATTTTCTCTAGACGAAAGCCAAAAAGAAAAATCTTTTTATTTAAAGGAAAGGCTTACGTAGCTCTTCAGTAATTTTTTGTTAACACACCATCTTGGACAGCTGACAAAATAAGTCATTGAGTAAATAAATAAAATGCTTGACCAGTCCTTGCACTGAACATCAAATTCTGCCTTTACCTTATACGTGCGGTTTATCTCACTGCGTTTAATCATAGCTCTCCGTTTTATTGTAGTCGTTTCGATAATTTTTTTCAGCGAAACGTTTTCTTCTATCCGGGAAATTCGACGAAGCAGTACATCAGCTGCGAGAATATTCCTGAAATCAACCTGAACACGTGGATGAATTGCTGTGATTCCTCGTGCAGTACTTCAGCTCCTCAAAGGTATGAAGGTTTGCTTGTTAACTGAGAAGTCTGTTATTATTATTGCAACCAATACACTATTTCTCTCTGTATGGATATGGAATTTCTCTAATTTTGCCCTTTTTAGCAGAAAGCGTCGTGCACATCGTCATTGTGAGGTGAACGGAAAGCGACATCAGGACGGCGAGCAGTGGGATAGCACTGACGAGAAATGTACTACATGTAAATGCGAGGTACGTTCGATCATTTAACAGGGAGACGAAGAATTACTATCCACAGTTTCTATGCCATTCGGTTTCTCAGAAATAGCATTAGGCGCTCCGTTTTAAGGAGATTTTCACCTTTCCAGAAAGACTCAGCTAGGGGAACCTTTCCTTCTTGCATTCTCCGAAAACGTCTTCATGATCGATGTTGAATTGTGAGCTGATAGCCGAGGTTGGTATCACGTTTATTCAACTCGGCTTATGTTTCGGCGACGTCGCCTTCGTCAGAGCCTGAAAAAGTCGAAAAACTTTTATGAAACTGTCCTCCCAAACACCGTTTCATCCTACAGGTACTAATCTTGAGGAGAGATAGGGACAATATCAAACACGACAGTTATGAAGGAACGACTGACCTTAAAGGTGGATGCCGAGAAGAACCACCAGTCACCCGAAGCTGGGCTTGAGCGTGGGTGAATGAGTCTACCCCGCTGGACAACCCGACTTAAATACCCTGGGGTCACACCGTAGAGATCAGAACCCGCAGAGCTCGACGAAGTGTGCCAGTTCTTGTGTTACCACGAGACATTCCGCCTAGCCGTGATCCAATGGGCCTCAAGGGTCTTGCGCGCCGATACATCATTCTCTCGAGCTAAAATCGACAGAGACACCTGCAGCATTGCGCCCACATGACATCGAACCATGTGCTTCCCCATGGAGTGCGGACATTGCTTTTTCTAAGGCCGTCCAACTGCTCCTTAACCCTGATACATAGGAGTCTGCCCGTTTCCCCTATATAGACCTCACCACACTCATTGCATGACATATTGTAGACAACTCCGGAGGTCATGAAATCGCGCTCCTTCTCATTAGCCGCGCAGCTGATCTCCAAGATATGGGGAGGATCATTGATGTTCCTCCCACCGACTTGAAGACGCAGCTGGTTCGTAACCGTGCCTATGACAGGACATGTTCCACTCCGTCCTGTGTTGTGTGCCCTAATGAGAAGGCAAGCTGTTGTATGACCACCGGAATTGTCTACAATATGTCATGCAATGAGTGCGGTGAGGTCTACATAGGGGAAACGGGCAGACCCCTATGTATCAGGGTTAAGGAGCATTTGGACGCCCTTAGAAGAGGCAATGTCCGCACTCCATGGGGGAGCACAGGGTTCGATGCCATGCGGGCGCAATGCTGCAGGTGTCTCTGTCGATTTTAGCTCGAGAGAATGATGATGTATCGGCGCGCAAGACCCTTGAGGCGCAGTGAATCACGGCTAGGAATCCCAAGGTCAATCGGAAGAAGGAAGGTCTCGCGGTAACCCAAGAACTGCCACCCTTCGTCGAACTCTGCGGGTTCTGATCTGTACGGTCTGACCCCTGGGGTATTTAACTCGGGTTGTTCCACGGGGTAGACTCATTCACCCACATTCAAGTCCAGCTTCGGGTAACTGGTGGTCTATCTCGACATCCACCTTTAAGGTCAGTTGTTCCTTCATAACTGTCGTGTTCGACATTGTCCCTATCTCTCCTCAAGATTAGTACCTTTAGGATGAAACGGTGTTTGGGAGGACAGTTTCATAAATGTTTTTCGACTTTTTCAGGCTCTAACGAAGGCGAGGTCGCCGAAACGTAAGCCGAGTTGAATAAACGTGATACTAACCTTGGCTACCAGCTCAACAATTCAACATCGATCTGAAATCAATATACCAAGGTTTATCGAAAGTCGAACTTGGACCATCTTCTTGATGGTACGCTATCTGAATAGCAAAATTGTTCTAGCTTGCTGTTGCATTGCATGGACCAAAGCAAATTCCTGCTTGAACTGTAGCGTAGCTCCGCTATTCAGATGTCAGCCACCATAAAGAAGTCACTGGAGAGCTCTACACAGTGTTAGGTAATGCATCTTCAGAAATTTGGCGGCTTCACCCATGGTAATTGTGAGGAATATTGTACCAATGATCGGTCTTCTCCTCCTGCCTGCCCTCGATGGTGAGGTCGCGTCCCTCAATGTGCACCTCCAAGTCTTCGGGCTTGAAGTGGGACACGTCTAGATCCACAACGAACTTCTTGTCGTCGTTGACGACCTCGTGCGCCTTGTTGGCCACATCGAGGATCGCATGGTCGAAGTGCTGTAGACGGCGGTCCATCCAGCCTAGGTCCATCAGTCCATGGGGCACACGTCTCTCATTAGGTCTTCCATGACATGTCCGCTGCGACTAAGCCAGAGAGCCATGGTGCCTATTGACTACCCTAGGTCCATCAGTCCATGGGGCACACGTCCCAAAGCTGGAGCGTGGAGCGCAGTTGGAGGAGGCGCCGGTTGTCGCCTGCACCCGATACTAGGTTCGGATTTCGCGCCCAGGCCAACCAAGCCTTCCATCCCCCCGGGGTCGGTGAATTGGTACCAGATTTGTCTGGGAAGGATAAAGCGCTGACTTGTTCATCGGCTGGCCACCGCAAGTCATTGTATGGCCAAATACGTATTCAACTTGCCTCCTCGACACCCCATAGAAGTAGAATGCGTGGCGCATCCCAAAGGGGATTAAATAACGCCGTTCTTTACCCTTTTATTGCATCAATGGACTGTCTACATAAAAGTTAAAGTTTTGTTTTATTGCGGTCAAAACCCTAGCGGAACTCCAACCCGCTGCACCAGCTGACCGACGTGAATACCCTACGCCGCCGATATCCCTCATGGAACCAGTCAAGCCTGAATGCCTTGATAAAAATGATTCATTTCCTATCATTCGCTCCTCATGTGCCTGGTATCGATGACCTAAGCTTTTGGAACGATGTTTTGTTGCCACCAAAATTCTAGCGCTAAGCGAGACTCGAACCCACACCTCCTGCTGACTGGGCGGGAATGCCCTATGTTCGTCGTTGCACCACTGGCGCTGTTTGAGTTATCACACGGTTTAATCGAAAAATCTCAATAAGACCGCCACATTTATTGTCAAAATAAGCGGCAATCTTGTGTAAAGACTTTCCTCCAATTTCTTGTCAATCCGGGATGGTTCCTGTGATGGTCGTCATGGTCATCTCTACGTCCATTTGCAGAATCATGCAGTTTGTTTTGTCATGTTATCATTCCAATCCTAAATTCGAAATTCTACTGACATATGGACACCAGACGTTCAACGGCCTACTGGCCGCCAAAGGTCTGGTTGGGGGGGGGGGGGGCTTCGACCCAAACCTGAAGAATAGAACACCGCGAACGTCTTCTTGTCCTCTTTAGGCCTTCAATCATTCATTACAGTTTAAAAAAACTGGTTTTGCTATATAGAATGGTTTAGCGGAATACGGTAGGGCAAAATCTTCCAAACTGCTCCTATGGTGCCTCACCCTCTATTGCACGTACGCGATTCATCCTTTGAAGTACTCGTTCTATTTATTAATTATGGTCCTCCTTTAATGGTTCTATTACTGGACCCTTTACTGAACCCCCTTAACTGGTGTTCCCTTTATTGGCTTCCTTACTGGTCCCCTTGACTGGTCTTTCACTGGTACCCTATTTATTGGTCCCCTTCACTGGACCCCCACCCCTTCACCGCTCCCCATTACTGGTCCCACCTTCACTGGAAACATGTCTTCTGAATCCGGACAGACCTTTCGCGACATCAGTGACACTTCTTGTGAACTCAGGCACCTGATGAACGACATCGGTGATATGTGTTCTCAACACGGACGTGCTTTGAGCGACATCGTTGACATGTCGTGTGAATTCGGAATCCATGGCACGACATCGGTGACACGTCGTCTGAATCCGGACAGGCGTTTCGCGACATTGATGACACCTCTTCTCAACCCAGGCACCTGATGAAGGACGTCGGTGACATGTCTTCTCAAGCCGGACATCCTTTGCATGACATCAGTTGACATCTTCTTAACCCAGACACCCATTACGCGACATTAGTGACACGTCGTCTGAACCCGAGCACCCCTTACGCGAGATCGGTGACACCTCTTCTCAACCTGGACGTTCTTTGTGCGACATTGGTGACATGTCTTCTAAATCCAGACTCCTGTTGAACGACGTCGATGACGCATGTTCCGAACTCGGACGCCCTTTGCGTGACACATTGGCGACACGTCTTCCGACCCCTCTCAACACGACGTAGGTGACACCACAGAACTACAACCCCCCCCCTCCCTCCCCCATCCCCACATTTTCCTTCAACACACTCCAGCACTTCTGTGCAAACAAACAAACACATGCACTCACCCACAGACAAACGACCGTTCTCGCTTATATATAGTAGAATAATCTACGGTTTAGTAGAGTCATCATTCGTGTAACCTCTCCTAATCACCTGTCATTCCAGCAAGGCGAAGTCTGGTGCTCTGTGAAGACGCATTGCCTCGACTAGAAACGACTGACCATGACCGTTACCGTCTGCTATTTGTACTGATTGTTCTCCTGTACTATGCGTAAGAGTTGTGTTCGTGTGACGTTAGCTAGTGCTGTGACTCTGACTCTGATCTTTGACATGCTGGTTGCCATTGTATCGCCATTGTTTGCCATGTACACGATGATATGTTCATTCGTAGATTCGAATCTCGAGACAAAATCATTCGACCGTTCACGTGATGAAAAATGTGCACTGTATGGACCGAAATAAACGAGTAATTCAATCACAGAACAAACCGGAGACACAGCACAAACAACCGGTGAGACGGAGGACTAGAGTTACGGGCTTTTCTCTCGTTCGACTGTCGGTGCGACAAGCGGTAGTCGGAAAGTGAAGTCGTGTTCAGGCAAATCGGATACGGTACAGCTGGACCGATCCGGATGAGACAGGCGTCTAGAGATGGTGTGAGAGTGCGTCGGCGAGTATGTACACTCCTAGTAAGGCTTTCTAAGCGGTTCATGCGCGCGGCTGTGAAGGTGAAGAGAGGCTTCAGTTCAGGGCTTCTTTGTACTTCCGCAGCTCCTCTTGAGTTCGACTCCACGGCCGCATCGTGCACACCCGTGTCTCGGTCTTCTGTTTTGTGCACGTCAAGGACGGCAGTTTACAGGAGGCCATCGAGGAGAACATCGAGTGCGAGCATGTCCTGAAGTAGAACAATGGTTGAGTTGAGCATAGGAGTGTCAACTTGGATGACGTTGCGGTTATTTGGACCAACCTCCGAGTGTCCTCCTTGCTCTTTTTGCTGGATCGCCTTCGTGTGTCACTGCTTCGTGAGCGTGGTAGGTAGCCACGAATGGCATCTGGAAAGCAAAAAGCGGCGTTAAAAAATAAATTTCTCCAGAAACAGTCTTATTTATACCATTTTCACTTCGAAGTAGGCACTTTTCAAATCAAAGTGAACACTCTTCTAATGGAAAGTTAGCCTAAGACTATTAAGACAAAGCGAAAAAGCCTGTAAAGCCTCCAAATTCAAAGAAGTTTCTGCTAAATTAACCTAGAAAACTTCAAATAAGGTTAGGATAACTTTTCAAAGGAAATTTTAGTATAACTTTCTTTCAAGTTTAAGCTAATATGAGTGAACACATTGTTTGAATCTTGATAAAAAATCTTACGTTTTGAGGAAAATAATGGTTTAAAGCAAAAAACATTAGATAATAAAAAATAGAAAAACAATCTGTCACAACGATGTTTTGTTGCGATCAAAACTTCTAGCGCCAGGCGGGACTCGAACCCGCACCTCCCTCTGACCGTTCGGGAATGCTCTACGCCTTTACACCACCGGCGTCGTTTGATCGTACGCAACATCCACACCTCGTGGGACCGATCAGCAGTCACCCGTATCCGGGATGACCTGGCCGCTGATATCAGCATGGAACCAGTTAAGCTGATGGTCTTGATAGAAACAATTCAAATCAGTTTCCTTAAGCCTCAAGTGGCTGGTATCGAGGTAGTAAGCTGTCACAACGATGTTTTGTTGCGATCAAAACTTCTAGCGCCAGGCGGGACTCGAACCCGCACCTCCCTCTGACCGGGCGGGAATGCTCTACGCCTTTACACCACCGGCGCCGTTTGATCGAGCGCAACATCCACACCTCGTGGGACGTGGGTACAAAAAGGCGGCTATTTTTCTAGTTCCAAAAGAAGCCATGCCCTTGTCCAAGACGTCGCGCTTTTTACTCGACTGATAGCAAAATTTCTGTTTTTATGGAGTTTGACACCTGTTAACGATAAAACAACAAGTGTAAAGAACTCACATATTCTCACCTTAATGGTTCATGGAAAGGCATTTACACAATCAATCAAATAAAAGCAGCGAACCTTCTGAGTGTATGGTGCGGTTTGATCTTTTAAAGCGCTATATGCTTATCTCTTTGCTGTGCTTTAAGATAAATTTTGATTTATTATTTCTCTATAAAAATAAAAATTTCATAAAATTATTACACTTATTGGGGTAGGAATACTAAAAAAATTTCCAAGAAAGTTATACCAAATTTTCATTGAACAAAAAGTTATTCTAACCACCTTATTGAGTCTGTAGGTTAACCATGTGATTATTATTATTAATTTTTTAATTAGCTGCTGTCGCTGTTCTATAATATTTCCTTCGTAGAGTTGTAACTCCAAACCCCTATTTTCCTAAGATGAACGACACCCGCCGGACTGAAACGCATCCGATTGTAGATGCGATTTCAGCCCGGCCGTCTACACCAAAGCATCGCAAAATAGCCCGTCGCTTCGTGATGATCAGCTGAGGCCGGAAGAGGTATCGCGGAAGGTCTGCTTCCGAGACTGCGTTTCGTGTGGGTATGGAGCACAAATCTAAGTGCCGTAGACGGAGGGAGACGGGCGTGAGGTATGCAACGGAAGATCCCTCTTTATTCCTCTGGCTACTAACTGAAGTCTCCATCGCCAGTTATCAAAAACCATCTTCGAAAGGAACAAGTCATTGTTGAATCCTGACACGATCATAAGATCCCACGACGTCACCAAGGAATAGGGTACATGAACTACCTCCAATGTTACTGCTCTTAAAAAAAACTTCCCTAGTCTTCAGCCCATGTTCTACATCTACATTCCAACGGCCGCAGGCAAAACGACTACCGCTCTGCGACGGTTTGGGTGTGTGGTAGCGCAGTCAGAGTAGGTGAAGACTGCTCGCGTGCATACGAGGTTCCTGGTTCGACTTCCGCATAGGCTCATCAATCCTTCCATCCGTCCTGGTTCAGTGAAGTAGTGCCAGACTTGTCTATGAAGGAAAAAAGCACTCCCTGTTCATCGGTTGGTGGCCGCAAATCTTTGTATCGGCAGAATTCGCTCTAAGTTGCCACCCCAATATCTGATCGAAGTAGTATGCGTGGCGCATCCCACAAAAAATCGGTCAATGCGGTCCTCTATCTCTTGCCATCATCTCTCTATTTCTCTCTAATTACAGAGAAATTTGTAAAAAAAGCTTCAAATGTTTTAACACATTTGTTTGAGTCTGGAGCGGCTGGTATCCTAGGATATCGCGGATGTTACGCGCGGTCCAACAGTGCCGTTGGTGTAAGGCGAACATCGCTGCCCGGAAAGCAGAAGATGCGGGTTCGAGTCTCGCCTGGCGCAAGATTTTTGATCGTAACAAAACGTCCTGTAACAACATAAAACCACCAATGTAGAGCATACGTGGTCCAGTGGGAATGGGCGCCGATTCTCGAGCGCACCCCTCATCGATCTATTGTTACCAAACTTGGACGGGAGAAATAAAACACTGAATTTTTCAACGGTCAACGATACCAGGTTACTGTATAAGTCAAAAATGCATTCGCACTGTCTCCACGATAACCCCTCGTAGTAGCATGTGTGGCGCATCCCAGACATGTATTGATTGTGTTTTCACGTGAATATTTATTTTAAAAACAATTGTTATCGTTGATTATTTGTATGAATTTATACTTCATATCAGGTTTTTTTTCCAACATTTTGAGTTCCTATATCAGAATTCGGCTAAAAAATTAAGCGATAGACTAACCATCAATGTTGAACTCTGCCATTCGCTCCTTTTTGTTGGTGTCCAGGGTGAACGTTCGATTCATGAACGAATTCTCCTGATCGTGTAGTTTATTGGCGAATCTGAAACACGGAATTCCATCAGGACGTCGTCACACTCCAGCCGTTGCGGCGCGTGACGCTTGTTTATCTATGGCGCAACTTAATCTAGCAATTTGTGCAAAATAATCGGTTTGTTAGGTGAAAATAGCTCACGAGCAATGCACGTGCCTTCGGAATTCCCCCATACCTTAAAAGGTTGATCAGTCTAGACTAGATGGCCTTTGAAGGCGACCAAAAATCTGTTCCCTGACAACGACTTGGCAGAAACGAGATCAGCTTCCACAGTTATATCCACTGCTATTGCGCCTTATTATGGCGATGGTGATGAGCGATAAAAAAGAGGAAGAAATAAAATGGAAATAAAGAGGAAAAAGACGTCAGTGGTCGTGTTACGAACAATCAGGATCGCTGTCGTCGACAGAAAATTTCTCTGACAATGGCTATCGTTTAGCAAGGAGACGGCGCCTTTAAATATAACTGGAGACTTCTTAACGTGATGTTTTGTTTGAAGTCGACTATCATTTGATAGGTCGAAGCACAAGTTTCCACGTGTTCGATTTTTAATTTTAGAGGATCTGAACTTCGCGCAATGTTGACGGTTTTCAGCGGCACAAAAAATCCATTAGCAAGAATTTTTTAGTCCTAGATAGTTGGGTAGATAAACTGCCGAAATACACTGTTTACATACTCTTCTTCTACTAAGCAAGATCTAACCTACGAAAAATTCCTAACCAGGAGACTATCTCAACGATAGGTCGGAACGGCTTAATAGTACCTAGTATTAGGGGAGGGGGGGGGGGAGCAAAAGTAATGAGACAAATTGAAAAAAAAATTCTTTTCTCTTTATAACTCAATTACAATTCAACGATGCTGAGGAATGTGTATGCCATTAAGGTCAGTGACTTGCTGCCATCGCTCAGCCAACTTCCTGATCCTATCTTCCAGCTTGGGCCTGGTGTTGATCAACTGCTCGATATGGTTGTCAAGGACTGCTTGGGTTCTTGTGTCCTTTCCGACCAGGAAGTCCCGTAGACCCAAGAAGTGGTGATAGTCGCATGGAGAGATGTCCGGCGCATACGGTGGGTGAGGCATGTGAACGTAGCCCAGCTGGCCAAGCTTATCCGTGCTTACTTGTTCCCGATGGGGTGCGGCGTTGTCGAAGAGGAGAACCTTCTTGAAGCGCTGCGAATGAATAAGAGCGAGTCGCAGGCCCATCTCATCTATTTCGTTCACCATGGCCTTGGAGTTCATCGCGGTGCTCTTGGGAAACAGCCTCCGGTAAACCGATCCATGAGCGCAGACCCAAAAGCTCCAAAGATGCTTCTCGCCGTGAACATCTCGCCGAACGAAGGTCGGTAACAATTCACCAGGCCTCACCCAGAGTCGCTGCTTGGCAGGGTTAAGGTAGAAGACGTACTTCTCATCTTGCGTCATTATTGAGCCCAGGCTGCTCGGGGTTTGGAATCGGGAGAGATTTGCGCGACACAGGTCGACTCGTCAGGCTGGGTTTTCGGCATGAGACAGACTGCGGTTTTGGCATGCTTCTGGAAAGGGAGGAAGTGGTAACTTCTCAGGTGGCCTTCAGTAAGTAGCAAATGAACATACAAATACGATAAGCACGAAACCAGACTACAGTCACGAGATATATGGACACGGCATGGAGAGTCTCATTACTTTTGCCCCCCCCCCTCTAATATATGGGTAGAATGGCCTCACCCTGGAAAGTAACAAACTGCAGGTATCTCGACCCCAGAGGTAGCCATTGGCACTCCCCGTTTCTCGAGCCCTCAGATCGTAGGGCATACCGTACAGCACCAAGTGAAATTCTTTTCATTTCCTCGTATACAAATGTGCTGCTGAGCAAAATATTTTTGATACCCCAAGTCCTGGACTAAATTATGGAAAATTATTTGGGCCTTTTTGAGAAAGAAAAATTTGGGCTTTGCTTCTCAATATTTAATCCCTTTCGTCGCTTCAGAGATATCTGTAATGACGGAAGCCTTGTCCCTATTATGCATTTTTCATCATGAGACCCATTTTCTCTAAATGAAAGCTGCGAAAAAATTGAAGCATCGACCAAATACTGTAGAGAACATCCAAAATTAAGCAGACTAGATTGAGGCAACGTCAGGGTTCACAGCAAAAGGCGTATGATGTGTTGCATTATCAGCCCGCCGGCCTTGTGGTCTTGTTTTTGCCCGATATTAACTTAGGAGAAACCTTAAGATAGGAAACCAGCTGGAAAAACAGAAGCAAACGGACTGACGATGAGCAGCGGAGACAGCCCTTACTCCCGAGGAAAGCCTTCATTCACTTGCATACGTCTGTCGACACATTTACAGTATCACAATGCGGACGTCGGGAAACGGGAAACAACACTTAGTTCTACAGTACTGTTCTATGTGAAGTCTGATGTTGGGAACTTCCTTGTTTGAGATAAGGAAGCCTCCAACTCGCTATAAACAAATCTGTAGGAACGCCAAAACGAATGGAGCTACAATACCGCTCAAATTCTTTGCAAAAAAGACGCTTTGCGACGGATTAATCCGTCACAAAGCGTCGCATTGCCATAACTCTTCTCAAAGTTATTTGTTTAAAATCTGATTAACACCATTAGAAGCCCCGTCTCATTTTCAATCCAACGATCTAAACATCATCTAAAACGATTGCATAGTGACCTAGTTATGAAGCTTTTGCTTCCTCGGCTCCGTTAATTGATTTACGACCCCTCCGAGATCCCCAGTGGCATGTCCTTAAGGCTTTTCGTTGACGAGGTTCATCGAAACTCAGAAATCCTCTATTGTTTCAGTGGATCTGTATTTGTTACGCATCAAGCGTCATTGTGGTACTAAATAGTGCCAAGTTTGAATGACATAGGGCCGATTTGAGATAGGCGCAAACGCGCGGAAACCTAAGATTCAGTTAAGAATTACCCAACTAGTAGCCTGTTACAGAAGACAGTATTCTACTACTTTATTGTTTAAACGATGGTCTTTATAAAACGTGTAAAATGCCTTTGAGAAATGGACAGAAATGACTAGATTTTCTTTTTTCCAACAAGGGATTGGTCCAATCTCAATATGTGGCGTAGGATTTCTCCTATCTTTGAACTTCGGTTGCTCCTGTACAGGATGAGTACGAAAGCCGTGTTTTTTGTGGTCTACAGTATACCACAAGCACATTCGAATTTAAAAAGAATGAAAAGATGTTGGCCGCTCAAAGTAGATTTCTATGCGGCCAAAGTTTGACGAAAACAACAGAAAATTTCGTTTCAGTCGCTTACCTCTTTATTGATGAGTTTATTCGAAAAACCAACTGGACAGCATTATCCAGCTCGTTGCGAGCTTTCCACAGATGTAATATTGTCCGCATTCAAGCTGAAAACCTTTTCACCTTTTCAGCCGCCGAAACAAGTTTGGAGCTGCGCTTCGGCCCGAGTGCGGACACGACGGCGGGCCGCTCGCTGCCCCTGCGACCTCCCGCGGCACTCCACAGGAAGTGTGAATACTGTACATAGGCGATATACGACATGTGGAGTGCCGCGGGAGGTCGCAAGGGCAGCGAGCGGCCCGCTCCGTGTTCGCACTCGGGCCGAAGCGCAGCTCCGAACTTGTTTCGGCGGCCGAAGAGGTGGAAATGGTTTTCAGTTCGAATACGGACATATCTGTGGAAAGCTCGCAACGAGCTGGGAAATGCTATCCAGTTAATTTTTCGAATAAACTCATCCATAAAGGGGTAAGCGACTGAGACAAAATTCTCTGTTGTTTTCGTCAAGCTTTGGCCGCATAGAAATCTACGTTGAACGACCAAAGTCTTTTCGTTCTTTCTAGATTCGAATGTGCTTGTGGTATAATGTAGACCACAAAAAACACGGCTTTCGTACTCATCCTGTACAGGAGCAACCGAAGTTCAAAGATAGGAGAAATCCTACGCCGCATATTGAGATTGGACCAATCCCTTGTTGGAAAAAAGAAAATCTAGTCATTTCTGTCCATTTCTCAAAGCCATTTTACACGTTTTATAAAGACCATCGTTCACACGAAAAAGTAGTAGAATACTGTCTTCTGTAACAGGATACTAGTTGGGTAATTCTTAACTGAATCTTAGGTTTCCGCGCGTTTGCGCTTATCTCAAATCGGCCCTATGTTATTCAAACTTGGCACTATTTAGTACCACAATGACGCTTGACTGCGTAAGAAATACAGATCTACTGAAACAATACAGGATTTCTGAGTTTCGATGAACCTCGTCAACGAAAAGCCTTAAGGACATGCCACTGGGGATCTCGGAGGGGTCGTAAATCAATTAACGGAGCCGAGGAAGCAAAAGCTTTATAACTAGGTCACTGTGCAATCGTTTTAGATGATGTTTAGATCGCTGGATTGAAAATGAGACGGGGCTTCTAATGGTGTTAATTAGATTTTAAACAAATAACTTTGAGAAGAGTTATGGCAATGCGACGCTTTGTGACGGATTAATCCGTCGCAAAGCGTCTTTTTTGCAAAGAATTTGAGCGGTATTGTAAGCTAGGAGTGCACCCAAGGAGACGGTGGTCCGATTTTTAACGAAATTTTTTTAACGGAAAAATTTTCGTTCAATTTCCAGTAAATCGTAAAGTTTCATTAAGAAATACAATTAATAACTGCAAACTATTATTTCAAGTGAAAAAAGCAAAACGTTATACGCTTCACCTTCAACAGGTCAACAGCTAAAGTTCAAGGAATGGAGTGTAACACTGCAATGTAAAATAAATAATTCAATATCGGCAAAAAGTGGACAGCAAAATAAACAAGCCTCAGCAACAGATTATCTTCAGGGTGTGGAAGAAGGACAGGTACGAAATTATCATTCAAAAGAACGGTACTTACCAGGGGAGGGTTTCCACCTCCCATGAAACCAAGATCAGACCAAGATCGTTAGAAAGAGCCCGGAATGCTGTTTACGAATACGGGGTCAAAATTGCAAAATGAAATGCCTGAGCGAGTTACGGCCTGCCGAAATCGGGTGGCCCCACCACATGCTGGCCATGTGACACAGCTGGCGCGAGAGTGTTGAGTCATTGGGCTCCGTAAGCTGTGCCCGCTAGATGCGACGGTTGCGCAGGGGTAGTGCCCCTGTTCCTCATGTGCGACGTCGTCGGTTCGGTTCCCATTGCTGCCGGTTCCTTCTCAAATCATAACTTATCCTCGAAGAAAACTACCGTGCGCGTTTGTAAAAATGCTGAAGGCAAAAAACTGCTATGGTGGCATTTTTATTTTGCAAATATATGATTTTGAACTCTATTTTGCACAATTAGAATCCAAATAATATATTGAACAACTAGAGGTGTTTCTGGCATTCGTGGAACAGAGCAAAAGATGTGTGAAGCAGACATGTTGCTCACACACTGCACATCTTATATACGCAGCCTCTCTACAACCTGCAACAAAACAGTCAATTGAAGCAAGATCAAACAAATATTCACCAGGAGTGACAAACACACCTGGGTGATCATCAGGGCAACACGTCTTATGCCATGAGTGTTTCAAAAAGTTTGAAAACCTGGGGGCACAAAATATACCGTAAACGACCAGACGACCTGACCCTTTTCATAACGTTTTTCATCGGGCCGAAGAAAAAAAAAAGTCTAGAGCTTAAATCAGCGATGTACCTTGGTGCGCTTTTTTGCTTTGCTCCAGAACTATGTTTTGTAAAGAAACTGGCAGCAATGGGAACTGAACCAACGACGCCGCACCCGACCAGCAGGAGCATTACCCCTGTGCCATCGCCGCGGCTGGTGGGCCCTTGTTACGGAGCCCCAATGGCTCACCACTCGCGCGAGTCGCATGGCCAGCCTGTGGTGAGGCCACCCGGTTCCGGCAGGTCATAACTCGCTCAAGCATTTCACTTTGCAATTTTGACAACCATATTCGTAATCAGCATTCCGAGCTCTTTCTAGTGATCCTGGACTTAACTTGAAGTTCCATGAGATTTCGAAACCCTTCCCTAGTTAGTACGCTGGTGCCCACATCACACAGGCAAGACATCTTAACATTTGCGATCAATCAGTCCCCGAAGATCCCTTTTCCTAGTTCTTTGCGAGACCGTTTTCCGTGACTGTTCTAAGAGCATACACAGGCTCGATGCGGGCACCAGCCTAATAAGTACAGAAGGAATTAATAATAGTACAATTAAAAGCCTATCAGTGAAAAATTAACACGTTGAACACATGATTTTTGTGTGCCGGGTGCGTGGGACCAATCCGTTTTTTGCAACGTGGGACCGTGGCACAACATCGTGTCACACGGTCCCACAATGCCGAAAAGATGTGACACGGTCGTCAAGTGTTAAAGTTCAGGAGGAATACCTTTCAAAACTTTTGGTATTAGGGTTTTTCTAAAATCGTTTAAAATACGCCCAGCGGCAAAGAACATTCTCTCCGACTGTTCCAGGTGAAGAGCAATTGTCTTCTGGGATATGCAGCGCCAATTGAGGATAGGCATATCTTACAAGGAGGTTAGACCAGTACCTTTGTGGAATCGTTGGGGGCTCGACGAAGAAATTTCAGCTCCAAAATGCGTTATTTCCAAAAATTCAAATGCGCCATAAAAGATATGAGAATAGCATGAAAAC
The DNA here is from genome assembly GCA_947359475.1 of Heligmosomoides polygyrus bakeri. Classification (NCBI taxonomy): domain Eukaryota; kingdom Metazoa; phylum Nematoda; class Chromadorea; order Rhabditida; family Heligmosomidae; genus Heligmosomoides; species Heligmosomoides polygyrus. The sequence goes on along the minus strand of OX375868.1, from coordinate 90,175,761 downwards.
ATTAAAATATTCTTTCCGATTTCAATAGTTTTTTCCGGAACAGTTCTAATCGGAGGACGAGGCCTGCAACATTATGTAGTGAAGACACAGGGTAGAAGTGATAAACTTACTGAGAAAAAATCCGTTAAAAAATTTCCGAAAATTTTCGCTAAGTCGTTAAGTCGTATTTAACAAAAGATGTATTTAGCTCGTTAAATTCGTTACATCGTTAATTAAATGTGAACCCCTGATATAAACCAGGCATTGACATGTACTGACGTTATCGCCTGCAGAAAGGGCGGGCGAGAGCCCCGTCGAGGTTGCATTCCGCTCCCATTTTTCTTCTATCTATGACATTAATTTTGCTGTCATATTTTGGAGTTTTAGTTTCCGTATACTTCTCAACTGAAACGAAGTCCGAATAATGTCATAAGTGTCTCTTAAGCCCTCCGCACACTTTTGCGGAAACGCGTCAGCCCTATCTTTAAGCATGGGGCAGAGACGCAGAGTCGCCGCGCGAGGCAAAACTAGGTGTGCCGCCTACGCGGCAGACGCGGTGGCAGCGGCAGTAATTCTTCAAGGCACTGTAGCTGGCCTTTAGGACACGGGTCAACCAGGCGAGCGGAAAGGCGAGAGCGCAGAGAAACAGACACTCCGGCTGCGATCCGACGGCTGCCGGCCAAGTGAGCTGACTCAGCGCGCGGGTGAAAGTACTCTCTCGTCGTCTGCTTCTTCATGACCGCTAGCGGTCGTGGAGGCGCGCAGTGCAAGAAGACTGAGTTTCAAGGGGGAAGGTACACAGGTCTGGCAACACTGGATTTGTAAAAAGAAATTGGTGGAGACAACGTTTGGGTCCTGCTTACATAATGGCAAAGTTTTCATGGAAGCACATTCCAGTGGAAGACAGAAAGCAACAAACTTAAGTGGATCATCCTCATGGTATTCTAGTATTCGTCTTCCTTGGGCAGAACATTTCCGTTTATGAACGGATGACAATCTTAAGGCCGATCTCTGATCCTTAAGCTTCCTTTTTTCTGAGAGCCTTAGGTCTGTTTCTTTTTACAGACGATAGTGATGGAATATACTCATTTGCATACAGCTAGAATCAATGAACCTTAGGATAAAACTTCTGAAAAAGGCCATCGATTTGAGATAAAAAACCAATCTGTGCGCTTACACAGCACTGCAGTAATTGATCTCCGAAGCGTTCTGAAGCCAGGTTTTGAGAAGTAACGGGCTTGAAATCCCATTGGTCTACACAAGAAAAGCGATATAACCTATTCCAAGCTGTTCAGTACTTTGGTGTAACTTTGTGCAACCAATCAAGCACACCACTGTGACGTTCTGGCAAGTACACGGCGCGTCCCAAACTCGCAACGCAGGAAGAATCGGATCTTACCTTTGAGCCGGAACACTGGTTGCGAGTACTATTATCAATGCCCTTGGCATGATATTCTTTTCGAAAAAAGTCGAAAAGGTAAGGCAAGACTATCCCATCGCATCAACGTTTCTAATAAGAGAGGTCGCCTAACCGACATCCTTCGCATGCGAAATAATGGTTTATGAAGCGCAGTCCTCGAGCTGCCCTATCTCGCCTACGGTAGAGAAGCGCGGTGGTGCTCCGTTGTCTGGACTCTAGCGCAATGGTGGAGAGATACAGCGAGGCAGGAGAGCGGGATCTCTAATCGAGAGGGCGCCGACGGCACGACGAAACCGCCGAAACATGAGTCATGGTTGACCCGTACCCTGTAACCCTGTAGCTGCATTGCCGCGTTGGTGATTGAGCGAGCGGGAGGAGTGCCGCGTGAGCTCTAGCACGCGGCAGTGGAAGCCGCGTACGCGGCTGCCACAAAAGTGTGCGGAGGGCTTTAGCGTCGTCAGTCAAGATGGCGCTACTCCTTGTCCTCTGAAGCAGCCCCTCCTCCACCATATTTTACTGTAGTTAGCTGAGTTTCACTGGAAATCCTTTATTTATTTTTCGGAATGTTTGTATTCTAAAAACTACGTATTCTGAAAATTAGAGAATGTTGAATTCGAATGCAGTGTGGAATACCACTTCTTAGACTCATACAAGTAAGAGTGCAATTACTCCCTTGCAAACTTGACTCTCTTTCCTCTTCCATTCCATCTGATGGAGGCCATTTCTTCTCGACTTCCTCCATATAGACTAATTGATCGTGATTAATCAACTAGAATTTGCTGCCACCGTAAACCCGCGTCCGATTGGGGCGCGGTTGCTACGCTTCTGCGGCATGCTTACACTGTTTGTGGAGTAACGTTCAATCGCTATTTCTTTCACTGCAGTAGTCTATCTCATTGATGACTGAGACCATTAGGACCTTCTATCTTAGAAATCCAGGGGTTCAGTGTATTTTACAAGCTAGACGGTCACGAGGAGTAATTGGTAGAGATCGTGAATGAAGACTAAAATGGAAGCCAAAATTGATAACGACAAGCCCAAAAGTTACTGTAAAAGTAAGAGAGGTGTTAGGAGCTCACAAAAAGCGGTTTATTCGCAAGTCACTCAAACCCCTATTTAATTAAGCAGCAAAAATGACAACACTGCCAAGGTGAAAAAGGGGCGATACTTTGGCGAAATATAAGCCACGACTGACATTAATTTCGCCCTGTTTAACCTGTCAAATCTCACCATTTTGTGCTATTAACCAGTGTGATAGAGACACGAGAGTTTAAAAGGACTGTCTACGTCCCAACGGCGTTACGGTGGCAACGAATTCTGGCTGATTTTCATAATTCGGTCTTTTTCCTGTTGATGTACCGAAGCTGGGTCTCGCAAAGGCCCAGCTTCGGCACATCTTTTCTGTGACTTTCAGGGAAAATTACTCTACTGGAACATGGTTTTCTTCCTTCCCAAACCCATTCCCCTTCACCGCAAGACTCCGCAACGGCTCGTAGGCACTGGAGACGCAGACGAAGAGCGTGTTTTCTCACGCACACCCCGAGTCAGCTCGTTCGGTCCCAGCCCAGCGGGAGTGTCTCCATCTCTGGGTTCTCTCTCATCTGCCTGGAATCTATAACGAAGGAGGTCCCCACTGGAAAGGATGTGCCGCATCGCGCCCTACCCTTCTGCCACCCAGGGATGAGCGGATTAACCGCTATCCGTTATCCGCTAGTTGGCTTCCTGATTCCCCGCCCAGTCCAACCAAGCCTTCCATCCCTTCGGGGTCGTAAATTGGTTCCAGACTCGTCTGAGAAGATTAAGGCGCTGAGTTGTTAATCGGCGGACAAGTGAAAGTGGACACATGTGTATAACCGGGGCTACTTTATCACATTTGGAGTTAGATCAAGGATCACATTCTCGAAAAGTTACGATTTACAACCCAAAATATCGTTAATCGTAAAAAAATTTCTAAAAAATCGATGCAAATCGCGAAATCGTAGGTCCCAATTACGCACACCCCTGGTCGGCCTGTCCCACAGGGTGACCACCCCCCCCCCCTCAGCTTCTTAGCAGCCATATAACTCTTTCGTCAAAAGTTTGACGGTGTCGCACATTGTTCGCGCTTTCTACAACCATGTGGGCTGATCCCTGTGGATGAACCTGTTTAGAGAGACTTCCTCGAGCACGTGAAACGCCAGGACGTCAAAGGAATGTTGCTCGACGGTAGCGAGCTCGAAAAAGGCGGCAGTACGGCGGTGACAACCAGGATGCCATATCTCGCCTCGGATCCAACGGCCCTGAAAAGAGAGAAAAGCCTGGAAAGCAAGCCAGTGCTTTCCAGGATCCTCCTAGTCGCAAACAGCGAAAGGTAAGTGGAACTCTCTTCTTTTACTGCATAAGTGGACGGAGAAGCATTGAAAGGGGAAGAAGGTAAGGTTTATCTGACCGATAAAATATCGCTTAGTCTTAAATTTCTGCAGAAACAGCATGATTCTCTTGCATTCCATTGAACAAACATAGATTAGTCATTTCTTCTGTTGAACTTAATTTGAACAACATGTATTTCTCATATTGTGTCTCGCATCCGTTATTAAATGCTATCAGCATTAATCGTCATATGACATATTTTGTAAGCGTATATAAGCCTCATGATCCTGCTTTATTCGGGCTTTCCCACTACTATCATCAGAAATAAATCGTCTCTACTATGAGCTCGACAAAATGGCGACCACGGCAGGATCCGAACCTGCAATCTTCTGCTTTATTCGGGCCGACAAAGATGCGTAAGCCTCACGCTGCTTCAATCACGCCGACGTTCCAGGTAAAACGATGCAAGTTCTGCTCGAAGACTAATCACAACTCCTTCAATTGCGACGCCTATAAGACTCCGTCGGAAAGAATCCTGATCGTAAAAAGAAATCGACTCTGCTACAACTGTTTGGCGGACAATCATCTTACAAAATACTGTAGATCAAAGAAAACCTGCTCCCATTGTTCAAAGCGTCACCACACGTCACTTTGTCTGACTTACTCCTCACGATCATCTATTCCAGGACGAATCGAAGGAGGCAATCAATCAGCAAGCGAAAGAACGACATACTCTCAAGTTCAGGAGCAGCATTTCCGCCAAAGATCACAACAACCCGCCCAGAGCCACCGCAGTCAGGTGCACTTCTCAGAGCAACTTCCAACCGAATCGACCACCCCCAACTTGTCAGAGCTCGCAGCTACTCTGCACGTGAGCCAATCAACCAAAATAGTGAAGCCTCCACTGATGTGCACGGACGTCGTACTCTTCAACCCAACAAATACGGACAAGGAAGTCTGTGTTCCCGTGCTTCTAGACACTGGAGCATCTCAATCATACATCACAAACGACTTGGCAACAGTACTACAGCTACGCACATCAAGCCCTCAAGAGATTACAATGTTTACCTTTGGAAACGACGAACCAATATCTATGCAGGCCACCAACCACGAAATTGGAATCCGCTGTATCAACAATGCTACCGCCATTCTCCATGTTCAAGCTCTGCCGATCCTTACTACCGAACTGAAGTATTCATCATTCCAAGAAACAAACGATGCAAAAAATCAACCTGTTCGAAAGAAAATCGCCACACCACAACTTCTCATAGGCATGGACTACTTCTGCGACCTCGTCTTCCACGACAACTTCAGCATATCTCTTCTCAAGAACGGCTATCGTGTACTCGAAACACGCATCGGCAAAATCGTCACTGACCATTCTCTCCGCTTCAACAACTCCAACATCACCATCATCAACTACTCGTCAACGTTGTCCAGCCCAGCACGACACACGGATTTGGTTAAACTCGTCGAACGATTTTGGACACATGAATCCATGGGAATTATCGATCAACCAGATCAATCTATCAACGAACAATGCTTGGACGATTTCAACAGCTCAATTCGCTATAACCCCAAGGAACGAAGGTATTCAGTACGACTTCCATTCAAATACAGTCCATCCGACCTACCATCAAATCGTGACCTGGCATTTTCTCGTTTCCTTTCCAACGTTAAAATTCTCCGGAAAAATCCCGACTACATGGAAGGATATCACGCTATCTTTACAGATCAGCTACAGCGTGGAATAATCGAAGAGGTAAACGACGAAGCACCAAAGGAGAACTGTCACTACCTGGCTCATCACGGAGTGATCTCGGAAAACAAAAAACACACCAAAGTACGTTGTGTTTTCGATGGTTCAGCAAAGAAGAAGGGCAGCATGAGCATCAACGATATTCTCCACAAAGGGCCTTCACTCTTGCCGGATCTTCTGGGTATCCTCATCCGCATCAGAACAATGCCAATTCTTATCTCAAGCGATATCGAAAAGGCATTTTTAATGGTAGAGCTCCACGAAGAAAGTCGCGACTACACTTGATTCTTTTGGCTACGCGACCCGTTCAAGGAAATAGGCAAATCAAATGTAGTCGTCTACCGATTTTGTCGCGTACCATTCGGACTGATATGCTCCCTCATACAGCAATCGCTGTTGTCCACCATCCCTGCAAGACTTCTTGATTTCGTACCTGACAACGTCTGTTCTTTCAAGGAGTCTCCCAATTGCAGCAAACACAAGAAGATCGGATTCTTCAATCAAATACAACTATACGACGGAACCATTTTGTTAGTACCACGACTCCAGATCACAGTAAAGGACTATCTAACTCCAAGCGACTTCATATGCGTCAATTCAGAAGGGAGACGAGTGGATCCAACATCTCCATTCCAAGGAACTTCTCTGTTCTGCGAAAAACACAACTGCGACGAAGCTGCTGAAAACTTCTGCATGTACGACACTCCAATAGCCCTGTTCGATTACAATGATGCTCAAGAATCCAACAAAATGATTCCAATCAAGGCCTGGGGAACAACAACAAGAGAATTCTACGGCCACAAATCAAATGGATCTTCTAATGCCGTCTCGCTCTCAGTAATGTGCTCAAAAGGAGGCATCACCTTACAATCAAATCAAGAAGTCGACACTATCGAAGCATGCATAACATCCTTTTGCATCTTCATCTCGCAAACTTCAGCCAAATCACTCCTATTCCCCACGGAACTAATCGCATTCAAATACGACGTCGTGATCAAAGTCTGGCAGAAGGGAATTCTTGTTCACCAATCCTCAACTACCTGCCCTCCTCACCCTATATGTGAGGTTCTCCACTGTCGTTTGTGCCTAGAGCACATCTATAACACTCAGTGCTGGCGAACACTTGACATCACGTTCGCCATATCGATGTTCCTCCTCATCACTACGCTTTGCTAGATCCTCATACCACTGATCGCCATCATCAAGAAACTGTTGAACATTCTTCTTTTTCCGGTGAAACAACTCTTCAAATTACTTCGAAGGATCCGAAGCTGTCGATTAACCTCCAGAAACACGACTTCCATTTCGGCAGATCTACCTTATCGTCCCTACAGCCATCACAGACGACGTAGCCGATTCCACAGAATATCTCCTGCATTGATGTCCATAACGCTTTTTGCAACGATGATGTGTAACGCACACTGCTGCTCGGATGTCGTCTCAATATCTACCGCTACAGAATCTTGTTCATCTATCAACTCGACAGAAACTTGCTTCATCAACCAAGGAGTTACACTGTCACTTCAGCCTCTCGGACAAGAAGTATGTTTATCCATACGAAACTTCAAACAGGAACCAATTGCACTCATCTTCCTTCGCATCAAAAGCATTCTTCATGTATGCCAGAAGAAAATCGAATTCTTCACTCGAGATCACGCTTTTAGTTCAGAATCATCCCACAGGTGCTACAGAGCTGGAAGCTGTCAACCTGAAAAATGCGACAACACCAAATCGTCGGACAAAATCAGCGAATTCAGTTGGAAAGCGACCAAATACCCTGGCTTCACATTCTGTAAAGCCAGCTGCCCAGGATTCATGTGCGGGTGCTTCTTCTTCTCTCCATCGTGCTTGTTCTACAAATACTACGCAGCGCCGACTTCGAACATCACCTACACAATCTTCACATGTCCCGTCTGGGAACTGACTGTCGCTGCCGAAATGACACAGCAACCACAACAGGAAAAGCAGACGCATCCCGTAACTCTCACTCCAGGTCGTGCCACACGAATCAACGATGTCACGCTATCTCTCATCGCTACAATATCCCCACAACTACCTCTTCTCACTTCAACGTTCATTACCGACGGATCAAAAACCGCAATGACAATGAAAGTGCAGGCAAATGAACTGACACCAGCCACACCAGCACAACTTCAATGCTCTTCTGAATCAGAGGCCAAAAACTTCAAATGTCGCTTCGCCTCCCGTGCGTGTAGCTGCTCAACCGGTCCATACAAAGCCACTTGCACATGTCCGGAAGGAGAAGTATCTAAATATCTTCGGGAAAACCTTCTTCCCTTGACTACGAAAAACGTCATGATCGAAAACTACGCCGACACCATTGCTGCCCATACACAAGTTGGATCAGCACTGCAAGTACACATCAATATGGACAACGTCAAAAGTCTCAGTACAGAACCACGCGACATGTTCCATAGAATCTTCCAGTTTGGAAGGTTGCTACTCGTGCTTGTTAGGAGCAAGAGTAACCATCGTCTGCTACTCTACTGAAACAACAACTGCCGACATCATTTGTGGACAACAGCAACAGATCACAACCTGTACAGAAACTGGGAAACTGTCTGAAGTTATATTCCACTTCAACACGCCAACCGTCTCAACGCGCTGTGCCGTCTCCTGCCCCGGAGGGAACACCAGCTTTCATCTCAGTGGTGTTCTCATTTATGTGAGCAAATCGGAACTTCAGAACGAGATCTCCACCATCAACGACTTCAGCGTCAACCAGCCGGCTGGCTTCACAGCCGCGATCAAAGGAGTATCTTCGTTTTTCCGTAAATTAGACTTCTCTCCTCTCACCAACTTGTTAACTTTACTAAATCTCATTAAGCTTATAGTCTTCTCATCGGTTCTAACTGTTATTGTACTCCTGATGACTTCCGTGACATCCAACGTTTCAAAACTAAAAAAGAGCTACTAGCGCTCCCCGGGAATTTATCTGACCGATAAAATATCGTTTAGTCTTGAATTTCTGCAGAAACAGCATGATTCTCTTGCATTCCATTGAACAAACATAGATTAGTCATTTCTTTTGTTGAACTTAATTTGAACAACATGTATTTCTCATATTGTGTCTCGCATCCGTTATTAAATGCTATCAGCATTAATCGTCGTGTCATATGACATATTTTGTAAGCGTATATAAGCCTCATGATCCTGCTTTATTCGGGCTTTCCCACTACTATCATCAGAAATAAATCGTCTCTACTACGAGCTCGACAAAATAAGGTATTAAATCCAGAGTTTATCGACGCAGAAGATTTGAGGATTTGAGGGCCAGAGTTCAGCATAGGACCATATAGTAGAGACGCAAACGGTAACGAGCTTCCATTATGAGGTTCTAGCTTTCATGTGTGTGTATGCGTGTGATATAAGCTGTCCTACAATACCGCTCAAATTCTTTGCAAAAAAGACGCTTTGCGACGGATTAATCCGTCACAAAGCGTCGCCTTGCCATAACTTCCTTTAAATTCGCTCCTGTGGATTCCAGTTAGCATCATTCGAATCCCCTCTTCACTGCGCATTCGATGCTTCCAAGTTGTGTTTAGTTCGTCAACCTCTGACCTAGTTATGACGCATTTTCTTCTGGAGGGCTCTTAATTGATTTACGACCTCTCCAAAACTGCCATTGGCGCCCACTTCGGAGACTCCACCAACCGATTTCAGCGAAATCCGGAATTCTCCATTTCCCTCAAAAGATCTGAATTCAGCTTGTTGTGACTATCATAGTGACACTAAACACTGCTTAGTTTGGTTGATTTTGATCTCAACGCATATTTAGTCCAATTGCACGCAAGGTCCCCTTTCAGGACGTCCTTTCTCACCAACCACCCCCTCCTTTGCAAGCATTTATCTACGTTAATTTAGCTAAGAAAAGCTCCTTTCACGTCTATTAAAACAGCTCCAAGAGCTAAAAAGCGGCCGCTTTGATATGTCTTCAAAAACGCTGTTTTTCGTTCATTGTACAGGATTCTCTTATTTTGAATTCGTTGTAATGCGCATAAAAAGCAGTGAAGGTGATCCAACTTCACTCAGTGGGCGGTAGTATAGTCGGTATTCCAAAACTAGCAGCAAATAATACTGGCTTTTTTCGGGGTGGTAATTTTGTGGCCTATACTGCAACCCAAATTTCGTATTTTATCTCGTTTTCTTCAGATTAACCTTCGGGTGGTTCTTGAATGAGAAAATGGTTTGGTTAGCCGTTTTGGCCGCGTCATCAGCTCTCCGGCAATACAATATGGCTCAAATAGGACATGGTTGAAATTTTACCATTTCTGCACGCAGTCGGTTCTGGGAGTGGGACTTGGACTCGGCCCGAGCCCTGTGCTCGGCGTCCGAGTCGCGGGTGACCTCTGCTCGGTTCGCACTATACCTTTGTCCTTTTCGAATTTCGAATGGTCGAATATCGAATAAATTCGAATTTCGAATGTTCGAATATTCGAATATTCGAATATTCGAGAAAGTCCAATATTCGAATTAATCGTTTATTCGAATATTCGAGAAAGTCCAATATTCGAATTATTCGTTTATTCGAATATTCAAGAAAACCCAATATTCGAATTAATCGTTTATTCGAATATTCGAGAAAGTCCAATATTCGAATTATTCGTTTATTCGAATATTCGAGAAAACCCAATATTCGAATGTTCGTTTATTCGAATATTCGAAGGCTTCGAATTTCGAATAATCGAATTTCGAATATTCTTCATCAATCTCTTAACAAGTTAATGGCAGTCCTTTTCGAAAACCAGGGAATTGTGATGTTTTGATAAGAACGATGTTTTGTTTCACGTGTCACTCAAAGTGGCCGAATTGTGTGTAGTATGCAATCTGACAAAGGAAGGGTATGGAGCGTATGTCTGAAAGGGAAGAGCGAGTCATATAGGGAGAATCCCCACGCCTCAATCAGTAAAAAGTAAAAAGTGAAAGTAAAAATGAGTTCATTTTTGCCAAGTCGCTTAAACACAAGGAGTAGGGAGTCCGTTACAGTAGAATTCGTGGCTCTTGTACGCCCGCCAAGTGGCTTGGAGCTCAGTGGATAGGGACGTTGTTTCATGGGTGGGAGGTCGGGGGTTCGGTTCTCCTGCTCTGCTGCATTTTTGCATTTCATATGTTTGGTTGAGAGTTGAACGATTCTGACATCTATACAACTTTCAAATGTTTTGCCTAATTTTCCAGTTGTACACCGTGGTGAGTAAATTTCTTGCCACTTGTTTATTAGTGGCCGGTTTTTTAACCGCAAGGCAATGAGAAAGCTACTCAATGATGTATAAACGTTCAACACCAGTGATGTAAAGGCCCAAAGTGCATGAAACAGAAGCACTGGTCACAATCGGACAGCGTTTAAAAGCTACAGGCTCCTCACAGGTATACCAGCGACACCACCTTCAATGTTATTATAACAAATCCGTTCTCCTTCAGCTATCCGCAGCTACCCGCAGCTTCGACATCTACCTTCAGGATGTTGTCCCTTTTTGGCAGGTCAAAAGGAGGGTCGTGCACAATGACGTGGGAGTGAAATTATTCCACCCGAAAACGTTATCATATTTCGACTGCTTGCTTGTCTCTCGATGTTTATCAGCTCATCTTGCGGATCCCAATCTTCTTCTTCCACCACTTCCAGCTGTTCGTCTTTGTCAACTTCAAGTTGACCTGCTTCGAAGTCCTTGAGTATGCTAGCCATCCGTTCGGCCAGCTTGCTTTCTTCCCTCGAAGGTTCCTTGCCTAAAGATGGGCCATACTTCAGCGTAAGTAGGTGGATCGCCACTCAGCATCGGCGAACATTGTTGGTGTTAGGTTTTGGGAAACCTCTAGCAGCCTCAGATTTCCAGTTGACAGGCAAAGATGAGTGAAAGAGTGTATCGATGGCCGTTAATGTCAGTTTGCGGGATCCGCAGACCTCGTTTCTTCGTTGGAACCACTTGCGACGTCATCCTGGTCTTTGAAAATACGAGAAGGATGGCTTGTCCCGAGGTCATCGGTCCATCTAGGGAAACAAACTGTGAGGAGCCAGTAGTCTTTATACGCCGTCCGTATTGTGACCACTGCTTCTTAATGCACGTTGTGCCTGTGTATCACTGATGTTGAATCTTTATACATCATTATGTTGAATACCAAAGCATGCAGCTGGAAAGACGAGTAGAAAACCTCTGAAATGGTATAGACGTCAGAATCCATCAAATCTCAACAATTATTTGAAATGCAAAAGTGCAGCAGCGCAGTAGAATTGAACCCTCGATCTCCCTCGCATGAAGCAACGTCTCTATCCACTGCGCTGCGACCCGCCTGCGGCAGACGCATCGCGGACATACAAGACCGCCGAACTCGTGAGGCGCCCATTACTTTGTAAATACAACGACCCCCTACTCCTTGGGTTTTTTTCTTGGCGAAAAAATAAACACATTTTTATACTAATTGAGGGTGGGGATTCTCCCTATATGACTCGCTCTTCCCGTTCAGGCATACGCTTAAGACATTTCCTCTGTTAGTCCACGCGAGGTAGGCGCGGGCATACGCTCCGCTGCGTCCCTGCTTCCTTTGAACGCCATCGAGCCTCCTGCGGCCAGTCACGTGACTAACGAGTGAATCGTGTTATGGCTGTTCAATGACACTTTTGCCTTCGGTATACTACGGGAGGATCTCCGTTTTGTATTTCTACCCCAAGTACAACGATGGAACGATTAGAGCCGGAAGGAGCTGCGGTAGGGAGGTAGCACTTTCTGGAGCCCGGGAAGCTCCTGCTTTCTGCCAGCAAAGACCTTAAGAAAAGAGGAGGAGCAATGGCTATGGAGTACAAGAGCCAGTCATACTCCGTTTCCTATGAAAGCGAGCCATCCACATTTTCGCAATAACACTGTCCAAGTCGTAGTGTCTTAGATTGTCCAGATTAGATTCCAACCATGGTCTTCGTTGTTCGTTTGCTCGGTACGGGTCCGTTTGCTTATAAGTGATGCGAAGCTCTTCAACAGAGCCAGAACGCAGATTGAATGCCACTCATCAGCCTCCAATGTGCCTCTTCTGCACAGGATCGCCCTTGTGCTACTTCTTCGTCCATACTAACCTTTCTTTTACCACATATAAGCTTTGGTATAACCTAAAGAGACAGTAACCTATGGAGTAAGATGTATAACAATTTAGCTCTGCCTAACCGGGGTGTTTCTCTCTTCTCGGGGCACGAATTCTTAGGGAAGCAAGGGTGCTTCATTGTCATTATACCTTTGTCACCGTCTTTTGGTCTCCTGAAAGAAATGGATGGAGCAGTCTTCGCGGCGCTTAAACAACGGCATCTGAGCCTGGACACTGACTTCCACAGCCTTGGTTCGGTCCTCAGCTCGCCCTCGCCTCGCTCCTAGCTTTCAGCCTCAGTAGCGCTTACCACTCACTGGACTCGCACACTCCACTCTATTAGTCCTGATTTAACGGAAGAGTAGCGGGAGTATGTCGGCCACGGGACAGGAGATCCATTGATAGAAATCGATGCACCGCAATTGATAATTACCAATCCTTTTCGCAATTAACCAACTGGTACAAGAGTAATGACAATCTGAAGCCTTTGTATATGCCGCTCTGTCGAACGCAGTTTACAGTGGGTAATAAAAAAATAAGTAAATGTCAATCATTGGGTGACCACAATAACTAAGGTGTTCATTTGATTATTCGAATATTCGACAATTCGAAACTCGATTATTCGAATTTCGAAATTTTGAGATTCGAATAATATTCGATCATTCGAAATTCGAAATTTTGGAAATCGAATATTAATCGATCATTCGAAATTCGAAATTTTGAAAATCGAATATTATTCGATCATTCGAAATTCGAAATTTTTTCCCAAGGACAAAGGTATAGTTCGCACCTCGGTGCGATACCCACTGGCAGTGCACTACCCCATTAGAGCAATAAAACCGACACCGATCGCTCTTCTGAGATCTGTTTCATGTTAGCCGTAATGTCCTCGGTTTTTAATGATTTAATTGTCCTCACTCATTCTAAAGTTTCTGAAACACTCGCATGTCGTTGTTGCTGGTTGAAATTCAAACATCTCCCAATAAATACCAGTTTTTCAGCCTAAGTAAAAAAAAACCTTGCATGCCTTTCTATCCCTGATGTCGACTTCGGGGTCGACCCAGTATTCAACTTATTAGAGTAAGAAATTAGAAAAACATGAGATTGAGTAGCAATCACTTTATGCGAAGTCTAAGGAGTGTGCTAGGTGCGAAAGTTCTCTCATGCCCTAGTCAGGTAGTTTTTGGGTTCCGGAGAACCGATTTCCAAACAAACTCGAACATCACTGCAATACTGACCCTTTTCATACCACCTTAACAAACTTTTCACTGATTTTGCAGCAGCCTGCAGGTATTCTACGGCTCGTGGGTTTCCCAAGCTGTCGCAATGCTTCATGCGACAAATAGACAAATAGGAAATTTTCAAAATTAGAGATCTGTTTTGTTCATCTTAGTCTTTCTATTTCACAGGATTTTGTCCAAAAATTTCCCTTCATATATTACAATTTATATTTAGAACTAACGCTGTAGCGCAGTCGGAGGGGGTGCCGGCTGTCGCGTACAGCCGATACCAGTTTGTTGGTTCGGACTTCCCGCAAAATCCAACCAAGCCCTCCATCCCTCCGGGCGGTGACTTGGTACCAGACTTGCCTGGGAAGGATAGGCACTGACTTGTTCATCGGCTGGCCACCGCAATCCCAGAATCCTGTACAATGAACGAAAAACAGCGTTTTTGAAGACATATCAAAGCGGCCGCTTTTTAGCTCTTGGAGCTGTTTTACTAGACGTGAAAGGAGCTTTTCTCAGCTAAATTAACATAGATAAATGCTTGCAAAGGAGGGGGTGGTTGGTGAGAAAGGACGTCCTGAAAGTGGACCTTGCGAGCAATTGGACTAAATATGCGTTGAGATCAAAATCAACCAAACTAAGCAGTGTTTAGTGTCACTATGATAGTCACAACAAGCTGAATTCAGATCTTTTGAGGGAAATGGAGAATTCCGGATTTCGCTGAAATCGGTTGGTGGAGTCTCCGAAGTGGGCGCCAATGGCAGTTTTGGAGAGGTCGTAAATCAATTAAGAGCCCTCCAGAAGAAAATGCGTCATAACTAGGTCAGAGGTTGACGAACTAAACACAACTTGGGAGCATCGAATGCGCAGTGAAGAGGGGATTCGAATGATGCTAACTGGTATCCACAGGAGCGAATTTAAAGGAAGTTATGGCAAGGCGACGCTTTGTGACGGATTAATCCGTCGCAAAGCGTCTTTTTTGCAAAGAATTTGAGCGGTATTGTAGATGAACCTCTCTGGCTAGATGTGCTCACATGCCCATTGTTCTAGTTGAATTTCAAGCTGAAGATACACTTCCAAAGCCAGCAACCAGGTTCCCAAAGTCCCGCCCTAAAGTTTCACGCAGGAAGCTCCAACCAAGCACTGACATCCTTTTCTTTCTTTTGGCTTCATAACCTCTCCACAATTAGCTTGTTATCCCGTCAGAAGACAGAAGAATGTACATCTCTCATCCATCGGTCTATTTGATGGTACTTTATGTACATTGTGCAGACCGGACCGAAAGTTCCCACTATTGCTTAAGTTTTGTACTCGACGACTTCGTGGGAGGTTTTAATACCCTTACCTAGAGAAAATGTAGAAATGCCTGTGTTTCGTGACGTAGAACATTATGACTTTCCTGGCGGAAACACGAAGTCGGAATCAAAACGAAATTTAGATGGTAGGTTCGGAAGTCATTCTCTGAAAAACAGCGAAGACATGCAGGTGACAGTTTGAATCCAGAGGTAGAGAACCTTAAAATAATGAGGAACCTTTTATCTACACGTGACACTTTGAACTATTAGGTTGTCCGGAAAGTTTTAAGACTAATTGCATGGAAAGATTCAAAACAACGCATCTTTGCCGGCTGAAGTCGTGAGAGGGCCGGACTTAGGAAATTTGTGTTTCACGTCCTGTATATGTAACAAACAGAGCATATGCAACACATCGTCTCCTGTTCCCAGTGGCGCCTTCGCGATGGAAGACAAGAAGATGCTCTACCGGCCAGCTCTCCTTCTACAGTACCGCTCCGGCCGATCCGCGAACGAAGCCCATCGCTTCCTACAGGAAAAAATGAAGGAACAAGGCCCTCTCGGGCGACGTGCTTCAATTGGTACCGCAAGTTCGACAACGGTGACAAATCGCTCGAGGATTCCCGACGCACAGGTTGACCACATACTCGGAACAGACAGCTCGTACTCGCCACCTGCGGTGCTCGACCTGATCGTTCTGTATGCTTTCAGACCTTATAAATACTCCTAAGTCCACAGTACACGATGTTCTTCGGCCTTCTTACAAAGTCGCGAAGTTGCCTCGAGTCGTACCACATGCTTTGACGCCTCAGGACAAACGGAAGCGTGTTGATACCTGCACTTCTCTCCTCAACCGTCGCCGCGCATTTGTTTGGATAGACTCGATCGTCACGATGGATGAAAAGTATTGCGTCTACGACAATTTTTTGCGTCGCAAGCACTGGGTGGACTTCGATGAGTTGCCTCAACCACAGCCGAAACGCCCTGATCACGACAAAAAGGAGTTGCTTTCCTTCTGGTGGGACATCAATGACCCAGTATTCTGGGAATTGGTTCCTACCGGCTCCGTGGTAGAGTCGAACGTGTTCTGCACTCAGCTGGAGAAAATGAACGAAATCCTACGTAATCGCAATCCCAGAAGAGGAAAATTCTTCTTCTCATGGATAATGCCAGACCTCACACAGCAAAGAATACGCAGAAGAAATGGGAGGAACTCGGGATTGAACTGGTACCCCTTCCGCCGTACTCAACTGATCTTGCACTATGACTACCACGTTTTCCGGTCGCTGCAGTCTTTCTTAGTGGAAAAAAGCTCGCAAATCGGGAGGAAGTCAAAAGTGGTGTCAACAACTTCTTGCTGTCCAAGGAGTTCTTCACTCGTGGTATTCGCTCTCTACCGGAAAGATGGCAATATATGATAGATCATAATGGTGAATATTTTGTTGAATGATAGTGGCTGTTAATAAAGTTGTTAACTGCACATTGTTCATCAGTCTAAAAACTTTCCGGACAACATAATAGAGGAAGAAAACCTTAAAATGATGGTTAATCAAATTTTTTGGATGCGTTGTGCATTCATCTTTTGCGGGATGTATCGAAGGCAATTAGGGGCCGAGGTCATCAAGGACTTACTTAACTTTAACAGAGAATTGTAAGCGAAAAGCTCAGATAACGCGGCTTATCAAGCGATATGGTGAGCGATAAGCCGCGTTATCTGTGCTTTTCGCTTACAACTTCCCGTTAAAGTTACATAAGTCGTTGATGAATGCAGCCTCAGAATGTGTATCATGATCAATAGCACAAATTGGTTGGCATGTGGGGAGGAATTTTCTCGAACCATCGCGAAATGTCTAGGTCACATCCAAACGATCACTTTTGGTATTTGACGATCTGTTGTTGAAATAGCTCATAATAGAATCTAGTAGACAAGTATGAATGCAAATTATTGCAGAAAGTACTGACGAAAATCTGAACGGAATTTATGAAAATCTGCTGAAAATGTGCCCTGCTCTGGTAAATAAATAATTATTCCCTCCGAGCGACCACTCAAAGTAGTATATCTTTAAATTTATCAGCCCGAGTTGAAAGATATTGTGAATCATATGGGACATTCATAAGGGCGCGTGTAGCGTAGTTGGAGGAGGTGGCGGTTGTTGCGTGCACTCGATAACAGTCTGCAGGTTCGGATTTCCCACGCAGGCCAACTAAGCCTTCCATTCACTCTGGGTCGGTGAATTGGTGCCAGACTTGTTTGGGAAGAAAGCACTGAGTTGTTCATCGACTGGCCACCGCAAGTCATTTATGGCCAAATACGCATTCAAGTTGCCTCCACAACATCTCGTAAAAGTGAATCTGTGTGCTTCCCAAAAGATATTAAGTAACGCCGTCCCTTATCCTTGTCCTTGTGAGAACTCCATACCTGCCGCCTCCAAAAAGTTTTTCCCATTCCCCATTTTCACTTCCCTTTCCCATTTCTTGGAGTACTCTTCGAGCAGATCTCTCACCATGTGTAAGGATGATGGGCAAGATTCCGACAGCTCATGATCTCCAGTTGCTCAAAAATTAAAAATTGTTACTAATACGTTTTATCGGCAGCGATACGTTAAGGGTAGCATTTTGCAACAGTAACTTGATTGGTTTACAACGAAGGAGGTGGTGTTCATTTGCCATTAGAAGTCAGAAACGGCGAAAACTTCTGCTGCTACTACAACCCACTATAAAGGACCAAGTAGACCAGCGAGCACAATCTATGTACCTACTCGCCTAATTGTAGGTAGCCTATACACATCTTACTCTGGAAGACACGTGGGTAGTGACACACACCGGAGCCGTAAAGTGCACCATTTCTGATGACCACTACTACCAGGGAGGTGCCCCTGGAAGTAAGCTCTTCCGGAGGTACTTCACAGAAATCTTGTGTAAACCTGCTTGCAGATTCAGTTGTGGTTTCATTCCCATTTCTGAAGACCACCTGGTCTGCAAGTGGTGATATTCCAGCAAAGCGCCTCAGGTTGATTTACTGCCGGGTATTACCCCTACGGCGGAATGTGCTCGACGCATTCCTTTGTTCCCCTAGATGATACCGAATCAGCCACACACCCACTCTGGCAAGAATCCCTTCACTTCCGATTGTTTTCGCTGCTATCAAGCAGCCTTAGAATCTCGTAATGCCTACTGTTCGGGAAAACACAGAGTCCGCGCGCCTCGACGGCTTCCGCATAGACGTAACGTCACTGACTCAGTCAGCTATCGCCATAGATACGTGGCTCGTGGCTAATCTCATGAATTTTTGGACAACAAGCAAGCCTTTCGCTGATTCGGCAGGTGCTCGCTGTCGCAGTAGACGCGCTGAAGGCGAAATGAGTCCGAAGTTATAAAAGCAAGAAGGAGTTAAGCACCACCGGAATGCGCCTTGCACTACACTTCTGCTTTGCATTCCGCATACGCATCTCGAACACTTTCGCACTCTACCCCAATAATTGCGAGCATCATTCCATAATGAGGGTCTTCATCATTTCTTGACGAATCGTTACTCAAATCCCCAAAAGACAAGCTGGATGCAGAGAGTACACTTAGAAGTGGCTAACCTGATCGAAATTCAAATTATATGGGTCAAGTCTGCTGCGTTAGCGAAGTAGCACAGTAGGATGAGGCGCTGTCGCGGGTTCCACTCCAGGTGCCTGTTTCGAATACCCTCTCCCAGGCCAACCAAGCCTTCCATCACACCGGAATCGATGGGTTAGTAACATACTTCTCTGGAAGATGTAGATCTCTGACTTCTCCAACGATTGGTCAACGCAAATTATTGTGTTCGAACCATGCACAAATCTCTACAATATCCAGCAGGAGTATAACTGAATTCGCGGCGCATCCCAAAGGAATTGGTTAACTCCGTTCTTCATCTCTATATTCTAAACAATTTTAGCAGTCAATTAATCTTAATTTTAGCATAACTTTAAACATAAAGTAACGAATTTATAAATAAATATTTATTTATTAATTTATAATTTATAACATAAAATTACGAAATGTAAAATACAAAAATTATACATAAATATAAAATTAAACCTTCTTTAACATTTTACATTCAAAAAATAAAATTCCCAATGTCAAATTAATGATTTTGCAATTTCAAAAACGTTATAGCACCTTCCTTTTCACCGATGAGCCTTCGGGAAGGTACTGTAACAAGTAAGGTTCTTCTGGAGACAGGTGGCCAAACGAACCACTTTTAAGAAAGAAAAATTTGTGGTTTTATGTTTTTCACTCTTACTTTTCTTCATTATATCCTTCATGAAAAACTATAGGAATAACAAATAGAAAGTCTACACAAACTGTGTGTTTCTTCTTTTTATTCACTGGGGTGCAGGGTAGAAAAGTCGGAGGAGAATAGACTGTCGCTTGCACCGGATTCCAGGTTCCTGGTTCAGATTGCTCACCCAGGCCAGCCTTTCATTCCTCCGAAGTCGATTAATTGGTGCCAGGCATGTCATGAAGGATAGAGCACTAACTTGTTCATCGGCTCACCACCGCAATTCATTGTACGGTCAAATACGCCTTCAGATCATCTCCATAACATCCCGTAGAAGTGTAATACGTGGCGCATCCCAAAAAAAGGAGTTAAATAAAGCCGTCTTTTAATAAATTCGATGTTGAAAATTTTCGAGCAAATGAACGAGCTTATTCGCTTATACATTTTTTTTTCGAAGGATCAAAAATCGAATAAGCCCATTTGTCATTTATTCGATTATTCGAATAGTCGAATAATGATTAGAAGCAGGCTCTGTATTGGAAGATTTGAAGTTTATTCGATATTCGAATAAATTTGTTCGAGTTTTGAATAAAGCCGAAATGTTCGATTTTCTAATTTTATTCGAAAATGGCTTCATTCGGTATTCGAATTCCAACTCGACTTTTTAAAACCATCGATGTTCGAATTCGAACGAATATTCGAAAATCTAAAGATATCGATTGCTTGACTATTTAAACAATTATTCTAATAAATAATCAAGCTTACGTCTTACAAAACGAAACTTCATTCTCCTTTACGATGAGCAACGCCGCTTCTTTTGGAAGATTTTCCTTGAGCTAGAAGCAACACATGAGTGTTCAACTGTACTATTACCATGCTAGACCGTCACCCGAGAGTTTGGAATATGTGAATTTGCCGAGAAAAATTTAATTCAAAAAGACCGCATTCAGCTTATGTAACTGAGACTCTTTACCCATTGCGTGTTCCGTATTATCAACTAATTCAAATCTCAAGCGATCCCTTGTGAGTCGTAGCGTGGTCAAAGAGCACGTCAAAGGTTGGTCTTTTCAACGTTGCCAAAGTGCATTTAAAACCAATAGCCCGCGTACATATTAGGGTTCATTGTCTCGACATGGTTTTTCGACTCCTGAGGTAGTTGTGTTACTCGTGACACACTCTCTTCGCACCTTCATACTCGAAATTCACCTCAACCCTTCGGATTCCGCCTCTCGCACCTCAACAGCACCACTACATACACTTTCCTTCCTTGTTTTCTTGATTCCGCCTCCCGCACCTCAACGGCACCACTATGCACATACACTGTGTTTCCTTGTTTTGTTGTGTCGAGTAAGCTGTGCTGTTAACTTGTGCCGTCGCCCCTTTAAACTTAGGGGAGTCTACCTAGCAAATCGTACCGCTATTGTGACTCCCTTTACCTCTGAAATTGTCCTGGCACAAAGTACAATATGCTAAAACTACATATCTAAACAACCATAAACTCACGAAAACACAGCTGGCGTCGGCCGCTCCTCTGCAACACACGGAGCCGGTGGAACAACACCTTCCTTCATTCTTCTGAAACACCTCGTTGTTCTACGAATCTTCGTTCAGGCGTATTAAACAACGTCGAAGTCACGTAAACAGACAGATAAAACATAGAACCCTCTGTGCGGAAGCGAATGAAGACGAAGAAGGAAAATACAGATTCCACGCAGAGCCTGTTATTGAAGATGTGCACCGCCCACTGTCTTACGATGACATCATGAAGACAAACATCTTGACTGCGCAGAACATAAAGCGCGACCTGGTATTGGCAGTCGTTTGCTGAGCGCGTTCTGCCCTTCATCAACATCTAACATCTTTTCTTGTTAATGAAGTTATTAACTACACAATTTTGTCCGACTTTAGTCTAAAAACTTTCTGGTCAACCTAATATTTTACTTTGAACATCTCTAGTCCTAGAAAGTGATACGGAATAGAAATCTCGGAGGTGAAGGCCAACGTACCATTTATTAACTTATAAATTGTAATTAAATCATATCGTCTCCTACAGCCATCAAGAGACTGCAAGACTTGAAGATCTTATTCCTTACAGCAGTGCGGTCGGTGGAATGGTGGCGTAATCACAGCAGTGTACTCTTATCCAGAGCTTCCTTGCGAAACTGTTTTGCACGGACCCCAGTTTAGCGATTTCACGCTTATACTTGGGACTAAACACAGCTGTACCATCTTCAAGCACATGTCTGACATGTACTTTGCAGGCGAGCAGAAGCAATAGGCATGATTGAATTTGTTTTTAATGACTTAAATATGCTATGCACAATCCCACAATCCTGTCCCCTCCCTTTGCTATCAATTCACAATGTTCGTTAAATAACAGTGTTGAGTCTAGAATAAATGGAACAAACCACCAAACATTCGTTTGGCGGTCGGTAAGCACACAGAAGGGCATCTGTCCTAGTCCGGGGGGGGGGGGGGCACATAACTAAAAACTAGGTAACAAAATGCATTAATACTTACCGAGCGGCTCCTAGAAACCTAGCCTAAAAGAAACCAAAAACGGACGAACAAACAAAAAAATAAAAAATTGCCGCGGTTTACAATCGTCTCGGCGGGCAAAGAGCGACGGAATAGAGTCATGGCGCGTGCTGACCGTCGCTTGACATGTTATAACCAGGATCTAACGTGGTGAGGAGGGCACACAACTTTGCCTGCTTATACAACCGTAACAAATGCAATTTTTTCGTTTTTTCTTTGTGACCTTTTCTTGTTTAGGTCCTGTGTTGTTCTGTAGGAGCCGCACTGTAAGTCTTCAGTGAATTTGTCACATATAATACTTTTTAGTTATGTGCCCCCCCGGACTAGGATAGATCCCACAGAAGGTCTTGTGTTACAATATAGGTGTTCCAAAATAACGTGATGAAGTTTCGACGTTCTCCCATGCGGACGCATCGATCTGGCGGAGATAGTGCCATTTTTTGCGCGCATCTTTCTGTCCGTGCTACAATTTTTGAGGTTCTATCTTGTCCAAATTACTGTTTTTCTCAAGATGTCAAACCATCGTACTGCGATTTTCGAGCATTGTCGTTAAGGAAGGCGCGAATGCGAATCGTTAACCTGCTCAGTCGACTGTCTAACAGAAACTCGTCGATGTAAGAAGCTTGCCATGAAGGTGACCGTCCAGGACATTGAAGAAATCGCACTGTCAAGACGCCGTAGATCCGGTAAATCATCGAAAAGCGAACATCCCAAATTTGAGGGTCTCCTTAGAAAAATCGCCTATGAGATCTGTGCCAGTCGCATATCAGTGCATCGAATAGCCAGAAAGAAACTCAAGGACGCAAGTTCTACAAGTTCCATAAAGTCCACCTTCTGATAGACAAGAATAGGCGCGAACGGCGCCATCGATACAGCCCCGTCAACTCGAGCTGCGGGCCGCAGGTCGCGGATGGGGGAACACTTTCCTGCTGTTCACTGTGAATAGGCTCGCAACCTCCAACACGGCAGGACCTGATCTGGAGAGACTCCAGCGATCTTTTCCATCCCCGAACATCTTCAAAATCCGCAGGCGCTCATGGTTTAGAGTGGAATCTGCACCAACGTAAAGACACACTGGGTTTTGTGGACGAAGGAGTAAAAATAAATCAAAATGTGTACCGATGATACACCTTCGATTCTCTTGCACTTTTCTGGTCTCAGCAGCACTTCAGCAACGCGCAGTGGGTGTTTCAAGAAGACTCAATTCCTGCACACAGGGCGAAAAGCACGCAAGCATGGTGCAAGGTCAATTTTCAGGAATTCGTCATGTCTGCGGAATGGTCACCGCACTCCCTGGATTTGAATCCGACGAACTACAGCGCGTGGTTCGTTTTGAAGGTCAGGGTCCGTGCTAAGCGCCTCCACAACCGGGAGGCCCAGAAGACATCTCTGCTTTGCGAGTGGGAACGACTGTCTCCAGATGACCTGCGGCACATCGCCAAAAACTTCACCACGCGTTTTGACTTCTGTATTCACGCCAAGGAGGCCACTTCGAATCCAGACTAATATGCTGTTGCCTCGTTGTTGTCTATGTCGTTGTTATCTATACATTGTTTATTAAAATTGTGAGTTTCATTGTTATAATTTAAAAACCTTCATCACGTTATTTTGGAACACCCTGTAAAGCAACTAGCTGCCTAAGTCCAGTTGACGCCCTTCAGCGCTGTTGCGCGTAGAGCTTAATCCAAAAGTCTTAAAACCGCACATGTGTTGAAAGAATTAGCAATTGAGAGCTGGGGACACTAATGGGATCTATCCTAACCGGGGGGGGGGGGAGGCACATAACTAAATGCTACGCAACCAGTTGACTTAGAATTTACTGAGCGCCTTCTAGGGAACAGAGTAGGACCCTAAAATTAACGAAGAAACGAAGAACAAGCAAAAAACAAACAAATCACCGCGGTTGTAAAGACATCACGACGGGCAAGATGTACTTTCAAACACAGTTGACCGCCGCCTAACATGTTATAACCAGGATCCGTCATGGTGAGGCGGCACACAGCTTTACAACCGTGGTGAAATTTTTGCTTTTATTGTAATTTTTTGTGAAATTGCCGGCTTGGGCCCTGCTCTGCTATTTTGTCCTCTAGAATCCGCTCCATAAATCCCAAGTTAATCGTTACACAAGTTTTAGTTATGTGCTCCACCTCCCCGACTAGGAAAGATCCCACTAACGCTCTATATCTTAAACACACGGTGTCGCAGATTTACGGGTTATATGGTAGAAAATGAGTATTGCTGATCAGAAGGCCAGACGCACCACTATTTCGAGCTCCTGTCACGTTTCCTGTTTTGAACGTAGCTGTTCATAAGCTGACATCGGGGTTCCCATGACGAATATAATCGCCAAGAATTTAGCCGGATGGGTAAAGATCTTGAGCCCCGTTAGAGAGTCGTGGAAATGGAACGGAAAATGTGAATGATGTCAACGGATTATGATTCCATGAAAGGCCTGAAAAATTTGCAGACTTGTTCCTAACTAAACATAAGGTTCTCTGTTCGTTAGGAAAGAAAAGAAAAATCGATTTTTCTTCGGAAAACTATAAGACGGGGGAATAAGTGAGAGATGGCTCGATGAGCCAGTCGCCGTCAGCGGAGAGCGTCATCTACCTGCCCACGGACTGGTCGACTTCAGGTCGGCCTCGTATAAAGAAAAACGAGCCTTTCCAGTGTGGAAATTGTAAGCTGTTTTACGCACCAACTTCACATGAAAGTAGACATTTTTCAATTCAAATTGGACACTCTTCCAAGCACCTCGACGCCTTTGAAAGCTAACTAAAAGCCTTCAAACTTAAAGCGAGTTTCTCCCACACTACACGAGAGATTCTCTGAGATCTTTAAAATAATTGTTTGCTCATATAAAATTTGGTAGGGCTTTCTTTGAGAGAATTTTCTGGTCCACCTGCTCCAAAGGTGAGTGCGCTGACGAAATTTGAAATTTTATAAAATCGAAAACCTTCATTTTTGAGTAGAATAATGAGTAAGACTTGGTCTTAAAGCGCAGGAATGCAGCATTCATCAAGTGTATAAGAAGTGCGTCCTGCCCTTGATCAGATCGTCACCATTTTTTTCGATTAATAGTTTAAGTGCTGCTTGATGCGAATATGTGTGTATTTCATGTTATTTTTGCTGTACCGTTTTAAACATGTAAACAGAGTTTTTGCTATAAATGAAATAGAAGTCGCGATCTCTACTTTTAACAGCAAAATGATTGCTGCTTCTCTTCGCTTCACAACGAACTTTAGCTAATTATTTTTCCTTAAAATAATAAATTTTTTATTATTTATTAGAAGAGTGTTCAATTATTTTTGAAAGGCATCCAGTTTGATTTGAGAAGCGTTTAATTTGGTTTGAAAAATGTCCAGTTTGACTTAAACTCCAATTAGAGAAGAGTCCAATTTGTTTGAAAAAGCGTCCAGTTCGATTTTCAAAACGTCCAAATTGATATGAGAATTGTTTAACTTGATTTGAAAACTGCCCAATTTTACGGTATATATACCGAATTGGACACTTTTCGAATTAAAATGAGCACTTTTCAAAGCAAATTGGACACTTTTCAAAGCAAATTGGACACTTTTCAAAACAAATTGAACACTTTTCAGAGCAAATTGGACACTCTTCAAACCAAATTGGACACTTTTCTAAACAAATTCAACACTTTTCAAGCCAAATTGGACACTCTTCTAAGCTAACCCAAGACTTTCCAAATCAAAGAGAACTCTTCCAAATCAAAACGAACTTTTCTACATTAAACTAGAGACTCTCCAAAAATGTTAGAATAATTTTTTGTTCACGGAAAATTTTATTATAACTTTATTTGGAGTTTTAATTTACTTCCCAGTAAGAGAACTCACAGTTTAAAATTTTATAAAAATTTTATTTTTTTGAGGAAAAACAATGAATTGAAAGTTTGTTTTAAAGAGCAGGAAGGCGGTCATTTCATATTGCCAAGAAAGAGATTGCGCCATGCCCCTGTCCGATACTTCGCGATTTTCATTCGATTGATAGCAAAACTTCTGTTTGCATGTAATTTCACACCTGCAAACGATACAACACAAACAACTTCAAAAAACACACATATCCTAACTTTCTTACTGCATTTACACTATCAATCAAATAAACGTTGCGTTGAAGTTTTTGAGTGCTCGACGCGATCCAGTCTTTTGATGCAGGATATGACCGCTGTCTTGCTGATTCTTGACACAAAATTTATTTTATTACTCTTCCTCAAAAAATAAAAATTTTGTAAAATTATTTCATTCATTAGGCAGCTAAAGTGAAAAAAATTCAAAAAGTTATCCTGAGTTTTTCTTGAAGAAAAACTATTCTAACTATCTTGAATAGTCTGCAGTTTAACCTGCAAGAAGCTCGTCTCGATTTGGAAGGCGTTCAATTTGATTTCAGAGTTCATAGGCCAGCTTAGAAGAGTGTCCAATTTGATGTGAGAAGTGTCCAATTTGATTTGAAAAGTGTCCAATTTTGTTTGAAAAGTGTCCAATTTGACGTGAAAATGGTATGTTATACAGATTCTGAAATTCAACGAATATTCTGACGAGGTCGTGCAGAGCCAGTGCGTGCTGATACAAGCCTTAACAACTACGACTATTCAATTCTAGACTCACTTTAACCTCATTATTCAGCTTCTCTGACTACAATTAGCAGGGCTTCTTATGTATACACTGCGATTGAACTGTCAAGTGAAGTATTCATAAATCGTATGCGGCTGCACCGCTGTTGTACTTTGCAGAGGTCACATGTTAGTAGCAACCAGAGCACTCAATCCTTCACTGTAGTCCTCTATTGGCACTTAAGCCGTTCCTGGCAATGTCGTCCGCCGTGCCAGACACCATTTGCTAGACTGATTGCTAGTAAGTTCATTTTCTTAGCTGCACTTTTAAAATGTGGGAAACCGAGGTTAAAAACAGCGACGATATGATGTCATTTACCAGCCTCATCTCGCGTACGTCTTGCATTCTAACTACTACACAGATTACAGCTGGAAAAATGCGCAGAAAACGTCTGAAAATGGTACAGACGTCAGAATCCCCCAAATCTCAACCAATCAGTTGCAATGCAAAAGTGCAAGCAGCAGCACAGAGGGTCCGAACACGACCTTCCTCGCATAAAGCCAAACAGTATCCACTGCGCTCCGAACCGCTTGATGGCAGAGGCATCGCGGGCATACAAGACCCCGAACTCATGATACGCCGTATTCCATTGTGACTTCAAGGATTCCTTAGGTTAACGACTACGCAAAAATAAACACATTTTTATACCAATTGAGGGGTAGGGATTCTCCCTATGTGACTCGCTCCCTCCGTTCAGACATACCCTTCAGAGCCTTCCCTTGTGAGGCCTTCGAATGATTATTTGGCCGTGGTGAAAAACCTCGACCGCAGACAAGGAAAAAACTACCATTACCCATGTTAGGATTAAGGACAAAGGTCGATATTAATCAACTTCTTTGTGGGCTTCGCCACGCATTCTACTTCTACGGGATGTCGTGAAGACAAATTGAATCCGTACTTGGCCCATACAATGACCTGCAGTTACGGCTTTTATCGGTTTGGAAAGATCCTAACCAAGAACCTGAACTCGGACGCACATGGTGGCAGGCGCCTCCTCCGACTGCGCTGCCGCGAGCCGTAGATTACTACAAAATAATTTGAGATAGAGCGGGAGAAAGAGGTGTCCTTCTTATAAAGCACTTTAGAAGGCATTTCATTAAGAACAAAAGCAACAAAAGTCCTTAAAAGTCCTTGGAATCCTGATACACTGCTAATATAAAGGATGGTTATTATCTTACTTTTGATCAAACTAAACCTAAAGCCTATATTTGTAATCCACACTTTATAAAAGAAAAGTGGTATGGTCCTTAACAATTAGCGAAGATGGAAAAACCGGCAGTTGAGAATGAATGCAGTAATGAGCATGGATCTAAAATGGGCAAATTTGATATCAACCAGATCGCCTTGACAAGAAAAAACCTAGAATTGGCAAGAAATACATTTTCAACGCTGTTTAGAATGTTAAATTCTACCAGGCAGATCCATTCCTGCCAGGGGCACAACTAGGCGAGACTATGGAGCGAGGGTAGGTCAGGTCAAGATAATTGCGGAGTCGATCAGTGAATGCGGTTTCTAACGCTGATTCCAAATATGTGTTTCGTACCTGCTAAACGCTTCTGGGAACGGAACTGTGGACCATCCGGGTCCGGATTCATCAAGCGGACGGTATGGGTAGAAGTACGGAGGGTAAAGCTACCACTCTCCCGCGCTAGGTATAAGGCACGATTCGAATTCATCAAGCGAAGCGAGTGTAATGTAGAGGAACCTTGATAGACCTCCAGAAAAAAACATTTAGCAGAATTGCAGAAATAGGCTACAATAGGCCGCAAAAGGTAGGTAAATATGTTCAAAGGCACTTACCAATATTTGAAAGACGCTGTTAATGAGAGTCACCGAGGCCAGGAGGTAAGGGCCTTAATTTGCAAATGACTTAGCATGCCAAGAATAAGCTACAGAGAAGCATGGCCGGGATACGAACGCTCATTTCTTCATCTAGAAGACATGCAAATGTTTATTTCACAGCTAAGCTTGTTCTAGCGGTAACATGTTCTAAGTTGATCTTGAAAAGTCTTGCAACACTTTACGCTACTGGCTGTTAAATGTGTTTAGGCTCTTACAGTACTGATCTTGGGTGGTGACGTCACAGTACATTCTCAAAGCTTCCTCAAGCATACTATATAAGGCTTCGTCGAGTACGAATACAGCAACAATGTGAACGATAAGCAGCAGCATCCTACAACATCTGCGGTGCTTTCAAGGAGGGGGTCATTCACTATTCCACAGTGGCCCGTTGCTATCAGCGCTTCAAGGCTGGAGACATCTCTCTTGAAGATCGACCTTGTTCCGTACGCCCCTCTGCTGTGGAAGAAGACAGCTTGCGCGAAGCCTTCAATGTGAAGCCAAATTCAACCACTACCGAATTGACGGCGACCTCTGGATGTATGCAAAGCACCATCGTGAGGCAGCCGGAGATCCTTGGGTACCGCAAAGTTTTGCCGCATTGGGTACCACTTGAGCTGCGGGAATCTGACAATGCACGCCGAATCAGTGTTGCTGAGTCGCTACTTCTTCGCCCGCACAGAAAGCACTTACTGAAGGACATCGTTACTGGTGATGAAAGCTGGGTTCTTTATGTTAACCACACCGCAAGAGCCAATGGCTCCCACGAAGAACCGAGAAACGAGAACCAGCTCCAAGACAACCGAAACGTGGACGCCACGAAAAGAAGGTTCTTCTGTGTTGCTGGTGGGACTCAGAAGGCATGCTTTACTGGGAGTTGCACACAGCACCTGTCTACGCTACCCAGCTCCAGAGTTTGGCCGACGCCATGTGCCAGAAACGTCCAGAACGGGAAAATGTCTGCCTGCTGCACGACAGCGCGCGTCCTCATGTCGCAAAAGTGAGTCGCGAAAAAAATCCAGGAGTTAGACTGGGAAGTTATGCCCCATCCATCGTACTCTCCAGCTCTCCAGACCTCACCCCTTCTGACTACGCCTGTTCAGAGCTCTGAAGCAGCATCTTCGTGGTAGAGAGTTCGATGATCGACGTCAACTGGAATTGGAGGTTTCTGAATTCCTTTGAAAAGAATTGAAAAGCTGCCTGAGAGATGGGGCAGGATCTTAGACTTGGATGGGGAATATATTGTGGACTAGATTTTCGTATATTGTATTCTATTGTATTGCATTGTAATACTGTTGTGCTGTGTGTTACAGTGTTGCAAGACTTTTCGATCAACCGAATACAATAACCATAAAGTTAGAGTAATATTAAATACGTGTCAAATAAAATCTGACAAGATATACAAAAATCACAGTCATCACCTAATGAGGACAGCTGATCTCAGTAGAGCACATTTTTGTAAATGGAGCGCGAAATAGTAGCGAGTGTGTGGATGTTCCAACGACGATTGATGCTGGTGTGGTCTATCTCATGTCATGCAATGAGTGTGGGAATGAATACATAGGGGAAAGGGGCAGAGCCCTATGTGTCAGGGTCAGGGAGCACCTGGACGGCCTTAAGAAAGGCAACGTCATGACCTCTTGGGGAGAACACAGAGTTCGATGCCACGAAGGCGCGATGTTACGGGTGTCAGTGTCGATCTTAGCGCGAGAGAGCGATATATCGGCACGTAGTACACTCGAAGCGCTCTGGATCACGGCTAGGAGCCCACAGGTCAATCGGAAGGAGGAGTGTCTAGCGATAACCCAAGAACTGGCACCCTTCGTAGAGCTCTGTAGGTTCTGACCTATTTGGTCTGACCTCCAGGGTATTTAAGGCAGGGGTCTGAAGGCTGAGGGGTCTCAGCCACGTTACGTCCAGCTTACGGGTTATCGGTGGTCCACTTCGGCATACCACCTTAAAGGTTAGTCGTCTCTTGCAAACTCCCATCCCTGATCTTGTCTCTAGTATCCTCGAGAAAAGTACCCTTTAAGATGAAATGGTGTTTGGGGGAGTAGTGTCGTGAATGATTTCGACTTTTCCAGGCTCTGAAGAAGGCGAAGACGCCAAAGCGTTGGCCTCAATAAAGCCGATATCAATCTTGGTCAACAGCTTAAGAAGACATCATAATAGACGATTGATGGGTTCCCACTGATATACCCACGGTGTGGCGGGTAAGGTTTATCATGAATGCGTGGATATCTCCACCCCTTATTCCTCGCATACCCGCGGGTATGCGCGTTGATGAATCCTATCCCTGATCGTGGGATGATGTCGACAAATTCAAAATGCGCGAAATGTGCTCATGCTGTTAGAAAAGCTTGCAGATTTGATAGTCTCCGAATCTTCTTGCCTAGATTAGAGTGACGTCTCGGACGTCAGCAGAAGCATTAGAATTCACTAAAAGACTGCAGTTCCGCCGAAGCATTCTGCTTATAAATAGCTATCGAATCTCAAACACATGACACACAAGGCAATGGCAAAGGAAGCCAAACCGATACGCAGCTTAACAGTGAGTGTAACGAGCGTGCGCGTAAATTGTTGTCGCCTGCCTAACTATTTCCCGTGTCACATGGATACTGTAGAAGGTAATCGCCAACAAATTTGGCTCTTGTCTAACTAGGTTACCACACACAGAACGCAGCCATCACACGATTCAGATGACCTTATTCTGCACTGACATAACTGTTGTAGGCATGATGAAGTCACGTGGCACTTGTTGCCTACAGGTAATGTTTCTTCTGTTCCTTATTATACTTCTACGGCGGAACAGACAATAGCGGTCCGTGAGAAGCAATAAGATGATGCTTGACGTCCATGCTATACCGGAAGCAAGTCTAGACGATGAGGATTAGACTCGAATGATCAAGAAGAGGGATTAGCCCTGAGATGAATGGCGACGTTTGAGGACAGCTGACGACTTACAGGGCATACTCCTAACCCATCCTCCGCTTGAAAGTGAAAAAAATACAACAGTAAACAACGATCTTATTCCATGCGGAGGAAGGCCACGAGTTCTACTTTTATGGGAAATTATTGAAGCAATTTGAATGGAGTTAAGCCGACACAGTGAATCACGGTAGCCATTTGATGGTCAGGCTAGCGGCTCTCCTACCCAGACAAGTATGGTGATAATTCGCTGGCCATGGAAGGCTGAAAAGTTTGGCTAAGTTGGGCGGGACGCGTATCATCGGTCGATTCGGTGTTCAAACTAGAGCCGGCGCCTCCAGCAAGCAGATGCAATGAAAACTGACGTGCTTAGATTAGAAGCGGCTTTGATGTCTACATTTCCTAGACTCTGTGAGGACGTCATTTTGAGTAGATGGAGTGAAGCTGCTGAAGACAAGGGAGTCACACTACTGGTTTACCAGAATACGAATAAGAAGAAGTGGGTGGATCCAGAAGACGACCTCCACCGGATGGGAAAAGGTCTGTTGATTTGGTGATTGGCATTCAGGACAATCTACTTTGCTTCCCTAAGAAGCCATAAATGCATATGCAGTGCGCTTTCACTGTAACCACATCTCTCAATGCGCCGATGAAGGCGGCGATACACCATCAACGAGACCAGCGAATACGCCATGTGTTTCGCGGATAAGCAGAGACCAGTTCCAACGGTGGCAAGGTAGGATCATGTACAGGGTGCGGCGATTAAATTTGGACGAACCAAATTTCTCTTTTCAAACAAATTTATTAACACAAAATACAAATGAAATAAAAATCTTTTACGCACAAATATTGGGATATCTCAAGTCTAAAACTGCGCAATATACAGGTGTCTCAAAAAATGCATACGCTGTCTGAAATGTGATAACGTTGCTCACATACAATACCGCTCGCGCCGCACGGTCAAAAGTGGGCGAAAAAACGCCAACATAGCGTCGCAAAGCGTCGCACACTCATAACTCCTTTAGATTTAGGTTTCTTGAATAACCGTTGGTACCATTCGATTCGCCTCTTCGAGATCTACACAAACGTGTGTAACACTTTACCGGACCACCCCTACTTTCGCCGTGGGTGGTCCAAAATTGGCTGGACGGGCGATTAGAGCAGCTTATTTCCCAGGATATGCGTGCTTTCGGAGTATCTCAAAGATGGGTGTACGTCGCCAGTGCTCTGTCATGCCAGGAATGCCCCGAGAGTGCGCCGTGCACAATTCACACAGAACCTAACCTATCAATCGAGTGGGCGAGCGCATGTCCCCTGCGCTTCTATCTTCTCTCACTGGGAACTGCGACGTTTTCAAGACTATTTCGAAAATGTTATCAGAAATTCCCCGCCACCCCACTCAGGGTTAGCTCCAATCTGTCTCAGCGAAACTTTGGTTGTGCGCCGTGAACAATGCATACAGAATCGAACCTTTCAATCGAGGGGGGGGGGGGAGCTTGTAGACTGAGCGTTTGGGGAGTTTTATCAGAAATTTCTTGCCGCCCCTACTCAGGAATTGCTCCAAGGGCTGTTCAGCGAGCCTTTGGGAGTGCGCCCATGAACAATGCATACAGAATAGAACCTTTCAATCGAGGGGGGGGGGCGACCGCTCGCAAATTGCACGCGCGGGCGTCTTTGGAGCACAATAGCTCTGTCAAGTTGGAACCGTTCAGGTTGCAGCTTGTAGCTCTTGTAGGCAGTCGAACGGTCTGCTAGCACGCCAAAGCAGAATGGTTTAGCATAGGAGGGAGCAATGTTATAAGGGTGCGAAGAT
>OX375868.1:90025460-90142455 GCA_947359475.1 Heligmosomoides polygyrus bakeri | reverse complement strand
ATATCGGTTTCCAATGACGTTCGCGCAGGCTCGCCCTAGGGCGCCCGCGTCCTCGATGGGAAATTGTCAAAAAATCGATTTTTCTGAAATTGGTCGAGATTGACATCATTCGATAGAGCTTTTCATGGTGAAGCTAACGTTGTTATTGCGAGTGTCGAAAACCAAAATATGGGCGAGTAGGAGAGAAGGAAACTTCAACCGCTGTGTCCGTGGCCCTAAAATGGCAGCTTGTGCTAAGGCAGTTTAATCAACTATAAAGTTGTGAGCACGTCGTCGTAAAGAACCTTAAGCGTTCTGCTCGCAGGCGCATTTTTAGGTTGTTAGCTCTCTGCATCTTCCCGAAGGGGTCGACTGAAATTGGAAAAAATCGTGTCACACAAGGCTAACCTGCATTTTCGCACTGCTGTAACTTTGTCCTATCATAAGCTACATTGCTGTATTTCGGCGTACCATTAGACCATTTTGCTGCTTACAGAATTTACAAGCTGCAATCGGAAAGGTTCAAACATGACAGAGTTATCGCGCTCAGAACACGCCCGCGCATGCAATTTAACACAACAACAGTCGATGTTCTCCTCGCTCTTAATTGCCCGCATTAAAGTTTTTCTTACTCTCAATAACACCATTCAATTCAGCATGAAAAGCTCTATCGAATGGTATCAAGCGTGGCCCAACTCGAAGACATCGATTTTTCGATGACGTCATCGTCCTTCCGCCGCGGCCTCGTCCTCGATGCGAAACAGTCAAAAATTGATGTTTCCAAAATCGGTCGAAATTGATACCGCTCGATAGCGTTTTCCATGCTGAACGGAACGGTGCCATAGCGAGTTTCGAAGACTCAAGTCTGGGCGAGTAGGAGCGCAAGAAACTCTAACCGCTAGGTTTCGCCACTCTAAAACGGCAGCTGAGGCTAAGGCAGTTTGGGCAGCTGAGGAGCTACGAGCATGTCGTCGTAAAGTACCTTAAGCGCTCTGTTCGCGTACGCATTTTAAGGCCGTTAGCTTGTGTCGTCTTCTCACAGTGGTCCACGGAAATCGGAAAAAAATGCTTCACACAAGCCTCACCTGCATTTTCGCACCCTTATAACATTGCTCCCTCCTATGCTAAACCATTCTGCTTTGGCGTGCTAGCAGACCGTTCGACTGCCTACAAGAGCTACAAGCTGCAACCTGAACGGTTCCAACTTGACAGAGCTATTGTGCTCCAAAGACGCCCGCGCGTGCAATTTGCGAGCGGTCGCCCCCCCCCCCCTCGATTGAAAGGTTCTATTCTGTATGCATTGTTCATGGCGCACTCCAAAGGCTCGCTGAACAGCCTTGGAGCAATTCCTGAGTAGGGCGGCAAGAAATTTCTGATAAAACTCCCCAAACGCTCAGTCTACAAGCTCTCCCCCCCCCCTCGATTGAAAGGTTCGATTCTGTATGCATTGTTCACGGCGCACACCAAAGTTTCGCTGGGACAGATTGGAGCTAACCCTGAGTGGGGTGGCGGGAAATTTCTGATAAGGTTTTCGAAATAGTCTTGAAAACGTCGCAGTTCCCAGTGAGAGAAGCTCGAAGCGCAGGGGACATGCGCTCGCCCACTCGATTGATAGGTTAGGTTCTGTGTGCATTGTGCACGGCGCACTCTCGGGGCATTCTTGGCATGACGGAGCACTGGCAACCTTCGCCATCTTTGAGATACACAGAAAGCACGCATATCCTGGGAAATAAGCTGCTCTAATCGCCCGTCCAGCCAATTTTAGACCACCCACGGCGAAAATACGGGTGTTCCGGTAAAGTTTTACACACGTTTGTGTAGACCTCGAAGAGGCGAATCGAATGGTACCAACCTTTATTCAAGAAACCTAAATCTGAAGGTGTTATGAGCGTGCGACGCTTTGCGACGCTATGTTGGCGTTTTTTCGCCTACTTTTGACCGTGCGGCGCGAGCGGTATTGTAAAGGCGCTGAAGAAGTCGAAAGTTCATATGAAAGCTTAAGAAAGTATAAATTTCCTGACGAATGGGCGGTGTGGAATGCGCCATGCATTCGTCTGAAAAATTGCATTTTGCACTCGATTGATTGTGTTTCGCTTGAACACTCGTTACAGTTTCTTCACAAAGTGGTCGTTTCAATTGACTTTTGCCTCTTTTAAGGTTTAAAACTTAAAAACACTACTTGCCAAAAAAGATGGTACTCTTTGAAAGGCTCTAACATTGCTTCTAGTAAAGATTTTGATTGCGTTTGACACTCATATGAAAGCAGAGGGTGAGCAAATTTCAATAGTGTGCAAATAGTCAAGATTGCGCCATGCCCCGCCTGAAACTTTGCATTTCAGAGTCGACTGATTGTGCATGTCTGAATGCTTGTTATAATCTCGTTACTACTTGGCCGCATTAACCTCTGCTGTGCTTCTTTTAACGTTTCCCGTCTCACAGTAGCTGCAGTTATGCCGATTACCCTCTCTATTAATTTCGAATGTCGCTCCATCAGAACACAGAATCCGTCTTGGAAGATAGGGTTCCTGCTCACATTTAAATTTTGCAATTAATAAACTCGCATGTCACGTGTCCTTTACGTGATTGCCATGTTCTAAACGCTAAAAGGAGCACATCACAGGTCAATCTGGCCAAGCAGTATGAAGGTTGTTACAAGCATTCAGCTCATGCACAATCAATCGAGTCTGAAATTCAGGGTTTCAAGCGGGAGGCATGGCGCAATCTTGGTTATTTACAAGCCACAGAAATCCTGTTACCATGAGCTTTCATACGAATCCAAGACATCTTCAAAAGATTCACTAGTGGCAATGTTAGTGCCTTGCAAATAGTACCTGCATTTAGTAGTAGGTTTTTTAAGTTTTAAACTTTAATAGAAGCACAAATCAATCGAATCGGCCACTTTGCGAAGAAATTGTAGCCAGTATTCAAGCGAAACACAATCAATCGAGTGTAAAATGCAAATTTTCGGACGAATGCATGGCGCGGGTGAGAGTTGGTGAAGCTGGCAGACCTGCTAAGTTGGTATCCGGAGCCGTTTCCCCTCACCTGCGGTGTTGGCGGGCCACTGCCCTTCTTCACCTCTTCCCCATCCTCCCCTACCCGACTACCGTCAGCGATAGTTGTCATGCCTTTTTTATTTTCACTTCCCTTTTTTCATAGGAGTTCCAAATCTCACCGAAAATCGTTTATGATGGTTGTGTCGGTTCGTATTTGTTGACTTTCTTCTGAGATTTTTTCTACATTTTTTTTACCTAATTTGCTGTGTTCGCAGATAGACCATTTGTGCATATTTTGTGCAAATAAATAAATAAATAAATGCAATACGCCTCACTGGCTCTTCCCAGAATGTCTGCAATATCTAATGACTGCCATGTAAGGCCTTAGAGCATCTTTCTTCGAGCACCGCCTTCAATATGGCAAAACCTAGGGATGCAGAAGAACAAATGAAGACGTCCCTTCTGTTGAGTCAATGCTCGTTAGCCCCAATTAGGCAACAATGATCAACATCGTGAAACACTGAACAATAGAGCACAGGCGATATCCTCAAAAATATCAGAAGATATGATTCAGAGGATACTGACGACAATAGCGTATACATAGCTGTCTTAGAAAGGGAAAATCATGTGAAGATTTGCGTTAACTTTCGGCCTAAACTACGCTACAAGATCTGGCATTTCCGCGTAAATTTGCGGAAAATTTTCTGATGCAATCGCTACATACATAGAAGCGCAGTCGGAAAAGGAGCCGACATCATACATATGTATCCCGAATCGACGCTCAGGGTTCGGGTCACACCCAGGACAACAAAGCTTTCCATTCTTCCAGTTTGGTTGAACTGATTACATAATTTTCGGATTGTGAAAAGGATGAAACACTGACTTATACATGGGCTTGTCACCATTTTAATTCATTTGATAAATATTATAAATATACTTGAATAATATGAAGAAAGGAAAAGAACATTTCTTGTTTCGTTTCGCCACCTGGCTTCAGACGTACATTCACCTGCCACTTCCCGTAGGCTATCGAGTTGCTCGCACAGGTGCCAGCTGCGTCTCCATTCGTCCCTGTCGCGTGCCAAAGTGCTCCAATGGATGCCCTCGGTCAAGGGACACGAATAGCGTCATATCGTTCGTTCAGTGTCTTCACGAAGAAGCCCCACTAATGTGTTGGGGGCCTCCTGGCGTTCTCTTGACATCCGGCGGAATCCAGTCGGTGACAGCTTTTGTCCAGGCGAACAAAAATTACCATAGTCTTGTACGTACAAAGCTCTTGTGTTGTACAAGTGTTTATCCCATTTTCCTAAGGTTGTTGTGTTGTACAAGCGATTGCAAATTGCCTCACCGATATTCCTTAGAAGTGGAATTCATGGCGCATCCAGAAGAAGAAGAACACGGCATTGGAGCAACTAGAAGCCTTCCTTCACGGGCTGACATGTGCGTTCGTTTGCAAAGAACGTTACACATTCAGTTCTTGTTGTGAGACCCACAAGAAAATCATTAGGGGTGTGAACTGCCGAGGTAAAAGACTAATGATAAGATGCTTCTGTATCCCAACTGGAGTTCAAATGCACGGGCAGCTGTATTCATAGTACGAGAATGGATCTAGAGTAACCTTATGAAGGATAGCTCGGATCTATCCTAGTCCGGGGGGCTACATAACTAAAAAAATAGGTAACAAAATGAATTGAAACCTTCCGAGCAGCTCCCAGAAGACGAAATGGAACCTAAAAGGGACTAAAAAGCAAACGAACAAACCTAAAAATAAAAAATCGCCGCGGTTTTACAACCATCTCGGCGGAAAAAAGCCAGGCAATGGAGCCATGCCGCGTGCTGACCGCCGGCTGACATGTTGTAACCAGAGTCTAACATGGTGAGGAGGGCGCATGAAGCCGCATGCCACGTGCTGACCGCCGCCTGACATGTTATAACGAGGATCTAACATGGTAAGGAAGGCGCACAACTTTGCCTGCTTACAACCGCAACAAATGTGATTTTTTCGTTTTTTTTTATTTGCGACTTTTCTTGTTTAGGTTTGGACGTTGTTTTGTAGGAGCCGCTCGGTAAGTCTCAAATGGATTTGATACATATAATACTTTTTACTTATGTGGCCCCCCGGACTAGGATAGATCTGGATAGCTCTTATGTATGTGTCGCGTATTCTACTTCTATGCATAACAAGCATAATCTTGGATAACGTTACTGTATGTTCGATCGCCTATATCAAATCAGAAAAAATCAGATTTAAGATTTTTCGGGTTTATACGGGATTCAAAAGTAAAAAATTTTGAAACTTTTTTTCTGCCGCACGGAGATAAGGTGGTTGTCGGAGCTCCCATCAACTCGGCGGGGTCTATTGATTCCAGCTACGAATTCTGCGAATTCACAAAACCATAATACAACAATGAAGAGGCTATTCCTTCGAGGCAAAGCTGGAGAAGCTCTATAACCAAGCTAAAGTCATCTAAGGAGACTCGCCGACGTCAACGACTTCTACGCTAAGATCGGGCCGCGAAGTTGTCTGAAGAACTTCATATCGGAACCCGCGGTTTGTAGTGGAACAAGCAAGGCGGAAGTCTGTCTGAATTCATCATGTCGATCAAGACCATCCATGGAAACTCACAGCTCCTGAAACTTCCCTCCATACGATGGACCTGGGAATCCCCTGTGGCCAGTTCCACAACGAGATTGACCACTTCAGCTTCAACCGCATGCATTACCGAAGCGATGTCTCCGTTGTCCCCAAGTTCAACACGGGATTGGACCACCGCCTCCTTCGCACGAAGTTCCGCTTTTCGCGTCAAGGAGAGAAGGCCGCAAAGTTTAAGAAGAGGATTCCCAGAACGACCATCAACTGGGACCTCTACACCTCTCTTGTCGGCCTTTGGAAAGATGCCGTCATGGACAACGTCCATGAGGAATACGACCGCTTCGTGCACCATCTCCACGATAGTGCTAAAGGAGCCGAGAGCTTGAGAGCAGCTTGAGAGCACCAAGAGAGATCTGTCTCCGGAAACTCTCGAGCTAATACGCCAGCGTGGAGCAGCACGGATGACAGGCAATGAAAAGACTCCTAGGTTCCGACGTTATGCAGAGCGACGATAAAGGAGGATCTCAATGAAGAAAGAGCGGAAGTTTTGGCTGAAGCTGTAGAGAACGTCCGTGGAACTGTACTAAATGGAAAATGGATCCCGAAAAAATTACGGCCTAGAAAATTATAGAAAATGTTTTATTTATACGTTTTTGCAAAGCATTTCATGAGAAGCTAGGAACACCTAATCGATGGAGTCCCCTTCTCACGATAATAATTACACACGATGCGATGCAGGTGATAATTGCTCGTTACTCGCATTCGTGCCCCCTTTCCTCACAGAGCGGAAAAGGGCATGTATAGCCGTCACCATCGCGTAACGTGGTTTAATGCTTAGCATCCTGCACAGAACGAAGAGAGTGAGGGTTCAAGTCCCGCCTCACGCAAGAGTGTTGATCAAATCTAAACATCCAGCAACAGCGTATAACTTCCAATATAAAGAATGAAGTGTAAGTGACGGTACTAATCAATCTCGATGCGCCGCACATTCAACTTCTACGGGATGTCGTGGAGGCAATTTGAGTGCATATTTGGACTATGCAACGATTTGTGGTGACCAAGTCAAGCATGGTCCCAACTCTGCGACCTCAGAGGAACGAACGAGTTGGTTGGCCTGTACGAGAAACACGAATCAGGAACATGGATTCGGTGGTGCATCGACAGCCGGCGCCTCCTCCGAGTGTGCTATTATAACGCTACCACCTCCAGGGCCCGGATTCATGAACGATTTACTGGCGGGTAAGTGCAACATTTACCCCCACTCCCCACTTACGCGCGATTCATGAACGCGCGGCTGGAAAAATCCTAGGTAAGTGTCGAGGTAAATGCTACCCCGTCAGCGCGTCGGGGAACATTTACCTCCAAGGCGATAGTTTTGCTCCGCGGCCAACTTCCTGACCCAATGCATGCCTCCGCTGGCCCTTAGCCAGCTCTGAGCTGGCCGGCAGCCGCAAATTCAGTGCCTGGCAGGGGCGCCTAGTTGCCGTCGCCATGCGCACGTCCTTCGCTGCACTTCTGTGAGTTGTTTTAGCTTTTGTTTTTCTCTATTAGGCTTGCATTCCATGATTTTTTGGGCTCTGTGGACCATGGCGGCCTACAATGCCACTCACTTATTTTCAAGTGAATTGCTTCCTTTAGTGGCATTGTGGGTCGGCTTGGCCCACAATGAGCCTGGCCCTCCACGCAAATCGTAATTTACGCTTTGCGTGGGTGGACTATGCCCTCCGCCACCTTAGCCTTCATTGGCATATGTTGTCTATGGAGGCTACTGTGGTGGATGGCACCCATTATTAGTCATGTAGGCCCACATTTACCATTGTTTCTCTACTTCCTGCTATGTTACTAACTTCCACTCCTCTCCCTCTCTCCCTTCCCCTCTCGCCCAACCCCACATTTCACATTTCATTTCCCCTAAATACGATGCTGCTAGTGTCGGTGCCAGCGACGTCCCGCAGCAAGTGTGACTGCTTGGTTTCGCTGTTAGCTGATGCCAGCGGGCCAGCGGAGGCATGCACATTGGGTCAGAAATTGGCCGCGGAGCAAAACCCTCGCCTTGACCATCATGAATCAGAAAACGGAGGTAGCTTTGGGGAAAGTGGCGGGTAAATGGCCGTCGAGGTAAGTGGAGGTAGAATTTACCTCCGGCCGCGTTCATGAATCCGGCCCCAGGATATGAACATCGA
This sequence comes from Heligmosomoides polygyrus bakeri, assembly GCA_947359475.1. Lineage (NCBI taxonomy): Eukaryota > Metazoa > Nematoda > Chromadorea > Rhabditida > Heligmosomidae > Heligmosomoides > Heligmosomoides polygyrus. The sequence goes on along the minus strand of OX375868.1, from coordinate 90,134,704 downwards.
ACAACCAGGGTTTCAGAACAAAATAATGGATCTGTTGCATATGTAGTAAACAGAAAGCGTCAGCTTGTAGAACAGTGTCGGTTTCCTACTTTACCATCGTAAAGAGTAGAGATTCCTGATGACGGTCGATCTAGGATTAAGCTCTCTGAGTTCAGTAGCAATTCGTGCGAGTATCAGAACCCTGAAAGAGGAAGGTGTGGTTCGATTTCATGTAAGAGTCGGGAACAAGAGACGCATTGGTCAGGCAATATGGTAGGGAAAGGCAATGTGGTCTATCTCGTAGTCCAACAGTCAGCCCACCGGGAGATCCTTAGGCCCTTCGTAGGCCCACAAGGCGTGGCCTTTTTCTAGGGCCAGAGAAACCATCGCTGCAATATCCTCGAACCCTCTAACTTATACGCAATCTTTCTAGACTTTCTAGAATAGCGTATGTAAAGAAAATGATTATTTACGGGGCGGTCAAATATGGAATAAACGTGGCATGATCTAGGTGGAGAATCTCATGAAATGTGACTAATCATGGCCAAGGACTTCATTGAATAAGTGAACAGTACTTGTTGAATGCAGTGTTTTCCATTGGCTTATTGCTCAATTTCACATGGTCTAAGGAAGACAAGTAGGAATTTCGCATTCCTTCGTTAAAGATTTGAAAAAAGATCGTTTTGTGCAGACTTCACACTAAAAACTATCTAAAAGCCAAAGAGATTTCATTGAAGAGATCCTGACAAGACTCGTGGGGGAATGTTTAAACCCTGGGACTCAACTGATTGAAAAGTTTGAATGCTTGAAGAGACTGCCTAGGAAAGCCTATCATTGTCATCAGCACGACAGGACCCAATACTGCTAGGTACTTCTCCAAATCCATCGACATAGATTAGTTAGTAAGAAGACCGTCTACGGGCCATTATAGCAGCGTGATTCCTATACCTATTATAACGCTTAAGTTGTGAACTCAAGTAAGCGTTCAATGAAAGCAGTCGATAAGAGGTGTCCGATCAATAATGCTTGCTTGTTATGACTGTCCGCTGGCAATCATACTCCCTGAATTCCTACCTTAAATAGTTACTTCAGAAAAGAAATTCAGAACGCAGATCAAATTTTGGAGGAGATCTTGCGGCAATTTATTATGCTCGGACGCACGCAAAGACATATGGACAGAGAAGAAATTACGGATCTATCCTAGTCCGGGGGGCCACATAACTAAAAGTATGTAAAAAATCGACTTGGGACTTACTGAATGACTCCTACGGAGCACGATAGAACCTAAAATAGAGGAAAAAACGAAAGGATAAATAAAAAATAAAATCGCCGCGGTTTGACAACCGTATCGGCGGGCAAAGAGCGACACAATGGAGTCGTGCCGCGTGCTGACCACCGCTTGACATGTTAGAACCAGGATATAACATGGGAGGAGGGCGCATAACGCCACCCAGCGCGTGCTGACCGCCGCCTGACATGTTATAACCAGGATCTAACATGGTGAGGAGGGCACATAACTTCACCCGCTTACAAAAATTTTTTTTCGTTTTTTTTTTGCTCGTGAATTTTCCTGGTTTAGGTTCTATCGTGCTCTGTAGGAGTCGCTCGGTGAGTCCCAAGTCGATTTTTTACATTCTCTTTAGTTATGTGCCCCCCCCCCCCGACTAGGATAGATCCGAAATTACCGCTTTTCTAAAAAGACATAATTTGGTAGATAAAATGCACATGTTCTAGTTTCCTAGGAGCCGATCCCTTCCCATTTCTCAATCTGCACCTATTCCCCGGGTATTTCTTTGTAGCACAGACAACAGCCTAACGCGAAGTAGCGCAGACCATCAACAATAGGTAGGAGAACAGCGCGAATTGAGTATAAAAATTACCGACGAACAGGAGGCACGGTACGACACCGTCCGAAATACTGATCTGAATGCCCGATCAGGCATTTGATCGGGAAAAGCGGTGTCAGCATGATGCTAGAGCAGAGCCCCCAACTAAACAGGGCAAACGTTGAAGAAGAAGTAGAAGTGGAAGTAGAAGAAGAGTAATCACTTCACTGCGGATTCACCTGTATACCGCCACAATACTCTACAAGCAGTTCACTCGAGTCACTCTGAATAGGATTAGCAGAACGCTGGACGAGGGACAGCCAGTCGAACAAAGAACTTCAGAGAGCATTCAGCACCATCGACCACATACAAGCCGCTGCTGTGCCTTACGTTCAACGACCTCAAGAAGTTATTCGACTTCATCGAAACTGAAGCGCTCGTCGAAGTCCTGCTTACTCAGGATGTTCCTAGTCAGTGCATCAGAGTCCTTCGAGAGTTGTACAATGGATTCACGACCAATATCTCACCATTCTACAACGACGTCGTCGTCGACGTAAGGAGAGAGGTTCGGCAGGGGATACCATATCCCCGAAGCTCTTCAGCCCCACCCTCGAAAACGTCATGCGCGAATTAGAATGGGAAGACATGGGAGTGAAGGTCGACGGTCGGCAGCTGCACCATCTTCGCTTCGCTGATCGTGTATGTGGGAACGTTGGACTGCAACTGAATCTTACGAAGACGATGAGGAACGGACGAGTATCTGATGCCCTTTCCTCGCTCAACGGAACCAACATCTCCGAATGCTCCAACTATCTGGGTCACGAAGTCAATATGGCCAACGACTCGAAAATTAGGTGGGCCGGTCATGTAATGCGCTTCGAAGGCACCCGCTGGACGAGAGCCGCCACCGACTGGATTCCGCGGAGTGTTCAGAGAACACCAGGACGCCCACCAACGCGTTAGTCGGAGTTCTTTGTGAAAGCCCTGAACAAACGATGTGACGCTCTTCGTGTGCCTAGAGGATCCATTGGAGCACTCTGGCACGCGACAGGGACGAATGGAGACACTGCTGGCGCCAACTTGATGATAAACTGTACGACAGGTGATACAGGTGATACCACACAATTTGTAAAAAAGTTATGTTGAACCACGGTGACCTATATGATGGACGTTTTGTTCAATGAGACTACTCGTGGAGCACAATTTTGAATGAGCATACATTCCTTTGCCTCGTAATCTACTGAAAGTGGACTTTGAAGGGTATTCTGTGATAATGGTTGAAAACATACGAGCTCATGTATTCCCAAAGGAAATATGATGATTAGACTTGATCATTGGCCACTCCGTCGTTTGTCTGTAAACATTTGAGGGGATAGCGCTAAAAGCGCTGTGATCAAGAACCAATAAAGGACCTAATTTAGTCTAGAAACCTTTAAGAGATTCGCAAAACCGAGTCCAAAACACTGCGCAAATTGTGACTCACAAAGCATGTCTATGAACTTAACCCAACGAATCTGAACAGGACCAATTAGGTCGTTGCATAGAAAAGGCCAATTTTGCTACCTTAATTTCGGGTCGATTTTTCGTGGCTTCAAATTTTTTCGTTCCGGGCATCGTATACAGCTTCTGAAAGCGCAATATCTCCGCTTTCTTACCATTTATAGTTTTTGTGACATGGTTGCCTCCTGCCGAGCTTTTAACGTCGTTTTTACAGTGTGAGTCAACGTGATTTTTGGGTGCTTCATTTATATGAATCGAAAAGTGGACACAACGCTGCGGCCGCAGCTTCTAACATCAACGCTGCATTTGGGTAGGATTTCGCTAAGGAATGCCACTGATTCGAAAGATTTCGATCTGGAGAAGAAGTCTCGATAATGGAGACCGAGGTAGGCCGCTACCACTCCTTAACGACGGTCAACTCAAAGCCATGCTGGAACAGGATCTGCGTCAAACTGTGAGACAGCCAGCACAGCATTTCGACTTTGACGGCAGTATGTCAGTCGCCACTTAAGTGCGGTCGGAAGAATAAAGAAATTGGATGAATGGATCTCGCACGAACTGACCGCCGGACAGATGCTGAAGCTCCACGACACCTGTGTTTCGTTAGGGCTGCGCAATCTAAGGGGCAGGATTTTTGGGCAGGGTCGTGACATGTGGGAATCGTCGTCGGTCTGCACAATGGCTGGACAAGAATGAGAATCCCTATGAGATACCGAGGCCAAGTCTCCATCCAAAGAACACCATGGTGACCTTATGGTGGACAATGGCTGGTATAGTCCATTACAAGTTCTTGAATACTGGAGGGCTATCACGGCTGAGAAGTACAGTGCCGATTTTGAAGTGACGCACCAAAAGTTGGTTGAAAAACAGCGGCTTTGGTCAATCGAAGAGGCTTAATTCTACAGCATGACAACACCCGTCCGCACGCTTCAAAAATTGTTGTCCAGAAACTGGAGGAATTGAGATAAGAAACTCTGCGACATTCACCAGATCTATTCCCTACCGATTATCATTTTTTCAAGCAATTAGATCGTCATGTGAATGATAAAACAATCAGCAACCAAGATGATGTCGGAAATGACTTCCTATGCTTTATTAATTCTCGTAGTTCTGTAATCTCCAACTTCTCTCTTCTTGAATCCTCGGCATTGTAAGTTGTTAGTCAGATAAGCTTTTTGTGCCAGCACGAGGTTTTAGGTGGATCTTTATTCAGCAGGGCCTCACGTTTCGACTTCTCGTCGTCTTCAGAGGCCTGAATGTGGTGCATCAGTTTTCATTAACCCACCAAGCGCCTTGGCTACCCTAGCATTTCGGACTTTCCCCACGAACACAAAAGAGAGACCAAGTGGGAGAAATTCTCCTAGTTCTTATTTTTAGATGGAATGTCAAGCTATTGTCGCGTTGGGAAAAGTGATCGGTGCTTATTTCGATTAATAGAATTGCTTTCAAGCAAGGTAATCTGTCAAAGGTTTCAGTCAAAATCGGCCATGTCCTATGCAGCGACCTAATTATATGCTCTTGTAGAACGTCTAGCAAGGAGCACAGGGGTGAAGTTCGTTCTTGCGGGCCTCTGGATGATGCCAAATGGCAGAAAAATTTTCGCGACCTGAACCTTTTCTTTCATAGAAAGATTGGTAACATAGTGACAGACGAAGGAAGGATGGGGGTTTGCGACTTGCACTCCTGGGCAAAAACGAAGTTTGAATCAGTTCGCTAAGCACGACAGGGACGGCGCCTTTCACGACTGCCCTCTACGGTCCCCAACTCGGTCTAGCTGATGCACTGAAGACGCGAGCAAAGTGGAGGCTCTAAGGAAGGCTTAGCAGACTTGAGGAAGTAGGTCTGAAGAAAATGAACTGCAGAGTACGAATTCATAGCGCAGTGCATCGGCGTTGTAGCACAGTCATCGTTGTCGGCGGCGCAGCTGTGACCATACCCCGTCCCACGCGTCGTCATGGTGATATGGAGAGCGCTGCAAGTTCCCTTCATTTCCATCAGTAATCCCAGGGGTTTATCAATTGTATAGACTTATAAAAAGCATAGCAGTTCAATTTTATCAAGGACTGGGTCGTTGTTGTTCTGGCGCGAAAGTTGGCCCCTATGTTTCTAATTGGCCATGTTTCTGACTAGGGACGTCTGTGAAGTCAATCCAACGATTCTCAAAAAGACCTATACGGCGTTGTAGAGCAGCTGAAATGGAGCAGAGGTGTGAAGATCGTTTTTGCTGTGAGGCACTGGGTGGGACAAAAATGGCAAAGCCCTGTCGCCTAGTATTAGGTTGTAAGAAAAGTATCCCGTAGTAATTTGAAAAACTAGTTATAGTATAAATAGTCTTTCAAATTTATTTCTGTCGTTCTAAACATACAACGACTAACGGGAATATGTACCATTATCATCTGCAACATACTTCCATTTGTCAGGCAATTTGTACATACCAGGCTGTCCCATAATTCTTGTCCGAAAATTTCACCATTTTTAATTTTTTTCAACTTTATTGAAAAACAAGTCTAATCAACAATATAATCACCACAGTTATCTACAACAGTGGCCCATAGATTGAGCAGGTCGCCGATGCCCTTCGCTCAGAACTCCGGGGGCTGCGACTCGAAGAACTCCGCGATGTCGGATTTGAGGTTGTCGTAGTTGGTGAATTTTCTTCCGGCCAAATGGTGCTTCAGCGTGCGGAACAAGTGGTAGGCGGAGGAGGCGAGGTCCGGGGAATACAGCGGATGGGCAACCGTCTCCCAGCCGAGCGTCGCCAACTTCTGCTGGGTGTCCTTCGCCATGTGGGGGCGCGCGTTGTCGTGCAGCAGGTGGACCGAGGCCCGTCGGGGACGCTTTTCTCGGATGGTGGCGGCTAGTTTCTCGAGCTGATCGGTGTAGATGGAGGCGGTGGCCGAAGTACAGCATGCCCTTGGCGTCCCACCAGCAGCAGAGCATGATCTTCAGCGGGTGCTCCCTGTCCTCGAGGCTCGTGTCGCCGCTCTCGAAACGATTGAACCAGCGCCTGACTGTGCGTTGGGACACTGCATCCTCCTTGCACGCTCCGCAGATGTTGGCGACCGCGGTGTCCGTGTCGTTGTCCAGCAGCCACTCGTCGTACACGAACGTACGAATTCGACCTTGGTCCATTTTAGTTTGTGCTGGTAGCTAGACGCGGCGACTGCGCCTTATATACCCTTAGTGTGGGACTCTGGAGAACCTTCTAGAAGGTTTTTATACTTGCCTCATATTATAACACTTCTAAGGAAAATTATAGAATTTTGAGAATGACAGGAATTATTGGACAGCCTGGTAGATCCCGCTTCCATAGAATTCCTGGGATTTTGTCGAAAGTAAAAAACTCAGCGATGCACTTTTCAAGCTGCTCCCTGTCGTCAAATTGTTTCTCCTGCAAATGGTTCGACAACGAAAGAGACAGATGGTAGTCGTTGGACCAAGGTCCGTTGAATACGGTGGGTGGGCCAGAACATGACATCCGAAGCACTGGAATCTCCCTTGCAACGTGTAGACGGGCATTGTCGTAGTGGAAGAAGATCTTGTTTTGTTTTCCACGAAGATCTGCTTCAACGTAACTGCCTGCTGTAGAAATCGCTGGTGACAGCAGTGTTTGCAGGCAGCAGCTCCCAGTGAATAACTCCTCTGCGTTCCACCAGATACTGTATTGCCTTTTTTGGGTGAAGATCCGGCCCTGGCGTAGGAATTCCTGCTTCGCCGCGGGTGAGCCACCGACGCGTATGGTTAACGTAGACCACCCATTTTTAGTCGCTAGTGACCAGGTTCTCGAGCAGAGAAAAATTCTGCCGTGAAGTCAAGAAGTTCATGAACGCATCCTGACGCACCTGCAGTTCATGCGGTATCCATACACCGTATCTACGCACCTTCCCAAGGCCATGCTGCTGTAGAGCTATATGTAGTGGTGTGACTGCAGTCGAGTCCCTCTGCCAGCTCACGAGTGCAGCGCCGGGGATCCTCCTGAACCAGCTTCAAAAGGCGCTCCTCATTCACTGCAACTGGCCTCTAGACCGTGGTCGGTTCTCCAAGCAAAAGTCTCGATTCTTGAACTTCCCAAACCGTACTTCTCCGTGTCGTCGGAGACAGTAGTAGGACTCTTCGTTCCACGTGGTTGTCCACCACGGCTCTTGCACTGCTTCGCTTTTTGAACTCGCAAAGCAGAACCAATCGAACTCGCCTGCAGCCGAAAACGATTTTCTCTGCCATAACGTTATAACGCAACAATAGTGGCAAATGTAGGTCATATGTCTGTCTATAGATGTTGGGAGGAGGTTCCAGAACACTTTTCAAAAATTTGGCGCAACGCCAAAGTGAGTGGCACGAAGCTTTCTTGCAACCTAATAGTGATTAATAGACGGGAATCGGGGGTACGCGTCCTTACCCATTCATCTAGTGCTGTTCGTTTTGTCGCGCTCACTTCGAACTGAATCCGAGCAAACTTCTCAGTATTTATCCAAATGTGGGCCAGAGTTTCTTCAGCTCACAGGTTAACTCGGTGGTCTCCAAGCTCACTGCAAGTCGAAACAGGTTTACTAGGTGACAACTTTTGCCATTTTTGGACCACCTAGTGCCCGGCAGCAAAAGCGAACGTTCCCCCATGCTTCCTGTTAGATTCCTTACAAGATCATATAGGTACTGTTGAGAATCGTTGTGAGTTAGTAGACATCGTGTAAGTTAATAAATTAGGTCGTTTACTGGGTCCTGATCAAAGCACACCCAGCAGCACTACCCCTTTATATGTTTACAAAGAAGCGAGGGAATGGTCAATGATCGGCCCTAATTATACCCTTTGGGAATACATGTGCTTTATGTTTTCCACTGCTATCGCAGAACACCTTCAAAGATCAAATATGCCGTAGAATAGCTCTGGTAACTGAATGAACACGCATTTTAACGATAAGTATCTCTACGGCACGCCAGTCGTACTGAACAAGGAGACCTTTAACATGTTGGTGGTTTTCGCCCGATCTGCCTACTGACCTGAGGCCCTGAAGCCCTGAAAGTACAATAGCACCAACGAAACAGACTTCCTTTCTGGTGCACTTTTTCGTTACGAGTGCCATAGAGAGCTTTAGTTGATCGTGGCAGATTTTATTAGGAAATGCAAAAATCCCGCACCACCGGGGAGTCGAACCACAAACCACCCCGTCTCAAGACGCCGCTTCTCTGTCCTCTGCGCCACCAAAGCTCGGCGTCCAGCGCAGTTTCCAGCCTATATCATCTCGCTCTCTTGTGATTGGCCAGCTCTGTGTGCAGCTAGATGGCAAAGGAGCCATTATCCCTAACTCAATTCACAGATACGTTCAGCAGAAATGAAACACATATTTGGAATCAGTGTTCAAAGCCGCATCTCCCGATGCACATCTCATCTCAAAGTCCCATGGTCACCTAGTGTCCTCCTCTTTTAAATGGCAAGCACCCTTTGGCGCTATTACCATAAACGCAGTCATAGCCGTTTCTCCTATTCCCCATGATCTTTGTGCTTTCCTACGTTCACACTTCTGCTAGAAAGCTAACGGTTTATAACTTTCAGTTGCTTCAACTACCCCAAAAATCGAACTGATATTTCAAATGCTCCGAGCAACCAACCATTCATCGTTCCCAAGGGATGGTAGATTCAATCCAAAAGGGGGCACCTTATAACTGGACTTGGGCGTCCTACAATAGCGCTCTAATTTCGTGAACAATCGACGTCGCAGTGCCATAACTTCGTTCAAATTCAATTATATGAAAATTAAATTGCACCATTAGATTCTTCTCTCTCCTGCCAATCCAACTACTTGCATAAACTGTTGATTGGATACTCTTGAACTAGTTGTGGAGCTCGTCCTATCAAACGCCCACTAATTGATTTGCGACCTCTCCACGAGCGCCACTAGTCCATCTTTACACAGCTAAAGAGTTTAAAAGAGTATCCCATCACAAGATTTCTTTATCAGATCTGTGTTTTGTAGAGTGTGGCCATCATTTCTATAGTAGACACTGCGAAATTTACCGAGCTTGAAGTGTCGACCTGTTCGTAACATCAACACGGATTCTTCGAAGTTTAGCCGTCATGTTCTGCACGTTCCCGGACGCAAGTCCAGTTGAAACGTGGCCCTCAGAGTCCTCTGGGAAGGTCAGGAACATTCAAAAACACAGTACCAAAAAACAAACAATACAACGAAAAAGAGAGAAACAAAAATACAAAAATACGCCCCAAACGACCCTCTGTCGCATCTACTCAGACACTCGTTGCGTCCGAGCCGCGTCCCATAACAGCTATTCCGTCCCAGCCGCGTACCTATTAGGACTGTTGCGTCCCATCCGCGTACCTATTAGCGGCGTTGCGTACCAGCTCCGTCCCACAAAGGTAGTTTTCGTGGTGAAACCTTCTCTTGCGTCCCATCCTCGTCCCATAAGAGAAATTTTCGGAAGTTACCGTCTCATCCGCGTCCCGTCTGCGCCTCCGGTCTGGCTTCTTGTGAACTGAACTCACTTATAGCGGTTTCGGGTGTCCGACTTATCGATTTTTAGGGGGTTGGACGTTTTTGGTTTTTCATTTTCGAATTTTTCGGAGATGAGCGGCTCGGAAGGGGGTCACCTTGTACGGCAGGCCTATACGTTCTGTTTTGCACGAAATTAACGATTCTACACAGCACTGCTATGTTCTACCCTAGGGGTGAACTGAGGTTGGTCATTTCCAATGTAGTTTGGCAACCATGTGTCTTCCTAACAAGACGGATAACCACTCAGTACCTCGAATATCACAGATGTCCTCGGTGTAATACACGTGAATTTGAATGCTTGCTCGTCGGCTCACCGTGGGGATACACGTATACGTGTATCCCCACGGTGAGCCGACGAGCAAGCATTCGGCGCGCGGGAATTTGAAAACGGTGATTGCGAGCGGAGCTGTTGGAGCCTCTCCATGCTTTTATAACTAATATTTTTCAATATTCCAGCGATAGCACGCGCCATTTCCTGGAAAGGGCATCAGGTAAGCTCATATATATGTTATGCTGTGTGCGTTTATCCTCAAATAGTAGTGATTTACAAGTGATTATGGAGTGCCCCCTTGGGATTGAGCCGGATGGTACATTAAAAGTTAACAAATCACCGTTGCACTCCTGAGGCCGGATTCATCAACGGCTAACCCGTTAGTATAGAAGGTAGAGATACCCGCGATGAAGCCTGCGTCACCAACTCTTACCGTATCTCTACCTGACTCTTATCTTATCTCTACCCCTTATACTCCGCATACCCACGGGTTTAATTGTTGATGAATCCGGTCCCTGCTCTCTTTTTAAGAAATTACTAGAAAGAACCGTTATGTTTCCTGATTAAGGATTCTAAATGAAAATATAAATATGTTTGTGCCTATAAAAGCCCGCGCAGCCGGTAGGGTTCATTTCCTTCTAGTTCTCCTAAGGTACAGTGGACGCCGCATCTACGCTGCATTCGCACTTCGTTGGCATGTCGCGAACTTTTGGTCTTGCCGATCGTGATGCCAAGAACACGTTGGGCAAAGAGAGCACACGTGCTGATGGAGCAACCTCTACGGCTCTTTCTGTAAGCTTAGTGAAACTGCTTCATGTTTCAGGATACTAAATCAGATGGCTCGCACGATTTTCGTAGTTGCAATCATTATCGCCTTCGCAGCAGCTGCAAAGTATGGTTTTAAGGTGAGGTTGTGGTTCGGAACAGCACAGTATGAGCTAGCTAAGCTCTTGGAAACTTGAGAGAGACGTAAATTTGCGAAACCGTTAGCGCCGAGAACTGCAGTCGAACAGGTGATAAGCGGCTCTCGGGAGGGGATCACCATGAAACAGCCCTATAGTCTATTCTGCACTGCACAAAATTAAAATTTTACACAGCATTGGTGTGTTCTACAACAGTGGTGAACTGAGGTCGGCCGTTTCTGATGTAATTTAGCATTCACGAACGTCGTACAAGGGCGGATAACCACTCAGTACAAGGTGACCCCCCCCCTGAACCGCTTTGCGCCCAAAACAGATTCGCCCTAACAAAGCTGTTTATGGAACCCTGGGACTGAATATGTCTTGTAGTTACAAGTAGGCAGAATCTCTTCTGATCTCCTTGGCAGAGGATGATTGGGCGCAAAACTACTATGAGGGGGCCAGCCCACATTTGAACGAGTTTTTACCAGTTTGACCCAGGCCCCTCTCGCTGCAACTTGCATTACACGTATGTACGCGTCAGTCTGCGTACAATGTGGGAAATTCCACGTCACCATATCCGACTGCTACGCTTAAGTTGGTCGAAGCCCATGGGCTGCCCCCCCCCGTGGTATCATTCCGCCAATGATTGTGGATTGAACCGACTTGAGCCTGATGGACTGGGTCAAATAATGGTTTGAACGATTTTGAACAATTATTCGCCCGATCACTCGAAAATCATAAATCACTGTTGTTGAACATTGTTTGAAATCGAATTTCGCGAAAAATATCTATCAGGCGCAATGAGCGGACAGGGGGGGGGGGGTAGCCCATCAGTACTCAAAAAAGTACGACGTGTCGTGGCATTTCCCACGTGTAGGACGAGTTTTTATTCGTTTAGTTCGCGCGAGACGTGACGTTTAACCTATGCTCCTCTCGTTGGAACCTGTACTACGCTACGCTACGTACGCTACGCTTTGAACACAAATTGAAGCGTACGTACGCTTCAATTTGTGTTCAACGTGAGAAATTCCACGTCACGATATCCGACTTCTACGCTCAAGGCGGTCGTAGCCCATGGGCTGCCTTATTCCAACATTGTTCAAAAACGAATTCCGCAAAAAAGCATTATTCGAACATAGGGGTGAAAATTACGGATCAGTCCCAGTCAGGGGGGAGGCAGTCCCCAGTGACTTGCAAATTCCTAGTTACGCATGAATACATCTACCTACCTACTATTAGGTTGGTGCATAAGTTCTCGGACATTTGGGGCATGAAATATTTATTACCACAACATACGAGCAACAATATCAAATCATTCGAAGTAACCGCCCTTTACATCAATTGTCTTTCGCCAACGTGCTGGTAAGTCATGGATGCCTTTTCTCCAAAACGTGGCCGGTTGTGATTCGAAAAATGTGAGCAGTGCCTCCTTGACATCCTCTCGGTTCCTAAATTGCTGGCCGTCCAAATAGCGTTGAAGTGACAAGGTTGCCCAGCCATCCGTGGGTACGTCTGAGGGTAAGGAGAGACAGAGAGACATCGGCTCTGCGATCCATGTCATGTTGTGTCTGTCGTGAGGTACCCAGCGACCCAATTTGTGCACCTTGCCAATCGACTTCAATCCTCGAACGACTGTTGAGTGACTAACACCAAGAGTGCTTGATAGTTCGCGAGTGGTTTGGAGTGGGTCCGCTTCCACTCTACTTCGGAGGCCATCCAAATCCAGTGTCATCGGGCGCCCTTCTCGTTCATTATCTTCAACGGAGAATTCACCAGCTGCAAACTTCGCCAACCACTGGTACACAGTACTTCGAACAGGAGCGCTCTCGTTGTAGACATCCTTCAGGCGATGATACGATTCGTTGGCATTGAGGCCAGATTGATGCAGGAATAACATGACGTGCCGAATGTGCGTCTCAGTTGGGAAGAATTGCTTAGCCATAATAGCTGACTTTAACAACGCGGAAGTAAATGTTAGGAACATTTTTGTAGCCCTTTGCTTTCTCTATCGATCGATCATTTACGCGTTGATAAATGTGAGAAATTTGGTGGGAAAATGCGCTTTCAATTCAGGAGGGATCAAATGCCCGAGAATTTATGCACCAACCTAATATATCCTATCCTATCCTACTGCAAGGAGTTAGCCGTTGTCCATCCGTCTGTCCGTCCGACCGTCTGCTCTTCCGTCTGGCCTTTTCTAGAAGTCGAGTAGCAGGCGTCCGTGTTCAGACGAGGTGCCACTCACGCCGTGTCTAGACCGTCAGAAGAAGTGTCACCGATGTCGCACAAAGGGCGTCCGGGTTGAGAAAACATATCACCGATGTCACGCCAGGAGTGTTTGGCCGCAGAAGAGGTATCATGGATTTCATGCAAGCAGTGTTTGGGTTCAGAAGAGGTGTCACCTATGTCGCGCAAGAGGTGTCCGGATTCCGAACACGTGTAATCTGAGACCACTAAAGCGGAGACCAGTAATCAGGGTTCAGTGAAGGTTGGGAGGACTAATGAAGGGGGAAAGGTACCAGTAAGGGCAGAACCTTCAATCGGAGCCAGTAAAGGGAGACCAATAAAGAATACTACTAAGGTGAGGGTTGGGGGGGGGGTGAACTGGAACCGGTGAAGTGGGATGGTCCTGTGAAGGGGGAACCGGTAAAGGGAGAACCATTAAAGGAGGACCAGTGAAGAGGGGACCAGGGAAGGTAGCACTATTAATGGCGGCCTGTGAAGGGGGAGGAGACCAGTAAAGGGGATCAGTGAAGGTGAGACCACTAATGGTAGAGCTGTGTAGGGGAAAGGGGTTGTTGCAGTAAAGGAGGGACCGGTAAAGGGGACCATTAATGGGGGCAGTGAAGGGGACCAATAAAGGGTACCACTTAGGTGAGGGGGCGGTAACAGGGGGGGGGGTAAAAATAGGGGGGGGGGGGACAGTGAACGGGAACCAGTGAAGTCCTGTGAAGGGGAGGGGGGAGGAGAGGCGGTGAAGGGGGAATCAGTGAAGTTGTGACCAGTAATGAGTGCCAGTGAAGGGGGCTGCCAAAAGACGGACAACCAGTGAAGAAGGGACCTGTGAAGGTGGACCCGTAATAGGAAGGGGATCAGTGGAAAGAACCTGTAGGGGCGTACCAGTACTTTTTCTCACTATCGTCCAACGTGTATATGACAGGCGTAAGTGCAATAGAGGGTGGATGGCTTCATAGGAGCAGTTTTCAAGATTACGCCCTACTGTCCCGCCATGCGCGAATGCGTGCGCGTCGACTCATCCACCGTGGGCGATACATAGAGGGAACCCTGCGGGCTCCACACATCTCCCCACGGCGTACTTCATTGAATGGAGTTACAAGTTATTGTGGACTGCCCCACCCCTCGATTGAGATTGAACCAAAATTACTATGTGGCCCTCGGACTAGTATAAATCCGACCATTTTCTGGCGCAATGGTTCAATTGGAAAATTACCTCTGATATTCTCTCAAGTTTCCTGGTAGGATACTGCCCGTTGACCATTCGTTCCTTTTCTTCATTTTCAGTACACATTCGGTACGCGTCACAATAAGTATCACTGTGAAGCGGGCAAAGGCACTGCCAATTTTCGAAAAGTGGCCATCGTAGTAGTGACGTACGACAGCAAAACACGCCAAATAAAGACACGACACGAAGACGCCGTAGATGTGCCGATGGACGGCGCCGTTTGGGGACCGTCCAAAATGATACAAGCGGATCTAGACGGCAGAGAAATCGGACTATTCTGGGCATTCATGCGTAAGGATGACAGCAGAAGAAACGAGAATCCTGTGTCGAACGTCATGATACGGAACGTCCTCGGCAAGTACTTGACTGAACCCGCACAAGGCTCTGACGTCGGCTCGATGTACTATCAGTATCCCATTGTCCCGTTCTTCGAAATGATTATCTTCCCTGACGCAAACGAGCAGGCTGATCAGAAAAGTATTCAGTTCAAGTAAGTGAAAATTTACTTCTCACTTATTCGTTTACAGTACCCTACGGTGTGATCGGACACAGGGGTGTGCGTAATTACGATTTACGATTTACGATTTTACGATTTACGGCGATTTTTGGGAGATTTTTTACGATTTACGATTTACGACATTTTAGGTCGTAAATCGTAAATGTTCGTAAATGTAATCTTTGATCACACACTCACATCGAGCGAGCTCCAGTTTGAGTATACTTTGCCTAATTTTTGACAGCAGACACCTTCCGCAGGCGTTCAATCTCTGTGTGGAGTATTTGACGGTCATGCTTTTACGAACATTTTGGAGATTAGTGGGTGGAACTGCAAATATGTGCTCGAACAGGGTGAAATTCGGTTCTTCGGCTGGCTCAGCGAAGATCTCGTTCAAAACTGAACACATCAAATCAAACTGAGCACTCTTCTGAACAACAAAAACGCTTTAGAAATCAAACATAAAAAACAAACAGAAATCAAACAACAAAACAAATCAAACAAAATCAATCGAACATCTTCCAAATCAAAATGACCTCATTCCCGCATGAAACTAGACACTTTCCAGAATGTTTAGAACAATTTTTCGGGCGCGATAGAGGGGTCACCTTTAAGTTGATGAGTTTTTCGCAATGCTAGTGCAGAGATCACTCACCGCTTGGAAGGAAAAATATTCTACGCTACCATGGGCTACATATATATGTATTTAAAAAATATCCAAGCCAACGCGAGTCTGCTCCTCCCCACCTCTGCCATTCCCGTATTGTGTCATTTTCCATTAAAGGAAAATTTTAGTATGATTTTCTTTGAAGTCTTAATAATTCACCTATCCAGTAAGGAATTGTGTGAAAATTTATAGAATTCTCATTTTCTCAGGAAACAATGGCTTGAAGCAACGTTTTAATTAGCAGGAAGGCTGCATTTTTTAAGTGCCAAAGGAAGTGATTGTGCCATGTCCTCGTCCAAGACGCTGCTATTTTAACTCGATTGACAGTAAAATTTCTTTTCATCAACACCAAAAACAATTCTGAGGAACGCGCATATTCTTCAGATAAGCAGCATTTACACTATCAATCAAATAAACATCGCGACGAGCTTTTTGAGTGGATGGCGCGATCCAGTCTTTTAATGCAACGTGGTTTCCGCATTGTTGTGCTTTAAAACGAATTTTAATTCATTATTTTTCAAAAAATATACAATTATACTTATTGGGGCAGGTAAATCAAACAATTTGTGCCAAGTTATGCCAAATTTTTCTTAAAGGAAAATTGTTATAACTACCTTGGAGAGTCTGTAGTTACCCAGTTTAGAGATTGCTTCGGTTAGGCTTTGATTTTAGATGCATCCAATTTGTTTAGAAGAGTGTTCAATTCGACGTGAAAGGCCCAAATTGACCGTTTCGTAAAAGTGGTATCCATTGTTTTATTCATTGCTGCACCCGAAGCGCGCCTTTGGAAAACAAAAGAAAAATAGTGACGATTAAATAATAATTAATATCCGGCCTAAAAAACCGACTCCAACGAACTCGTGAGCAACTTGACAAACACCATAAATTGCATCAAGATTAGAAAACAGTTTCTCAGACTATTCGTGAAACCAGTGCAAAGGTTTAAAAAACATAGCAGTATATGTAGCAGGATGAAGCTAACAAAGACACCAGTGCAACAAATTCTTTCACAGCCAAATCGGAAGATTATTGCAGAACGTACGAGGCTTTGTGTAACAAGACTAATGCGTGGATAGCAAACGAGGGGTTCTACAAGTTCGAAACGCGACTGAAGGAGTGGATACCGATCTACTACGATCCGACGTTCACCGATTTCTACTATTGAGGGTGTTTACTTATAGTAAACAAATTTCAGTAAAACATTGTTCAATGTGTACAGCAACACTCACATGCAAACCGTGAACTTGGATCAAACTAGGGTGCATGTCTAGTGCATGGGTCCACCCTGCATGTTCTGTACAACTGGTAGCTTTACCACAGCAGGGTTACGTCTCCTTCTGGGGTTGAGCCGATAAACGATTCGCAAACGGTTAAGCCAGGCGGTACGAGACGTAGGAAAAAGCAACGTGCTCACGATATAAGAGTTTTGACGGTTGAGTGGGTGCTGCGTTCGATCAAACAGTGCCGGTAGTGTAATAGCGTGGAGCATTCCCACCTGGGGCCGGATTCATCAACTACTAACCCGCGGGTATAAGGGGTAGAGATACCCACAATGAAGCCTGCGTCTCGGACTCTTGAGTTATCTCTGCCTGACTCTTATCTCTACCCCTTATCACCCGCATACCCACGGGTTAATTGTTGATGAATCCGGCCTCTGGTCAGCAGGAGTTGTGGGTTCGAGTTACACCTGACGCTAATGTTGATCGCAGCAAAACATCGCTATGAGAGTTTGCATCCTCGATATCAGCCACTTGAGGCTTGAAGAAACTGACTTGAATCGTTCTCGGAAACGTTCACGACTTTCCACGGGAAGCAACCTGACCAGAGGTCGGATTCATCAACAATCAACCCGTGGGGATGCGGGTGATAAGGGGCAGAGATAAGATAAGAGTCAGGCAGAGATAAGGCAAGAGTCAGAGACGCAGGCTTCATTGTGGGTATCTCTACATACCCCTTATACCCGCGGGCTAGTCGTTGATGAATCCGGCCCCAGGAGTTGGAAATGGTTATCATGAACGGTCATGAACTGGAACACCAAATGTGTTCCGGAAGGTCGAGAAGGGAGCGAAGCGATAGCGGGATGATCGCGCTTATTAGGGTGATTCGTTTTTTAAATTTTTTTTTGCGATTTTTTGATATTTTTCAAATTTTTATTCTATTTCTATCAAACTGACCTTACTCATCGAAATACTTCTCACCGTTATCGATGGCTGTTCTCTATCGTTCCAGCAGGGAATAGATGCCGTGGCGGCAGAAATCCGGGCGTTTCGATTTGAAAAAGTGACGAAGGTCGAATTCGAGTGCTGCTCGATCGTCGTATCGTCTTTCTTCAAGGAGCCGGACTCATCAACCACTTACAGCATCTTAACAGAGAAAATGTGCCGATATCTCTGATAGCGCGTCGAAATGTTTCGCCATATGTGGCGGGTCATTCTTGAAGTATGCGGTTTCGCATTGTCGTGGAGGAAATAAATCTTCTCGAGTTGTGGGCGTATAATTTAAAGAGCATGGCTGTGTTCTTGCAGTTGGATGCAGTGCACCTGACTGATAATGGTGGCAACATGAGTGAGAATGTCCCAGTAAACAGCACCACGAACGTCCCAGAAAACAATCAGCATGTCCTTCCTTGGGTGCGGACCACCTTTTGGAACTGCTGGCAGTTTCTCTACCCACTTCTCATATCCTGTAATGAGCGAGTCCAACCACTCAAAACGGCGAGAGCGAACCAAGTTAAAGGCAAGCATCTGCTCCGGTGACGAAGCATTTAGGATCCATTGGCGTGTTCTGCAGACGAAACCAATCTATCATAAATTACGAGCGACAGTTGATTGGCCAGAGGATTGCTTTAGGATCCTACTATATAAAGGAGTTAGCGGTTTTCCGTCCGTCCGTCTGTCTGTCCGTCCGTCCGTCTGTTCATCCGTCTGGCCTTTCCTAGAAGTCGAGTAGCAGGCGTCCGTGTTCAGCCGTGTGCCACTCACGCTGTGTCGAGACCGTCAGAAGAAGTGTCACCGATGTCGCGCAAAGGGCGTTCGAGTTCAAAAGACATGCCAGCGACGTTGCTCAACAGGCGTCCGGGTTTAGAAGAGGTGTCACCGACGTCGTGCAACAGGCGCTCGGATTCGGAAGACATGTCACCGACGCTGTTCAACAGGCGTCCGGTTTCAGAAGACGTATAACCACGTTGCGCAAGGGATGTCCGGTTCAGGAGCAGTGTCACCGATGTCGCGCAAAGGGCGTGTGGGTTGAGAAAACATGTCACTGACGGTTCAACAGGCGTCCAGGTTCAGAAGACGTGTCACTTACCGAAGTTATGCAAGCGGTGTCTGGGTTCACAAAAGGTGTCACCTATGTCGCGCAAGGGGTGCCCTGTCGCGAATGCGATAGCTCGCTCCCTTCATTTCATACTCCCGTGGGCTACCGTATCCGCTCGGGACCCCGATGAGGCGCTCCCGAGACTCCGGCCTGCCCGCGCACGCCATCGATCAGCGGGCCGGCTATGCGCCGCCCCCCGCCGACTTCATTCCTAACTTCCATCGACACGTCGAGCGGCTGCGCAAACGCGGCTCTGGGGCGCCGCCATTGTGAGCCCGCTTTCGACAACTCCCGGGGATCTTCCGAGCGGAGCCTTGCCGCTCTTCACATCGCAATACAGCCGGCTGCAGCATAGGGAGGACGGCGAGCCTGGATGGGGCTCGCCTAGCCTCGGATAGCCACTACAGTTCTACCAGCCGGAGCGGCCTCTCCTATTCCATATTCTAGTATCTAGCTGCTATATTTATTATAGTTGTGCGGTGCTGGTGTATGGAATAAACCGTGGTTATATCTATGTTATCTTGCACAAGACGAGGAAGGTGGTGAGCCCCCTACTATTGTGTTATTGGTATTGGTATTGTGTGTTTATTGTTGGGTCGTATAGGGGGGGGGCATCATTGCGGTTGTATTTAGTTATTTCACGTTGGGGCGTTATTGCTAGTGTGTTGTATGGGGTTTCATGTAGTTGTCGGGTAATGCAGGGGGCAAGGTGTGCTCAATACAGTCGGGATGCAATACAGCACGCCCGTGAGGTGTGGGCGTGCGTCAATCCAGGCGCTGTAAGCGGGTAGAAGTCACCACGCGGGGCCCCCCGTCTGCCAGGGAGGGGGGCTTGGCCTGTTCACATCATGGGGTCCCCTTATGTCCCCCTTGGGTCCTGGGTTCTTGGGTACCTCATAGCACCACGGGGCGAGTGGGGGACTCCACTCAACAGGGACATGTTCCCTCGCGAGTGGGGCTACCGATTCGCAGCATGCCCGGATTCCGAACACGTGTAATGGGAGGCCACTGAAGGGGAAACCAGTAAGCGGGGGTCCAGTGAAGGATGTGAGGACCAGTGAAGTGGCCAATAAAGAATACCACTAAGGTGAGGGTTGGGGGGATATTAAAGGGGGGAAGTGAACGGGAACCAATGAAGTGGGAGGGTCCTGTGAAGGGGGAACCGGTAAAGGGGGAACCATTAAAGGAGGAAGAGGGATCAGTGGGAGGAACCTGTAAGGGCGGACCAGCACTTTTTCTCACTATCATCCAACGTGTATGTGACAGGAGCGTGTACAACGTGCATGTAGATCAAGAAAATGTGCCACAGATCAAACATTGCGTCGGATTTTTAGATGACTTCGAGCGTGTGCGTGTACATGCCTCTCACTCTCACTACTGACTGATGCTCACTACATTTTTCTGCCTGCCTCTACCTGCATACCTAACGAGGTGTTATGTATTGTCGGGGGGGGGGGGTAGGGAGAATGACTTCGGGAATTGGAGGATTATTGTTGCCGTCGGATGTTTAGCGGTATAGAGCTCTCGCAAGATTATCACAATCTGTTCCTCGCCACTTAGAGAATGTGTACTTCGGGGAATAAATCGGCGTAAGTGCGATAGAGGGTGGATAGGCTCTAGGAGCAGTTTTGAAGATTGTGCCATACTGCTTTCCCGTAAAGCCAGTTTTTCACTGTAACGCGAGTAAGAAGGCGTAGACGGTGGTGTTCTATTTTCGGGGTTTGGGGCGAAGACCTCAACCAGACGTTTGGCGGCCGCTAGGCCGCTGAACGTCTGGTTGCTAATAAATTGCATTGACATGAGCTGACCGTTGACCATTCGCATTGCGAAATCGAGAACATGTCTCAACCAGGGTAGCCAAGTCGAGTTGCAGAATCGCAAGAACATACGAACCACCTTAGTATATTTCCGCTCCCGTCGCTTCAGAAATACGACCATTGTGGCCGGATTCATCAAGCAGTGGGTATAGATACAGATACCGTGAGAGAGTGGTACCCACTACCCGGTACGATTTGTATTCATGAAAGGAATCAATGGTAAGGTAGAACTAAGCCTCTCGCTAGAACATCAGATCTCATTGGAGCAACATTTTTTCAATGGGTGCGTAATCCTCGTGGGTAAGCCAATACGTCGACGACGATTGTCGAGTGCTCTCCGCACACTGATATACCCTTGATGTGGCGGATAAGATTTATAATAAATGTCTCATCGTGGGTACGTCAACACCTATACTCCGCATATCCGCAGGTGTAAGCGCTGATGAATCCGGCCCCTGGGGTACGAGGGGTAGAGATAAGATAAATATAGATATGAGTGCCCTAATGTGTATATTCAACTTCAACTCCATATACCCCACATAGCCGCAGGATTAATCGATGATGAATCCGACCCCTGGTATAGCGAGCATAAGACGTTGAGACGTGAGTGCTGTTGAAAGTTAAGCACATCATACAACTTGCTACTCCTCCGCTATCATCGTTCATCTTCGCAGCCTCAACGTTATGCTGGTAGGTTGAACTTGCGCGCAGAGTCGAAAAGAGACGAATGAGCAGTCGCCGGCCAGTTCAAATATCCAGCGCATCAGGACCAAGCATTGTTTATTATGTGATGCAATAACCTTTCAGTTAGTTAAAAATTGATATGTGCACATTTCTCATTGTTTCCCCGTTTGTCGATTTCTGTTTAGCCGTCTGTTTCTCTTGCTGTAAGAGCTAGTTTACATATCACCCCGCTCGACATACGGAAGAGCCCAAATAGACCAACACCACATAGACGTATCGCCTCTTTTCGCTGTTCTGTATTCTGAGGTTGACGTCTTCCATCGATCTTACTCGTATTCTGTGGCCACTGGATAATAAACTGTTACTGCATCCACTCGTCGTTGAGACAAGGTGCACGTCACTCAACTGTAGCAAGCACTGAACGAGTACGCAGTGGCATCCGTTACAAGGCGCTTAGTGTAGTATTCCCTGAGCCACAACCTTGTACTTTGAACCCTTTTCGCGCGCTTCAAGCAAGTGAACTGACCACCACTTGAGTAACTTTGGCACATGTCGCGAATGCGATGACCGCTCCCTCTAAACTCCATGCCCGCTGTCACCGGTCCTGATTCCTGATGTTTGCTTCTGGAGCGGCCAGCACCACTATCGTCCCTGGACCGTGCAGGACCCTGGTGATAGTGTAGACTGCCTGCCGCTTCGGGCGCGCGGCAGGCAGTCTACACTATCACCAGGGTCCTGCACGGTCGCGCTCTATGGAGCGCCGACCTTTCGGTGTGTTCAACATCCCAGCTCCATCGGGCATTACGGTCCCTCCGTCGACTATCATAGCCAGCTGCAAGCAAGGGGCTTCCAGACTGACAGGAAGGCTCGTCCTTTATCTAGTTTCCTGATTTGCATATTCCAGATTGCTGATGTGAAGTTCCTGTTCTCACTTCCCCTCAGCGACGATCACCCTATCCTATCTATATCTATTCGGTATTCTACTGGTATGCTGCATATATATATTTATATTTATATTTATGGATTGGAAGTAAACCTCTATTGTTGCCTGTGTCTACTGTAGGCGAAGAACGAGCCTGTTAAGTCCTTAACATGCATGGTCATTCCAGTGTAGTCGTGCCATGTCGCGTAGACCCGGGTAAATCGACGCAATGGTGTTGTACTGCATTGCTTGTAATGGCCCTGTAGTGTCACTTCATGAGGGGTGCAGGTCGGTCCGGACCCGATATGTAGAGGGCACCCGTGGTTTGGCCACGCCCGCTAAGATAGGCTCCGCCTCCTCGCAGGGCGCTTCCAGCTGTATCCGGAACGCAGCGCATTGGGTGTTGTGCTCCTCCTCCTTAAGCAACGGGATTCTAATAGGACATATCTGACAAAGGGCAGCAGCTGATTTGCTACGAGGGAGATGAACGAGTGGCGGTGGTATCTGCCTGAGCAAAGTGGCAACAAGTAGTTCCCCAAATTTAATGCAAAACAGTGGACACTATGAATATTTTATTCAAATGCAGCAATGGCATGTGGTTATTTCCATCACCTAACTTCACACGACTGCATTAACACAGGAAAAGCTCATGAGTATCGGACCCGTACGAGAAACCCATTGGAATGCGTTTAGCCGATCTACCCATACTAAGGTAAAAATGGAGGATTTGCTGAATGGCACTTTGAATAGAAATCTTCTGAAAGCAGGAGCACGAAGTGAGCTAGTGCAAAGCGCCGAGTAATATCAATAACGGAGGCAGGACGAGAAGCTGAGCTAGCGTCGAGGACGAGTTGCAGAGAAATCCTTGGCACGTGTAGATCACTCCGAGTATTCGTGTCGCATCGTCATCTTCACTCAGCTTTACCTGAAAACTTTAAATTCATTCGCTGATCAAACATGGCAGAAGCTTTACTCCCCAAACAACGGACGTGATTCTTCTTCTCCGAGAAGTGCAGCGTCGACAGGCGCTAAGAGATCCCAGGTATGACAACTCGGCTAAGCCTTCTATGCCTTCCTTTTACGAATGGATTGGATCTGCTACCTGAGCGCACATTCAATTTTCATACAAAACTGGGAACTTGGCGAGTTTAGTTAGTTACATAGTTACAGTTACATACATAGTTTAAACCTATTAACCTACCAACCTATTAAATTACTGACTGCGGCTCAAAAGGCACGTCTGCTAACTTCTCCCAAACGACTCTGAACAGATCGTTACGTATGAAAGGGTCGATTTTGCTGCCTCAATTTCTCGTCGACTTTTCGTGGCTTCAAATTTTTTCAACAATTATAAATAATCAACGATATTTCCGCTAAAATCTGTCTTATCGAATAGACGGAATTTTTGTCGCATTGTTTGTGAGGTTTACCGTTTTCTTGTGTCGTTATTGATGTTGCCCGCACCCCCCCCCCCACCCCCCAAAGTCTGGGAAACCTAATATTCAGCAGGAATCTTAAATAACAATCGTTTATCGTTCAAGCATAACTGGTGACAGGAAATCGCTTCTGATTCAGAAGGATTGTCACTTGTATTCGCTAGATCTCCATAACCTAAATTGAATCGAAGACCTAGCAATAGATTGGCTACAGTCGACCTAGTTAGAGAATGTGAGGGGAACTTTTGAGCAAAAAAATCTTCGAAGAATTAGCAAAAGATGCTGGAAATAGACGACGTCAGGTCGATGTAGGGCGCTCTTGAAGATGTGGGGAACGGTGCAGCCCTGTAAATGTAATTGTACATTTTTTATACACATCTATTGTGTATGTATTTTAGTATATGATATGTATTATTTATTTATTTCTTGTATATATTTTATCCACGGATCTCCCTCGATAGAGAGCCTTCGGGCTCCCTTGTTAAGAGGGATCTCGGGCCGCTTGTCGCAGGGCCACGTGGCTCGTCCCCGGGTGGTGGATAGGGGAATTAAACGCGAACCAAATGCGACCGTGCACTGCCCAGAGACGCAGGTGGGATGCAGGGGATGGACTCCTTGCTCCTGCTGTGTCGGGTCGATGCGTTCCTTGTGCGTGGGAGCGGCATGTTCGTGCACAGTGTGCGTGGATGCGTCCGTGACTGTGCGGATTGTAACTGTGTCGGCTCGGCCAAAAGCTTGCACTCGGTAGACTGGGAGTACATGTAAGGCGATTCGAGGCCGCCTTAGGTCTCGCCCCGTCCCTTCGGGCAGTCTGGCTGGCTGCCCGGAGTACCCCGCCCGCACGACAGAGCCTGACTAGCTACCCGTGTTGTATTCCAGTCAAACACAGCAGCACTAAAGGGCCTCATTCCCCTGACCCCGAAAGAGCCCCCATTTCTGCAGCGATGGGAAGAACGAGTACGGGAGGCTGCTAAAATCTCAGGGCCTAACCAGGCTGCGCAAACTGAGAAGGACTAGGATGACGATCTGTACTTACAACGCCCGCACGCTTGCTTCGGAAGCATCCGTCGAGGACCTGATGATGCAAGCCAGGAAGATCAAGTACGACGTCATCGCACTGACCGAGACGAGAAGACACCACCCCCTACACGCCGCCTACGACTCCGGAGAAGAACTGTTCCTCGGAACATGCGACAGCAGGGGAGTAGGCGGCGTTGGTGTCCTCGTCAACACGCTCTTGGCCATGAACATCGATTCGTACGAGTCTCTGACAAGCCGAATCGGACGTCTGCGACTGAAGCGATGTGGCTCCGTGCCAGCCTTGACTATGTTCGTCGCGTATGCCCCAACATCCGACTACGGCGACGAAGACGTCGAGGCCTTCTACGTGGAGCTGGAGAAGTTCTATAAGGAAGATCACACCTTCTACAAGGTGATCGTCGGCGACTTCAACGCCAAGATCGGGCCACGAAGGTCGCCGGAAGAACTTCACATCGGAACCCACGGTTTGGAGTGGAACGAGCAAGGTGAAAGGCTGTCTGAGTTTATCATGTCGACCAAGACCATCCATGGAAACTCGCAGTTCCAGAAGCCTCTCTCCCTACGATGGACCTGGGAATCCCCCGGTGGCCAGTTCCACAACGAGATCGACCACATCATCTTCAATCGCAAGTATTGCCTGACCGATGTCTCCGTTGTCCCCAAGTTCTACACGGGATCGGACCACCGCCTCCTTCGCGCGAGGTTCCGCTTTTCACGTCAAGGAGAGAAGGCCGCGAAGTTCAAGAAGAGGAATCCCAGAACGACCATCAACTGGGATCTCTACACCTCTCTTGTCGGCCTTTGGGAAGATGCCGTCATGGACAACGTCGACGAGGAATACGGTCGCTTCGTGCACCATCTCCACGATAGTGCTAAGGGAGCCGAGAGCTTGAAGACCACCAAGAGACGCCTGTCTCCGGAAACTCTCGAGCTGATACGCCAGCGTGGAGCAGCACGAGCGCCAGGCAACTACCAACTGACGTCCGAGCTCGCAAAGCTATGCAGAGCGGCGATAAAGGAAGATTTGGAGGAGAGAAGGGCGGAAGTGTTGGCTGAAGCAGCAGAGGCAGGGCTGAGCATCCGCAATGCCCGCCGGAACTTCGCCAACTTCAAGACCAAGATGACCGCTCTCCGACGTCCTGACGGAACCATCACCTCTTCCAGAAGGACCATGGAGAAAGTCATCCACGACTTCTACTCCGATCTCTTCGATAGCCACGTCTACCTGCCCCCATGCCATCTTCCGCAGGATGGATACGTCATCCCCTCTGTTCTCCCTTCCGAGATCCGACACGCCATCTCGTCGGTGAAGAAACGTACAGCACCCGGTCCTGACAGGATCAGAGCTGAACACCTGAAGAACCTCCCGCCAGCGCTCATCAACACCTTGGCGCGGCTCTTCACACGCTACCTGTCCGAATGCAAGGTTCCATCTCAGTGGAAGACCAGCAAGACCGTTTTGCTGTACAAGAAGGGAGACGTGCACGAATTGGCAACTATCGCCCGATCTGCCTGTTGTCCGTAGTCTACAAGCTGTTCACTCGAGTCATCCTGAATAGGATTAGTAGAACGCTGGACGAAGGACAGCCATGCGAACAAGCAGGATTTCGGAGAGGATTCAGCACGATCGACCACATACACACCATTACGAAGCTCATCGAAGTGTCGCGAGAGTACAAGCTGCCGCTGTGCCTTACGTTCATCGACCTGAAGAAGGCATTCGACTCCGTCGAGACTGAAGCGGTCATGGAAGCCCTGCTCACCCAGGGCGTTCCTACTCAGTACATCAAAGTCCTTCGAGAGTTGTACAGTGGATTCACGACCAAGATCTCACCATTCTACAACGACGTCGTCATTGACGTGAAGAGAGGGGTTCGACAAGGGGATACCATATCCCCGAAGCTCTTCAGCGCCACCCTCGAAAACGTCATGCGCGAACTAGAATGGGAAGACATGGGAGTGAAGGTCGACGGCCGGCAACTGCACCATCTTCGCTTCGCTGACGACATCGTGCTCATAACCCCGAGCATCAGTCAGGCGGAACGAATGCTGGCCGACTTCGATCGTGTATGCGGAAGCGTTGGACTGCAGCTGAATCTTACGAAGACGATGCTCATGAAGAACGGATGGGTTTCTGATGCCCCATTCTCGCTCAACGGAACGAACATCTCCGAATGCTCCAGCTATGTGTATCTGGGTCGCGAAGTCAACATGGCCAACGACCTAGCGCCAGAGCTGAGCAGGAGGAAACGAGCGGCTTGGGGAGCTTTCAAGAGCGTCGAAGAAGTCGTGAAGAAAACGAAGAACGTCCGAATCCGTGCCCACCTGTTCGACTCCACTGTTCTTCCTGCCCTAACATACGCTTCAGAGACCTGGGCTATACGAAAGCAGGATGAACACGCGATCAGCGTCGCGCAGCGTGGAATCGAGAGGACGATGCTCGGAGTGACACGACTCACGCAAGTGAGAGAAGGCCTCCGGAGTTCCGAGCTTCACCGACGTTCGAAGATCAGAGACGCTGTCGCATGGGCCAAGTCGTCGAAAATTAGGTGGGCCGGCCACGTAATGCGCTTCGCAGACACCCGATGGACGAGAGTCGTTACCGACTGGATTCCGCGGCATGTCAAGAGAACACCAGGACGCCCACCAACGCGTTGGTCGGACTTCTTCGTTAAAGCCCTGAACGACCGATATGACGCTCTTCCTGTCCCTCGAGCGAGGAGGATCCATTGGACCACTCTGGCACGCGACAGGGACGAATGGAGACGCTACTGGCGCCCGCTCGAGCAAGTCGATGATCAACGGGACGACAGGTGATACAGGTGATATATTTTATATGTATGTATTTAATGGTATATTTTTTGTATAGTGTACAAACTAGTGCAACAAGCAATTATGACATTATGTCTCCTTCCTATGCCCCACCATTCCTCTCCTGAATTAGCTCAACAGCTCATATATTAAGGTTGAAACTGCCGATCACGGGCAAATGTAGGAGAGGGTAGGATAAGGATAAAAAAGGACAGAGAACGGTGTTACTCAATCCCGTTTGGGATGCGCCACGGTCTCTAGTTCTACGGGATGTCGTGGAGGCGATTTGAATGCGTATTTGACCATGCAGTGACATGCGGTTGCCTTCCCAGACAACTCTGGTACCCATTCACGGACGACCCCGGAGGGATGGAAGGCCTGATTGGCCTAGGCGAGAAACCCGAACTAAGCACCTGGTATCGGGTGCGTGTGACAGCCAGCACCTCCTCCTACTGCACTAAACGTGCCTAAGGAGAGGGGTAAAGATCGAAATCGAAATATACTGTATAAAACTGACCTTCCAACGAAGCTATAACAGATGCGTTAAAAGGCGGCTTAAGGGTTTTAGCTACAGGCATGCTTGTTTTGCTAAATGGCTTCTTTTTCACCGCTGTCTAATACGTAGCACTGTAAAGAGGGAGTTTCTGGTCATAAAATGAAAACGAAAGTGTATGAGACAAGTGCATGGCGCGATCTCTTTTACTGAGACTCTGATAAAGTGCCGTTTTCAGCTCTTTGAAATAAGTTCCAAATCAGTTTTGTATTATAGCCAAAAAACTTTTACGAGAACTGAAATGCTGTTTTTTTTTGCTAGGTAGGCGAATTATTATGTTACGTGCGGTCAAACAGCGCCGGTGGTGTAAGGCGAACATCGCTGCCCAGAAAGCAGAAGATGCGGGTTCGAGTCCCGCCTGGCGCAAGAGTTTTGTTCGCAACAAAATATCCTGTAACAACATATAGCCTCTCTACCAGCCGCTCCAGGCTTAAGCAAATGTGTTCAGGCGAATTATTAGTTTTCAAAGAAAACCATGGTTAGTTTCCTAACCCGAACAGCTATCCTGATCTACATACGACTATTTTAAACTAGGAGATGACTGCTATGATTTGAATGATGCTTCGGCTGATTAAAAGCACCCGGTTTGCTTTGAAAAGCTTGGAGTTTGTTTTAAAAGGCGTGGTTTTTGAAGTCAAATTTGTATAAAACCTGTGCTGAGTTTTTTTCGTTAAATACAGAGGTACGGAGACAACTCAGCCATATTGAACGAGCAAATAAAAATTTTACGAAAACTTTTTGCTAAAAATTGCTTACTGATTTAAACCCGAGTGTTTAATGCATATCTATAGTGCTAGCAATGAGCTTCTACTTCTGAGTTATTGTACTTCAGATATCTGACGACGGAAGGCAATTGAACAACGTCAAGAAGCTACGGAGAGCGATCCAGGCAG
Organism: Heligmosomoides polygyrus bakeri; assembly: GCA_947359475.1. Taxonomy (NCBI): domain Eukaryota; kingdom Metazoa; phylum Nematoda; class Chromadorea; order Rhabditida; family Heligmosomidae; genus Heligmosomoides; species Heligmosomoides polygyrus. Next base: position 90,105,625 of record OX375868.1, on the reverse strand, counting down.
TTTGGATCCTTGTGTCCTAAAGAGATAAGCGAAAAGTAGCTAGAAAGAATTTGTGAACATACTTTCAATCACGGTAGACTTGCTAATTATTAATTATTCATTTTTGATTGCGTATTGTTTATTGCAATAAAGTGGAAGTTTCTAACTGGTGGCCTTATAATTTTGATACAGAGGAAAACCAACTAATTCTTCTTGAAAAGTTCTGCATTCGAGAGAGGTTTCTGATTCGTTTTCGGATATGGCTGTCAGCGATGGCGAAACTATTAGGTTGTAACGAATTAAATGGCACTGGCTCGCGCCATTTTTTGGCGCGTCTTTACGCGTTTGATCAAGAACAAACCGTAACATGTGGCATAAATATCATTTAGAAGCGCAAACTTTGCTCTACCAGTGAGTACCAAATTTTCTATGTAACAGTGGGAAACTTTAGAGTTTCATTGACTTTTTTGCAGATGGACAAAAGGGTAATCCGAGGCATTTACTTGTATGAATTCAAGCTGGGCACTACAGCTAAGGAGGCGGACGAGAAGATCAACGCCGCATTCGGTCAAGGATGTTCCACAATTCGGACGGCGTATCGTTGGTATCAGAAGTTCCGGAATAGAGAAGAGAGCTTGGAAGAACATGAAGGCCGTGGGAGGCATAGTGATGTTGATGAGGACAAGTTGAGAGATGTGGTAGAGGAGGATCCACACAAAGGTACCAGGGAGATAGCGAAGTCACAACACAGCTGCCCGGCATCTGAAGGAAATTGGAAAGACCAAAAAGCTGGAAAGGTGGGTGCCTCACGAGCTGTCTGAGGAGCAAAGAAACCGACGATATGAGATCTCGTCCGCACTGCTTCTACGGAACGAAACGGACCCACTCCTTGATCGCATCGTAACCTGTGACGAAAAATGGATAATGTACGACAACAGGCGACGATCGCCACAGTGGGTGGACAGCGATGAGAGCCCCAAGGTTTTTGCGAAGCCGGAATTGCACCAAAAGAAAGTAATGGTGACAGTATAGTGGTGTTCGCTGGGAATTACTCACCACAGCTTCCTCCCTCCCTGTGAATCCATCACGGCAGAGAAGCACTGCATTGAAATTGAAGAAATGATGAAAAAGTTGAAGGATATCCGGCCGGCCTTGGTAAACCGAAGGCGAGTTCTCCTTCTGCACGACAATGCTCGCCCCCATGTAGCACGAATGACGTTGCAGAAATTGAATGAGCTGAGCATTGAAACTCTACCACATCCTCCGTTTTCTCCCGACCTCTCCCCAACGGACTACCATTTCTTCAAGCATCTTGGCGACTTCTTGGTAGGGAAAATATTCAAATACCAACAGGATGCCGAAAATGCCTTCGAAGATTTCGTCAACTTCTGATTTTTATGCTACTGGGATAAAAAAGCTTGTGTCACGTTGGCAAAGATGTGCTCAATATCGAGAAAATACAGAAGCTCTTTACAAGACTTTTATGGTACCGTTGTTCGAATCCTACGGATCGCCTTCTCCTCCCTAGCTATAAAACTCGTCTGAAGCATTTCAAGCTGCTGTCACTTCAAGCCCGTAGGATAATATCTGACCTGGTATTTTGCTTCCGCATTATCAGGAACGAGGTGAATCTCTCAGCGAGCAAGTACTGGGTTTTTCGGCCCATTAGTTCTAGGCGAAATAGACTCTGCATATCCTACCGTAGAATCCAACGTACTAGCAGAGAGAAGCTGTTCAATATTGTGCTTTACCGGTGCTCTAGATGATTCCGTCTATTACCCATTGAAGTCTTCCAAGCCCAATCGGGCTCTGTTTTCAGACGCGGGTTGATGATTCTTGCCTTTCGGGACGATCTCATTTTCAATGAGAATTGTTTTTAGTATACTGTTTTCTAGTGAACCAGTGGATCTTTCTCCCATACACTTCGCATCGGCAAATTCTGCTCTGATCTACTAACTCGCTTCCTCTTTTTTTTAATCAGCAACACTCACATTCGTAAATTCCAAGAAGACATCGTCAAATCAAGATAGTTTGCATTAAAGATATTTAAGAGTAGCATTATGTATTGTTGCTGTCAATTATATGAGTACTTTTCGAACCGTCATTAAATTTCTCAGCTCGTAGCATTGCTCATTGTCTTATCTTCTTATTCTCAACATTTCATTCATTCTCCTCGGTCTCTCACATCGTTTCAGCTTATTGATGGTGTAATGGTGATGGCAACGGCACAGAAGCATTAAAATACAAAGCTCTTTTTCTGTCTTCTCTTCTTTTCGTACTGCTATATTCATTTCGTCTCTCTCCAATTGCTGACTATGAGTTTGCTACGATCTCAAATCGTATAAACGGTTACTAAATATTTTTGATCAAAGGTTTGAAAAACACTCAGACTGCAACATGCACATGCAGCACTGTTTTTGTTTCTGTCTACCGTTGTTTATTTATTTAAGGCGCACAACTTGTGCAATAAATAAAATAAAATAAAATAAAATAAAATAAAATAAAATAAAATGAATTCAGTGAAAGCAGCCACATGCCGCGAAATGCAGCAAAAATTTACAAATTTAGAGTGAAGCTTATAATTTTGATTCGCACTGTATAGTGAGCACAATATGCTCACCATGTTTCTCCGCGCTTTCGGATCGAGGGCCAACGGTCCGTCGTCTCTACCGACCACTCGACTCCAACAATCTCGAACAATAGCGCTTCCCTGCACTGAAAATTTAGCGAATAGATGACTATCGGCGGTGTTGCCCGGACTCAAAATTGGGGAGGAGCGAACCGCAGACGTCTCGCTTCGCTGGAGGCTCCGTGATCACGGCCTTGATGCAGACGCTGTTCGGACAGTCCACCACCGGCAGCATGTTTTTGACCTGAAATCAGAGTCTTCAACAGTTTGGTACATTTGTTTCCGGTTGGAGCGACTGGTAGAGACGCTATATGTTGTTACAGGATGTCTTGTTGCGATCAAAACTCTTGCGCCAGACGGGACTCGAACCCGTATCGCCTGCTTTCCGGGCAACGATACTACCCGCGCTGTTTAACCGCATGTCTCATCTGCGATATCTTCGAGGCCTTCGGCACCCATCCTACCACCCGTGACTTCGGGATGGTGCAGGTTCGAGTTCGGTCTATCTTGAATTGACACCATCTTCAGCGTTCGGCCATCAGCTCAAGTGGGCTAGGTGCATCTGCTTTCAGATCAAGACCAGATTTTGGTTCTGCTCAGCCCTAAGGGCTTTGTTTTTCCCTTGTCGCGCGAACGACGTCTTAGTTTAAAACCGTCTACCGCTCTCGATGAGTAAATTTTCAAACTCAAATTCCTTCCACGACATCCCGTAAAAGTAAGTGCGTGGCGCATCCCAAAAGGATTAAGTAACGCCATCCTTTATCCGTTAGATGTTCAAAAAATCTGCATTGAGCAATGAGCAAAGTGGTAAGTGATGGCATTTTAACCTAGAGAACAACAACGTTGCCCACATTTCTGTCTTGGATCATGAGTCAAGGATCCGTGGCCAATCAGTGAAAGAATTTGGTGCTCTTATTATTCATTAAAAGTAAATTTTTATTAAAAATTCAAAAGCAGAAAAGGATAACAAAGGTTAAGGATGGATAACCCACACTAACACTTACAGCTTATTACCACATTTGTTCGGGAAATTTCAAGTAGTGAAAGGTATGCATAGCCTGACGGCTAATCTATCAAGATATTAAACACTCTCCATAAGAAAAGAGAAAGCTCCTGTTGCCTTAGCAGTCTGAATGATTCCGTACTAACTGAGGTAAGCACACAGCTTTTAAGTAAGGGCTTTTACTGTTATGGCGCCTATAGCGCAGTCAGAGGAGGTGCCGTCTGTTGCAGGCACCCTATACCATGCTCCCGGTTCGGAATTTCCGCCCACGCCAACTAAGCCTTCCATCCCTCCGTCGGCGAATTGGTACCAGACTTGTCTGGGAACAAAATGGAAATGAGGAACTCGGTCCTTTATCCTTATCCTTATGGTATTTTCGCAGCATAAGCGAAAATGTGGGCGCGTGGAGCGCAGTCGGAGGAGGCGCCGGCTGTCGCCTGCACCCGATAGCAGGTTCCTGGTTCGGATTTCCCGCTCAGGCCAACCAAGCTTTCCATCCCTTCGGGTTCGGTGAATTGGTACCAGACCTGTCTGGGAAGGATAAAGCGCTGACTTGTTCATCGGCTGGCCACCGCAATTCATTGTATAGCCAAATACGCATTCAACTCGCCTCCACGACATCCCATAGAAGTAGAATGCGTGGCGCATCCCAAAAAAGATTAAATAAGGCAGTTCCTTATCCTTTTATCCTTTATAAGCGAAAATGTAGGCGAATAGTCAGAGAAAAGTATACAGTTGCTTGAAAGACTCGAATAGGTATCTGGATGATTTTTGTTCGAATTTGAACAATCGAATTCGACTATTCAAAAAACCGCGTTTTTCATCTGCATTCGAATTTTAATATCCAGAAAAAACGCATTATTCAAGTGTAATGCAATTCAAATACTCGAAATTTGTGAGTACTCGAAACCATCCGTATATTCGAAAAAAAACTTCGAGAGCGTGACTATAGAGGAAAGGACACCTTTTTACCCCAAGAGGGATCTGCTTTCAATTCATGCGATGTGCGGAAAACGCAGACTATTGATAAGAAAAGAACACTAGCAGCGTGGTTAGTCAAAACTCCCAAATTTGTGAAGAAATGAAGGGTATCCCTTCATCCGCCGGACATTTACACCATTTTCAGTTAAAATTCAACATTTTTTCAAATCAAATTCAACATTTTTCAGAACAAATTCAACGCTTTTCAGAACAAATTCAATGTTTTCCAAAACAAGTTCAACATTTCTCAAAAACAATTTCAACCTTGTTGTACGAGAAGACAACAGAAGAACGTTTACACTGATTCAAAAAACGTTTAAATTGATTTGAATAACGTTGAATTTGTTCTGAAAAACGTTGAATCTATTTTGAAAAACGTTGAATATCAATTGGAAAACGCTGAATTTCAACTGAAGGTGGTATATCTCGTTTTCGTGAGCGTAAAAATGTCAATATTCGTCTCCGGTCGGCTTCGTCTTTTCAGCAACTTTAGGTACACGACTGAAGAAAGAATCACGAACCCGCTTAATAGACACTTCTTGGTCTCCTGATCCTGTCGCACAACGGTGAAATTAAAACTGTGTCTCATTTTTCCAGCGAAATAAGAGCTTTATATCAAAGTAAAGGGGCTATACAGAACAGATTACAAAATATTTATGCAGGATCTTCCGTTTGAGGCCATAACACTGCGGAACATCGCCAGTACTAGCGTACACGAAAACAAACTTCCACAGTGGTTGGAAACACGTTGAAAAATCGCAATCATCTCACTCCAGAAGGGGTTAAGAAAGCTTCAGAACATAAAAAGGGACGTCTGTGAACTTACCTCAACGATTCTCTACAAGTTCATGGTCTTGAAGGACATCCAACAGTGAGCATAGGGGTGAACTCCTTTCTGCTCAAGGCCGCCGGGTGGCAAAAATTGGCAAAAATTCGTCGCCTTATAAGTAGTAGAAGGGATCTGGGGTGCATATCCTCCACCGTGGAACTAGTACCGATCATTTTTCCGCGCTCACTTTAAACTGAACTCGTGTAAAGTTTTCTATTTTAAACACCCAGTGGCTTATTAATTGGCGAAAAGGTGCCGACTGTAATAGCATCGGATTTTATCCGTAAACCAAGGTCAGGAAGGAGTCGTGGCCCTTCGAATTCAAAGCAAAATTTCTTCGACTGCGTATGAGAGGCTGTCAGATGCCGTCTCCAGTTTAACCCCCCCCCCCCCCACGTTGCCATTTTCCTTCGCTCTGACGGCTCGTCTATCTCGTTGTCACGCCGTCGATCAAGACTAGGTGTTCGCCTTGACACCTGACAGCCACCGCAGCATGTCAAGGGATCGCTTCCGCATGTGCATGTCGCACTCCAACAACCGCGGGCAGTATCCAACTCTTCCTCGTACCCACCTGATCGCAGCTCTCGTTGGCGTACCAGGGGAATTCGCGAAGGAACAGCATCCGATTCGTCTCCTCGTCCTTCGGCTGAAAACACTTCGCGCTTGACGACATGACATCCGACAGGAAGAGATCTGTCTCACTCACCCATCGCAAGTGCAGCAGTGGTGAAGAACAGCTGTAGCATTTCTCTGAAAACAGACACCTCAGTACGCGTTGGTGCTAATTATGTAGGTGTTATAAGTTAATTTATTTGTACTATTATATTTATTTTATTTTATTTTAATATTTTTTAATACTTGTATTTATTTATCAATACCACAAACTGGTAACTTTTCTAACATAGTTGGACACTCTTCTAAGCTGGACTAAGACATGAAATCAATGCGAACTCTTCCAAATCTAAATGTCCTTCAGGCAAGTTAAACTCCAGACTTAACAATATCGTTACAATATTTTTTTGCTAAGGGTAAGTTTGGTATAACTTCCTTCGAGATTTTTAGTTCGTCTGCTCAAATGAGTGTAAGCGTAATTTTATAAATGCTTTATTTTCATAAGAATACCAAATTAAGTTTTGTTTTGAGGCACAACAAGGCAACACTCATTTCGTGCATTTAAAGGTGAGATCGCGCCGTGCAGTCGAAGAGCTCGTAGCAACATTCATTTGATTGATAGTGCAAGTTCTGCTTACATGAAGCATCAAAGTGGGGATATGTGTGTTTTTTACTACTGGCTTCGTTGTGTCGTTGTATCTTTTATAGCTGCAAAACAATGCAAACAGAAATGCCGCTATCAATCGAATAAAAATCGCGATGTCTTGGAGCAAAGCACGGCGCGTTCTTCCGGCACCAAAAATGGCGAATTTTCTGCTATTTAAGACAAGTCCATTATTTTGCTCAATCAATAAGGATTTTATAAATTTTAAAACACTGTGTTCACTAATTGTGTAAGTAAATTACGACTTCAAAGAAATCACATCAAAATTTTCTTTGCTAAAATTTTTTCGAACCCTTTTGGAGAGCTTTTAATTTAATGTAGAAAAAACTTTTGGTTTTCTTTTCCTATTCCTCGAACTTTTTGATTTGAAGAGCTCATTCAGATATCAAATGTCTTAGGCTAGCTTAGAAGCAGGTCCAATTTGACTTGAAAAATGTCCAGTTCGACGTCAACATGTTATATACAGTTCTCTATTAAGTTCACCAGGGCTAATTCGGTATACTTTATTGATGCGGTATCAAATACTTTATATAAGCGAAAGAGCAGTGAAATACAAAAATGTATGTGAAAGCATTTCGGTATTTATTAGGGGGGGGGGGCAAAAGTAATGAGACACCCCATGCCATGTCCACATATCTCGTGGCTGGAGTCTGGTTTCGTGCTTGTCGTATTTGTATGTTTGTATGTTACTTACTGAAGCCCATCTGAGAAGTTACCACTTCCGCCCTTTCCAGAAGCACGCCAAAACCCCAGTCTGTCCCATGCCGAAACCCCAGTCTGACGAGCCGACCTGTTCGCGCAAATGTCGCCCAATTCCCAACCCCGAGCAGCCTGGGCTCAATATTCACGCAAGATGAGAAGTACGTCTTCTACCTTAACCCTGCCAAGCAGCGAGTCTGGGTGAGGCCTGGTGACCTCTTACCGACCTTCGTTCGGCGAGATGCTCACGGCGAGAAGCACCTTTGGAGCTTTTGGATCTTCACCCATGGATCGGTTTACCGGAAGCTGTATCCCAAGAGCACTACGATGAACTCCAAGACCATGGTGAACAAAACAGAAGAGATGGGCCGGCGACTCGCCCTTATTCAGTCGCAGCGCTTCAAGAAGGTTCTCCTCATCGACAACGCCGCACCCCATCGGGAACAAGTGACCACGGATAAGCTTGCCCAGCTGGGCTACGTTCACATGCCTCACCCACCGTATTGGCCGGACATCTCTCCATGCGACTACCACTACTTCTTGAGCCTACAGGACTTCCTGGTCGGAAGGGACACAAGAACCCAAGCAGTGCTTGACAACCATATCGAGCAGTTGATCAACACCAGGCCCAAGCAGTTCTGGAAGGATGGGATCAGGAAGTTGGCTGAGCGATGGCAGCAAGGTTCTCGCCTTTAATGGCAAATACATTCCTCAGCATCGTTGAGTTGTAATTGAGTTATAGAGAGATAACAATTTTTTTTCATTTTGTCTCATTACTTTTGGCCCCCACCCCTAATAGTACGCTTGATCCCTTCTACCACCACATCCTTGGTTGGCCAAATATTAACGTAGATTTTAAATTTATACTTTAGGGGTGTGTAGCACAGTTGGAGGAGGTGCCGAATGTCACATGCACCCGATACAAGGTTCCCGCTTCAGAGCCCTACCTAGTCCATCCAAGCCTTCCATCCCTGCTGGGTAAGTGAAATGGTGTTAGACCTGTCTGAAAACGGTAAGGCGTTGACTTCTTCGTTGGCTGATCACCGCAGGTTAGCTATGGCAAAATACGCATTCAAAAGTGCCTCCACGACATCCTGTAAAAGTAGAGTGCGGCACGCCTCAAATAAAGGGCTGATTACACCGTCTTTTATTCTTATTCTTTATAATGACTTATAATCGATTATGTAGTTGGTAAAAATAATTTGTCTTAACGCCAAGACCTCTAGAGCAGATAAAGCGCTTGGTACATAGAGTAAATTGCGTGTCAAAAATCTCGTTCAGGCCTATGAAGACGACGATTCAGTCAAAACGTTGGGCCCGATAAAGATTCACTTCAAAAACCTCGTGTTTACGCAGTATTTACAAGAAGAAATCAATCCAAATTTTGACTTCTTCCCAAATCAAACAAGACTACAGACCAAAAAGTGCGAGCGCTATGGCCTTTACAGATCATTTTTGTGATCCTGCAGAAGTTCTTCTTCTGCACTTCACTTGTCGTTCAGCCACTTCACATGTTTTCAGGCGGTTTTGTTTTTATAATTTACGTAGGCACCATAAACGAAAACGTATCGATATTTGACTGACATGAAAGTAAAGACATGCAACCGATGACCGTCTGGAAGCGTTTCCTGCCGTGTTCCCGAAAAATTCATTCGAAACAGCAGGAAGTCCTGATATTGGAGCAGAACCGATGTTCTGCACTCGGACCACCGCTACCACGTGAGGACTCAAACTAGGATTTCTCACAGTTGAACACGTCTAGAGAAGCGTCATGTTACTTACAATAGTCGTGTTCCCGCTCCTGATAAAGAAATTGCCCGCTTCGTTCGCTGTACATATCTAGTGCTAGCCGTTGATGTTACATTGGATGTGGTATGCTTGGTGATGAAGTCCGTTCCGCGTCATAGATGTACTAAAAGCTCGGGGGCGATGGTGGATATTGGGAAGAGGTGTGGGCTGTCTCGTGCGCTGTGATTGATGGTTCTTGGTTCGATTTCCCGCCCAGGCGAAATAAGCCATCAATTGGTGGTCAGTGAATTCCATCAAATGGTGGTCAGTGAATTGGTGCAAGACTCGTCTGAGAAGTAAGCGTTGACTTGTCCAACGGACGGCCACCGCAAGTCATAGTATAAGCCGAATACCCAACCCATCCCTAAAACCCTTTACATCCCGTGGATGTGGAATGCGTGGCGCATTCCAAAAATGACTTGCTAAAGCCGACCTTTATCCCTTATCCTTTACCCTTTATACGCTAAGAGCATAGACAGAAAGCTGATTTAGAGTGAAATGAACCTTCCAAATGCTAGGGCAGCTATGATGCAAAATATGAAAAAATAGAGAATTTTTGTTGAAGAGATTTTTACTTATCTGTTTAAGGAAAAGGATAAAGGACAACGGACGGCGTTATTCAATATTTTTGGATTGCGTTACGCACTCTGCTTCTAAGGAATGTCGTGGAGGCGAGTTTTATGCGTACTTGGCCATACAATGATTTGCGTTGAACAAGTCAACGCTTTATCCTTCCTAGAGAAGTCTGATACTAATTCACTGATCCAGGAGGGATGGAAGGCTTCGTCGGCCTAGGTGGGAGAACCGAACCAGGAATCCGGTATCGGATGCACGCGACAGCTGCCGTAAAGATAAACACTCGCATCTTTTGAATAGAATTCTGCACAGATTCTGTTACCTTTGTCTAAGCCAGTTAAGCTAGTCTTATTTCTTTTTATCAACAGAACAATATGTGAATCAGAATAAAGCTAAATTTACCTAACAAGACAGCTGTTGTGTGTGCAGCTTTGATAGTGGAGACATCAAAGCTCAAAGAAAGTTATTTCAAAGTTGGCCTTGCGCTGTTGGCTGAGTGCCTAGACATCTGGCAAACAGTGGGTTTTGCCATTCAGTTGGAAGCATCCCGAAGAAAACATTCAATCAGATGAGTAAACAAGGAAGTGGAGTGGAGCCAGTCTCACCGATCTAGTTGGGAGTTCGAGAGTTGACATTGTGCCGACATCTTGACGGAGAACTTTGCCGATTCGGAAAAATAGTGGAACTTGTCGTCACGTTTACTTCATCATTCTCTGGCTTCATGCTCTTCTCATTCTTCCGCTTCATGTTGTCTTGATTCCCCATATTGTTCTTCAGTGGAAACAAGTTCGTTCGCTAACGAAAGTATAAACGAACAGGTGGAAGCACTCCGTTGAGGACATGCTTTGCACTTCTACATACTGTTGTGGGCCTGCTGCAATGTCTGTTGCAGCATAAGTATCCAGTGCTAAATGCGCCTGAGATACACGTGGAGTCTTCTTAAAGTAACCCTTCTCTTAAAACATCTCAGGTTTTCGAAGTCTAAGCCTAGCTAATTAGGAACTTCAAAAACACCGAGAATTCTGACTGCATGCAGCGCTAGCATTCCTAAACTCTGAAGTCCCTCAGACTCCTGACGTTCCTTCCCACGTTATCAGATTATAGGAAACTGAGAAAAGCTATCTGAGATCCCGTCCTCTTTGCGATGAGTCTGATCACTTCCATGTGTGCACGAAAACGAGCCAGCAATCATTCCCAGCCGGAAGGCTTCGGCTGCCAACCCCACCCGTGATAAGTACCATAGAGAACGGATCAAGCACGTCAAACACTGCACATTCCCACGAAAACTACTCGAACTTGGGAAACTGACATATCCGTAAGCCTTATTGACTCGATTCCATAGCGCCTCGAAGTCCTATGCATCGACCTCAACCTCTCTCAGCAATAGACAACGTGAACTCAATCATTCAACTGGAGTTTTTTTGGGTAAACTCATCATTGAAACTGCAGCCGAGCCCGCACGACGTCAAAATTTAAGCTTTAAAACTAAAATGCGTTTGTCCCTCTTGAAGTTATTACTCAGCAAAAATTGATGCAAAAATTGATATGACAAATTAAGTAGAAACACAGAACACGCATTATAAGTGACAACGTCAATAAATCAGCTTTTAGATGCGCCATGTAATCTTGTACCACGGAATTTCGTTTGATTGGGAACAGGGTAAGAGCATGTGAGGTCACTTGTAGCGACCTTGCTGTCTTATGGACAATTCAGAATTCTAGACCTCACAAGCAAGTCTGGTACAAGTTTGCTGACCCCAAGGTGTGGAAGACGTGGCTGGATCATGCGGGAAATCCAACCCAAGGACATCAAGTCAGGTGCAGGCGACAGCCGAAGCCTATTCCAACTGTGCTACCACACGTCCAGTTAAGGGCAATTCGTTAAGAATAACATAAAACAGAGAATTTTAGGGTTCGAGTAAAAGACTAAAACACGTATCTACTATCCCGACTTTCCCTCGACCACAGGACGATTTGCTGGATATTTCAAGAGGATTTAGCTTCGAGCATCATCATATTATCGTGCTAGCAAAAGAAAAACTCATTATAAAAAACAGTCCTCTGGAAAGTCTACATTGTGCTCATCTCCTTTTAGTTTTCATTTAGTTCTCATGTTAGCCTCCCATCAGATGTACTTAAGCTCTCATCATGTGATATATGAGTATGTGATGTACTTATACTGTGGGTTTAATTACCCAAGTTTGAGGTAAAACGTGATCTACGACTCGTGTATGTGCTATGTGTCAAGGAAACGGACGTGATCACCGAAATCTGCTTATCTACCGCAATTTCGGCCTCATCAGAAAACTACAGAATTCTGAACCAATCCCGCTCAGAGACAGCGCTGTGAAACAGCACCATCATCTTTACAAGAGCTACAAAAACGGCAACAAACAAAATAAACGGAAAGCAAGGTAACAACCGACCTTTAATATTATATAGACAACAATAGAGAACGTGACTGGAAGCAACCACAACTAGGATACAATGAAAATCCCCTACACACTAGTAGTTCACCTGCCAAATGAAAAATAAAAAATAATGACTAACGAAGGTATTTTGTTACCTCTCCAATAGGTTTCGCATCCATGTTACGGTAGATGTAAAAACTACAGTACTCAACTGCACAGCTTTTAATACGCCTTACCTATTCTACGACAAAAACATTCACGCAACAAGCTGTGAACTGGCTGCGTGGAGAACACCTTTGTTTTACGGGTTCATACCAATTACTAAACTTGTCAAAATCGCTGAAGACGTTCTTACTCTTTGGAAGTGACTGACCATAGTCTTTTGTGCCATACAGTCAGGCAAAGCAAATAATTGTGATTCTAAAAGTTTGCATGAAGCAGCATATCCCGAGTTTAAACATTTGAAAAATTCTAATGTTCGTATAGAATCACAAGTGGTTAATCGGAATTTTTCAGGATCATGCTACGCGATGAGCATCGTAGAGGCTACCCATATGTACTTCTAGCCCATAATGCAGTGACAACTAAGGATAAGGATAAAGCCTCAATCCCTTTTGGGATGTGCCGCCTACTTCTACGGAATGTCGTGGAGTCGATTTGAATGCGTATTTGGTCATGTAACGATTTGCGGTAGCCAGCTGATGAACAATTCATCGCTTCTTATTGTTAGAGAAGTCACCGACCCCGAATGAATGGAAGGTTTGGTTGCCCTGGCGTGGAAATCCGAACCAGGAACCTGGCATCGGGCGCACACGACAGCCGGCACCTCCGCCCTGCTAACACCCGGGAGCGTACCAAGCCTTCCATCTCTCCGGAGTTAGTAAATTGGTACCAGACTTGTCTTGGAAGGATAAACCGCTGGCTACGTTATCCTTTGCAACCCAGTGTATTTCCAGAACAACATATCCTTATAAAATCTTATCCAATACACGTATACTTATTTCTAACCCTGACGTTCTATTTATTAGCTCAAAAAGTGAAAACAGTTCTTTTTACATTTAAGACATAAATTTAAAAGAGAACCCATTAAATGAAAACCTCTGAGAATAGTAAGCTAAAAACTAAAAGTTAATTGAAATCAGAATCGCTTCGCCTCTCTTCGTAGGCTCGTAAATGAAGTAGAGAGTTGTTAATACCGTTTACTAAAAATGTTCAAGAATAAGGCGAAAAAGCTGATTAATTAACCAGTGTTAGGATGCGCCGTGTATTCCAATTCTACGAGAGATTGCAGAGGCAATTTGAGGGCGCGTTCGATTTACTAGCGGTGTAGGCTTGCAGATGAACTAGTCAGCGTTTTCCTTTCGAAGAACAAGGCCGGTGAGATTGTTCAATTAGTTGGCTTTGATAGGAGAGCCGAACCAAAAACCTCGATTGCGAATGCGCGCGACAGCCAGCACCTTCTCCGACTGCGCCGATTAGGAGATACATCCTTTAGATAAGGAGTAGATGTGACTGTGACTACCTTATTATAATTAAGCACAAAAACTGCATATATTGTTACGTTTGAAGAAAATTATACGTTAAATTAAGGAAGCGAAGGCTGGCGTAAAGAGCGATAACGGTAAGAAATACTAGTTGTTATATATAAGCGGGTCCGCGGAAAATGAAAGGCTTTGGTTGTGTCTGTGCTTTTCTCCGTTGACCGAGCAAGGGAAGGAACTTCAGCATGTGGCTAATTTTGGCACCGGTTTGGTAGCTGGAGAATATCTTTGAGTTCTCTGTATGCGTACGGGCCCACTCCCCAATAAGTACCGAAGCACTCAGCAGGACGCAGATTACTGTAATTGCAGCTTCATGTTCAAATTTTCTTTTTAGCAATAAGAATGTAAACACGAGCTAATCACACGTTCACTTCGGAGCACATCGGGAAGACTTCAAGAGCAGATTATGAGGTGAAATCCTACAAGAGGCCAATACAGCCTGATAGACTTCGCGTCAGCTTCGTCTTCGATCAAGAAGCGCTGACAACGCACCTGTTGAGACGGAGATTGACGAGCTGTAGAGGAAAAGCAGCACGAACATCGTGCTCCTTTCGTCGCGTCTCGATCGCGTCGTTGTCGTCGTCGTCGCAGCAGCAGTCGCAGACGGCTGGCTCGCCGCCGAGGAGGAGGGCGACACGCGTCGATGGAGGGGGTCTGCCCCCTTCCCTCGCCGCCGCCACTTCGTCGTTCTTCGACGGAGCCGCTGGCGCCGTTCCCAGCGCTCCGACGACGACGACGGCGCCTTCTCGCCCTCAGGCGACAAAATCAATAGCCGGCTTCCGGACGGGAATTCGTGTAATAAGTGGAGGCAGCGAAAAAATCGGCAACGTGAGGCCGACGAGGAAAAACCTCGAACTGCCGCCGCCGCCGCCGCCGCTATAAGGTGGTTACCCTAACGAATTCGATTTCAGCATCAGCAACTTCAAAGAGCTGCGTGCACATGGGCTCATCGAGCTCGGCTTCTTCCTCTGGGGAGACGAGAAACATTTCGCCGTTGCTTTGGAAGCAAGGAGCTGCCAGGATTTGATGACGACGTGGTCGAAAAAGGCGAGGACCGTCACGTTCACTCAGATTCAAGGTTGTTGGTTCAGGTCCCGCCCAAATCAACCAAGACTTCCAACCTTCCGAATTCAGCGAATTAGTGGTAAACATGTCAGGGTACGGTAAAACGCTGACTTGTCCATCGACTGGCCACCGCAAGCCATTGTATGGCCAAATACGCATTCAAATCACCTCCACGAAATTCCGTAGAATAATAATAATAATAATAATAAAAGGCAAAAAATATTAAATTACATTTTGATTCAGAGCATAATAAATCAACAATTATTTAGTGCATTAAAAGACGAGATCACATTTGAAAAGCTCGTCGCAGTTTTCTTTTGATTTTTTGATTTTTTTATTCCAAAAAATTGTTAAGGCCTCTCTTTGTTCTTCTGCTTTTATTACCACCCCAGTTGATTTCTATTGACGGGAAACGATTAAATACAAAAGAATTTGAAAAGAAGTCTTGCCACTTAGGGTTTCAACTTGGTTCTGGAGGCATACAGTTTCCAAGTTAAATTGAACACTTTTCTCAGCAAGTATGATGCTTTTGAGATCAAAGAGAACGTCTTCTATTAGGTTGTCGGATAAATGTCGTTTTTGCTCAAAAAGAAATTTTGCTACAAGAAAAGAATGACCATGCCTTAATAAGGATAAGGATAAAGGACGGCGCTATTCAATCCCCTTTGGGATGCGCCACGCGTTCTACTTCTACGGGATGTCGTTGAGGGGGGTTGAATGCGTATTTGGCCATACAATGACTTGCGGTGGCAAGGCGATGAACAAGTCAGCGCTTTACCCTTCCCAGACAAGTCTGGTAAAGTCTGTTACCACCGACCCAGGAGGGATGGAAGACTGGGTTGGCCTGGACTGGTAATCCGAACCAGGAACCTGGCATCGGGTGCAGGCGCCTACTCCGGCTGCGCTCCACGCGCCCCCGCGCTTAATACTCTATTATTAACTCTATTATAATCTCTATTAATATCATTGGCATGTCGCCAACGTCCTCGCAAGGGGGTTGGACACCAACGTTTTGACTTCGTCACGATTCTTGAATTTTTCCCCGTCAAGGCGTGCTGCCTCTACCGGAAAGGATAGTAGTCTAACGGCGCGAGGTCTGGGCGATAAGGCGGGTGAGGCAGAAGGTCCCAGCCCAGCTCCTCAATGTTTTGCAGCGTGATATTTATGGCGTGCGGCCGAGCGTTGTCATGGAGGAATTCCACAGTTGCTGTGTTCACTCCTTGTTAGCACAGTGCTTGGTCCACGCGGCTCAGTTGTTCTTTGTAAAGGTCTGCCGCAATTGTTTCGCCTGGATCCGGCACCTCAAAATGCACCAGACCTCTACAACTCCACCAAGCACAGAGCATGACTTTTTTTCCGTGAATATCAGGCTTCGTCCTTGTCTTCGGAATCTCACCGGGGCTCAACCATTGTCGCTCTCGTGTGGTATTGTCGCAGTGGATCCACTTTTGATACGACGTCACGATGGAGTCATAGAAACCGCTGTTCTTGGATTTGCGGATGAGATTTCCAGCGATGGCGACTCGTGCTGCCTCGTTTGTGTCGCTGAGCCGATGAGGCACTCATTTTCAACACCGATTTGACTTTCTGACTGCATGCAAACGATCGGCAATGGGGGAATGGTGACAACCGAACCTCTGAACCTCTGTGCGAGCTTACGTGTAGTCTGCGTTGGATCCGACTCGACAGCTTCCTTCAATTACTGGCTATCCACAACTTTAGGACGCCGTTGATGTTCTTCGTCTTCAAGGCTCTCATCACCGTCCCGGAAGCGTTGAGACCATTGCTGGCATTTACGTAATGATGGATGCTCGTTACAAAATACTTCAGACAAGAAACGGTGGGATTCTGGAGCAGTTGCTTCCTTGCTTGAAGCCGTACAGCAAGCAACCAGCACTCGATAGTTTTGTTCGGTCATGGTTAAATTTTTGAAAATCTTGAAAGAGTCAACGAAGCAGAACAAAACTTTGGCAAATATGCCTTCGAAAACGCTTGTTGAACACATAAAACTACATGGTCTAAATAGTAACAATAGCAGAGAAATTACGAATCGAAAGCAGGCGACATTTACAATCCGACAACCTAAAATATGGAAACGGCCTCTTAAACATTTTTTGTCCAAGGAAAATTTGGTATAATTTTATTCGAAATTTTTTAGTTCGGTTTTCGGAATGAGTGCATTAATTTTTATAAAATTTTTAATTTTTGAGGAAAAAATAATAAATTAAGATTTATTTTAAAACACAGCAAGACAGCAGTTACTCGGTGCATGAGAAGACGCCGTACCATGCATTCGGAAAACTCATTACGCTTTTTTTTTATTCATAGTGTAAGTGCTGATTACGTGGAGAATTAAGGAGGGGATATGTGTATTCCTTACAGTTGTTTTGATGCGCCGTTTACCGGTATGAAACTCCAGACAACGGAGATTTTGCTATCAATCGTGTAAAAATCTCGACCTCTTAGACGAGAGCAAAGCGCAACCTCTTATTTTGACACTATAAAACAGCCGCCTTGCTGCTATTTGAAGTAAGCTTTGAACCACTATTTTTCCAAGAAAATTAGAACTTTATAAAATTTTACACAATTTCATTTATTGAATGGGTGAACTAAAACGTCAAAGAAATTCATACTAAATTTTCCTTGGACAAAAAATTATCCTAACTTTTTTGGAGAGTTCCTAGTTTAATGTGAAAGGAGCTCGTATTGATTTGGGAGATATTCAGTTCAATTTCAGAGTTGCGCTTCTTTAGATGAGTGTCCCATTTAACGTGAAAATGGCGTATCACAAGGGTCAAAGTCAAAAACCTATCATATTATGTGAAAAATTCTGCTGTCTGTTTTTGAGGCTGACACGCACATAGAACAATAAGGTCACTTGGCCCTCCCCACTTTTCCCATGATAGCCTGAGAACGCGCGGCACTGTCAACATCGTCTTTCTCACGCCAGAAAACCTCTGTGCAGTGGTTCTGGGCGGGGTACCTTGCCGGCGCAGAATGAACTTTTACTGAAAAGGTAGACGGCGCGAAGCTATAAGTACACCTAAAGTTAGATTATGATCTACAGGCACATACCTTGGGAAGGGTAGTCTCCAATATTCCAACTCTCCTTTCTAAGGCCTGTGGTATACTCTCATCTGCTGCAGCGACGCGTGAGTGCACAGCGACGCGACGGCTCGCGATGCGCGTCGCGAGCCGTCGCCATCGCTGAGGCTGACACAGTTCACGCAGTTCTGCAGACGGAGACCTTTGCAGGATTTTAGCGAATCAGCTGATCAAGTGCAGTGACGAAATCGTGCTTTGTCCATCACACCCATCGTGAGTCCTGTCGTGAATTCGCTCAAGAGCCCAGTTAGACTAACTGAGAGCATCGTGCTGCAGGAATGTTCAGACAAATGCAGCGGGAGCGAGAGGTATAGAAAAGGAATCAAATGCCTTAATCGCCGTCGGACACTCAATCTACGAGTCTTTCCTTTCTCAAAACGAGTTTACATAGATTTTTCCTGTAACAGAACAAAATTCTTTGACCTCACAGAAAGTGCATGAGTTTTTTGAGACAACCCGTATTAGAGCACAGAAAGCAAAAGCAGTAGCAGAGTCGCAAAACCCTAACCCCGCATGAGAAGCAATACTGCTAGGGTCGCACGGTTCAAAAAAGGGTTGCGATGGACTAATCCATCGCAAAACGTTGCATGTTCATAACTCCTCCAATTTAGATAGCTACATATTTTGAGAAAGGGTTGACATCGTTCTTTTCACCTCTTTGAGATCTCCACAGTCATGTGTATAATTCACCCGATCATGGGAATTTCGTCGGCGGGCGGCTCAAAAAATGATTCGAGCAGCCATTGCGCGATAGGAGCAGTTTATTTCCCATGACATAGAAGTTCTCGAAGTCGCATGGCGTACTTTGCCAGTGCCCTGTAGTGTGCCAGATGAACCAAGTCTTCGAGAGCATTGCCTAGCTTCTCTGCTATCTTAACGATCTTCTAGATCCAGACACGTGCCGAGAGAGCGAAAATACATGCAATTACCTCATTCCTTGGAAATTCAACAACGTGCAGATAAAACTACAAATTCAGTGGTATAAAGGTTATAAACAGAGACTCGGTCCTCCGACGGTCTGTACGCTCTAACCGTGATTGAAGCGATGCATTGCTCCTGCACAAAAATGTAGATTTCAGTGCCGGCGAGGAAGTTCAGAGGCGAAAAAAATGCGAGCGTCGGCACAAAAGTGGGAAAATACGGCCTAGAAAAATATCTTCTCAAAAAACTAACCGTTCAACAACCCAAAATGAGTCTAGTCACGACGAAAACCCTACGAGGAGAACAACAGAGACTTCACATGACCACCCAACATCACCAGACGTGTGTTGAAATTGCTGTGGTACGAACCAAGGAAGTGTCGAAATAAGTGGGCGGAAGTGCATAAAATAGGGCACGACAAGCGCTCTCACCTCCGCGACAGGCAGCGACGGCCGTCGCACGGGAGTATGTTTCACTCCCGCCACGCGGAGATATAACACCCCTTTGCTACGAATCGCGGGAGCGATGGCGCGTCAACTGACAACCGCGCCCCACTGCGCCGTCCGCCACTGCAGCGAAGGCGCGCCGTTGACAGCTGCCCTGCGGCCGTCGCTGGAGCGACGCGGGAGTATACCATAGGCCTAAGGTCGCTAGTGGACCGTCTTGGGGGTCGAGCGTTCTACCCCCGGCTCCAGGACCAAGCTCCAACGCGACGTCGCGCGCTAGCCGCGTGCGACCTCGCGGCGCTGAAACGAGGACGTGCACTCGGTGACGCATGGTTAGCCGCGGAGCACGAAATGTTCTCAATGTTTAAGCTCCCAGACCACATTTCTAGCAAGGGACTTAAGATTCCACAGAATGTGGTAGGCAACAGTCTGCAGTAGGACAATTGATCTGAGAATGGGTGATAGTGACTTTTTCCCGTACTATAACCATAATCACGGGTAAAAATTTACCGAAGAAGTTGTAGATGGCAAATGCTGACGCTAGAAACCATCCACATGATCAGGATTCCTGTATAAACTGTCGCTGATCGTCCTATTGAAACCACATTCATATACCATCTCCAAGAACGTTGAAATAAGGCAAAGGCGTGCCGCATGTCCTGTAGGAAGCGTTTGTAGCCGTCGGAAGCATCGGACCGCGACAACTGGTCCAATTTCGTCGCGCACCGTGCGCGACGCCAGGGGGGTTCGCGCGGCGTTGGAGTTATGTCTGCTCCCGTTCTACCCCCTCGTCCCTCTGGCCCGCCCACCCCCAACCCCGTGGGTTTGCTCGAGAGTCCAGTGGCTGCCTTACGAGATAGTGGAGACGCAGACATTTTCCACGCCTCTGCTTAAAGGGCGGGAGTAGAACGCCACTCCGCCATTCCGCAGCGCGCGGCCGATTAGTCAAAGGAAACTTTGCCACGACAGCCGCAACACAGGTGGCAGGCATGCGCGATGAGTTCGCGTGTCCATCCCGGATATGGCACACTTTTCGCGTCGCGGGTGGTGTTTAGCATTGATCCTGGCAGCGACGAGCGATGCGGAGAGCACCGAAAACTCCACATCCTTCCTCCTCACTCTGCAAAACTCATCGCCGCATTTCCATCACGGTGAAGGGAAGTACGCACGAGACCTAACAGCAAGCTGGTATTCAACGCGCAGAACGCAAACTGAACCTGTCAGGTGACGGAGCAGCCGACTCCAGCTTTAACACAGGATGCAAACGGAGCTCAAGTTCAACCCGACCTCATTACACCACAGGCATAGGAATGACGACATCAGCTACCAAGTCGAAATAAATTAAACAACACGTTTTTAAAAATTTACACTACCTCATCAGGTGTTCCTCAAGGTAGATGCCTTGACCCGCACTTATTTCTATTGTACATTAATGATCTTCCTTCGAATATGCCGCCAGTAGCTCCACGTCCCATCTATGCCGATGACACGAAATTGTACTCTTACAACTCCTCACGATCACTACAACTTGCACTTGACAGGCTGCATGTGTGGTCCCGTAAATGGATGCTGGATGTTTCACATGAAAAGCCTGTGGTCATGTTGACAGGGCCACACCATCCCCAAGGCTGTCGATTCTTCCTGAGAGAAAAGAATCTTCGAGTCACTACACAGGTCCGTGATCTCGGCAATTCTTATACTAATACTCTATGCTTTGTTGGACACATCATCGCAATTTCGGCAAATGCACAAACAAGGGTTAATTTTATACTCAGGGCTTTTTCCACAAGGAGTTGAACACCCTTGTTAGGCCTATTATATAACACAACTGTCCTCAGTCGTGTTCTCCATACTAACAGTCTTCGGTCGATACTCTGGTAAGTGTTCAGAGAAGCTTCATCTCACAGATGTTTGCAAGAGCTGGCCTATTTATGGTTCCCTGTCAGAAACAAATTACCTTCGTCGGAACGCCTCGCTAGCGCTACGTAGGGTTGTCTATGACCAGTTCTTCTGTTTAAATTATTGCCAGGTTAGTTGGTATTGATGTAGACGATATGAGACGATATGTCCACCTTCTTCAACTTTATAAGTCGCACAAGAGGACACTGGCTGAGGCTCGCAATGAATAAAATTATAGGTCTCAGCAATTTCGTCAAGTGTTTACGGGTGATTGCTCTTTGTCACGAATTTCTTGAAGAAGCTGTTCGAGCGGTTCGGTTAGATCCTAACGTAGAGCGTTAATAGGCTGTTTGATAATAATGGACTTTATTAGTCCATCGGATGCAACGCCTCCTTCCACTTACTTGCAGCATTCTTAGCCCACTTGCACAAGCTTTTTCGCCTACTCAGCCGTTTTGATTCACTAAACTCCCACGGCCACTGATCGCAACACAATCATGTTGTAATCGTGTATGGGTTTCGGTCCAGATGCTCTCGCTAAACTCTACCTCACTGGAGAATGTTACGAGGCATGCGCTCTCGGCAGTGGCCTGTCGTGATGTGGCGCAACGGCTGAGGTTGCTGCTCGCGGATGCGCGACGTGGGTTCAAGTCTCTTGTGTTTAAACAGTTTGCAATCAATCAGAGATGACCTGGTAGCTCTTCTGTTGAGGCGTTGCCTGGTGAGTTGTGGCGTCGTCTGGTGGTTCCATCTGGGACGGTGGCGTAGTCAGAGTTCTTTGGCTTGTTGGCTGGTCGTCTGGCGTCTTCGGCACCCGTCCTTGGTGACGGCGGTCGCTGTTGCTCCATTGGTGGTGTAATGATATAGGACCCACTTAAGTGTAATCTTTTAGAAGGTGGAATCTCCTACAATGTTTGCAGATCAAACTTTAGAGAGCACATTATCTACGATCTGGCATCTTCCTTCAAACGACTTGTCAACTGCACCACCTTACTAACGTGATATCGCAACTTTCTCGTGATATAAGACGATTTCATGGGATATTGTAAAAGAATTTTTCTTAGAGCTAATCAGATTGTGCTGCTATGCAAACAAAAAACTCCCTATAAAAGAGTCATATGGGAAAATTCACACCGCGCTCTTCTCATCTTCCTTTTTCTATTCTTTGTTCTCTTGTAGGATGTTATTAACACGATCTACTGCGTACTGCATTTGCGAAAGATAGTTTTTTTAGGTTTAGTTATCAAAGTTTGAGGTAAACAGTGTCGAACGACTGGTGTATGGGTGTACCAACAAACATAAACTGGACCAGCGACTTAGCCGACGTGAACTGATTTCAGTCATGCTTCGAGTTGACCTACCACTAATTTGACTGCTGCCGAGATGGGTAATTCTCGACTGCTGTGGACCATGAGGCAGTCGAATGATAACGTGTCTCTGGGTAGCTAATGAAGATATCACAATAGTAGCTCGAGTTTATCATTTCGCTCCTAGAGCAAAGCTGCACCAGCTGGTTGAGGATCCAAATGTCTAGGAGAACCCCTAACGTGACGTCCCCCTCGGCCTGTTCGCCTGAGGTCTCGGTCGAATGCGTTCATCTCAAGTTTAGTTGTCATCAAGGCCTAGTTCTTCTGACAGATTGCGTTCTGGGTCAGGACAAGGATCTCGCTAGGGACACCTCTCGTTCCAAGGGGAAAGTAGCATTTGGATTATGGTATACTCCCGCGGGATGTTGTCGAGCCGGTACGGCTAGCGTCGCATTCGAGGGCGGGAGCGCGCGTTTTTGGCGCCGGATTTCGCGGGACCACCGCCTTCCGCACTTCAACACAGGCTGCTGCCGTCCCGAGGGCGGGAAGTATAATGTTCCCCTCATCGTCCGTCGGCGGGCGTGACGGGTCGCCGCGATTGGCCAGATGAGGGATCCCGACGCCGACGCGATTCACGGATGTCCGCGAGCGGTCCTGCAGGAGTATAGGCCCAGTGTAGGCCTTACTGATGTAATTTCTCGAGCTACTCTAGACTTCGAACGGTATCCAATCCTACGTGACAGCGACTTTGCCACCACGATTTTGTCTTGGTCTCCATTGTTTATTAGTTACTATTTGCCTCTTTTGTTTTCCTATCAACCCGTATTGTGGTGTTATTCTTCATGCTCTGAGCTAGCGAAAGTCTCGTCGTGTATGTATATAGTTGTTTATTTTTTGATACAACAATACTTCTCGTAAATAAATAAATAAATAAATAAATTAGAGGGGAAGCTTAGACTGTAACGCGCAACACAGGCCCAACTGCACTTCCTGAATTGCTTCAGGACCCAATTGCAAGCCGTACCTTTAAATTCGATCAAAACAGTAGATCACTGCTTCTTGCAGGGAAGTTTTGAGCTGTTCCTGAAGATGAATCTGCTCGCATCGGCAAAATTTTGTTATAATAGAATATGCTACGACGTCTATTCAAGAACTTTTGCATAACTACACGATAGAAGTGAGAGTAGTCAACAGTTTTTCTTCTGATATGCTTTGCATGCATCTTTTGCGGATCTCGGATTGTTTTTGGTTGCCTGGTTCATTTTTTCCCTCATACTGTTCTCTTTGCCTCAATCACACACGCAAAAAAGTTTTCAACAACAAGGAAATCAGTTGATTGACATCACCATTACGTTGCTGCTCACCAGCCGTCGGCTTAGCTCAATCTTTACAGGTTACAATGTTGTAAAGGTCATCGTCGAGCAGTCTATGGAAGGCAATCTTATTAATTGAACGACTGCACAATGGAACTGAAGGTTAAAATTTTTAGTAATAAAATTATAATAATGATAGCAATACAAAACACAATAGTTATGCATATATCTCTTTTACAGCCATTTTCTATGTCTGTGCAACTGTAAGTCAGCATGAGTGTCCTTTCAAGGGATAGGATAGGCACTTCCAGGAATGACTTCGACTTCATGCTGTAAGTGATGCAACACCATTTTAGGTATTAAGGTCTATCAGTGCAGGTGTGTGTGCATCCCCATTACGATTCGATATTGGTTTTCAGAGCTACTATACCGCAAGACGCGGTAGGTATCAGGCTGCAAGATTAGGAAACCATGTGTTGCACCTTATTTTCGGAACTGTCCTTCTTTGATGAAGAGTGAAGGATATGGTAAAATCTGATGCACAAGGTGCTGTGGAAACAACGACTTTTCTCCCCTTTTTCACCTTGCACACTGCACAGTGAGTAAGTCACTCCTACCCCTACCCCCCCCCCGGAAAAAGAGGATTTTATCACCTTTTATTTGACGCTGGTTCGCCAACCAAACTTGAGTGTGCGACAAATGCTTAACGGTCGTGGAATTCCGCAGCGATCGCCTGTGTACGGTATGGAAGCTCGTCGATACCTCGATAGGTTGAGCTTCGAGTCATCCTTACTATTACAAACACGGCTTTCGTATGAAACCTGCTCTTCTTGCTTCACTGTACTGCTGCCCTTAATCCGGTGCTGTATGTGTGTCACTCAATTCTATGAAGTACTCTCACTGTGGCCGATCTTCACTGCTGCATGCTCCTACTACTACTAATATTTAATGCTCGACAGCTCACGCTATTTCACTAACATATGGGATGAATGAACGCTTTTCTTCTTGATACGTTCGTGGTTTTCGCATCATTTGCAATTTATTGGCTGCTGGAGGAGCACTATGCAGTGAAATTGTTCAAAATGTGCTATTTTTCCGTGAAACGCAAGTCGTCTCCTATAACTGATTTTCGACAGCCAATGGTGTTGGAACAGGCCTTTGTTTCATTCTCGAACCTGGTGTACACTAAGAGAACGGTAGCAGTGCCAATGTAATGACTCAAAAGATAGGTGAGGCATTTCACACCTCAACTATCAGCTGTCTCACTTCTTTGCCTGGGAACACTGCGCAGAATCAACCACAGCAATCATCCGTCAGATAAGGAAAAGTGTGTCAATAGCAGCAAATTGGACGTTATGTCTTTATATGACTCATGGATCTCGTCACGGCTAGCTGTACGTAATTGCAAGCCTATTGCTGATCGATAACTGGTAAGTGAAACATGAATTTTTTCGTTGTGGTCCACGTCTTTCATAGGAAGGGTTCTTTTTGCAGCAGAGTGTGGATTGCTGGCTGTTTCTGAGTTTTTTCATTGTTGCAGTCTTTCGTGAACTCCGACGTAGTGAACAGAATTGCGTCGTATATAGTATCAAACATGTACAGTATGCAGCCGCCAAGCATCTTTTTCTTCTTCAGCGCCTGTACCGCTTCGTAGCGGCATCCGATATTGTGGCGCCATGACGCCACCTTTCCCGATGCAGATCAGGGAGGACGCCAGTATCCTTCAAGTCCCTACGTAACGTATCAGACCAGCGCTGCATCGGACGCCTTCTAGGCCGTTTTTCTATTACCTCGATCTCAAGCCCTATCTTGCGGGCGCTGTCTTATTTTCCACGCCGAACACGCCCGTGCCATCGCAAGCGAGCTTCGCGCATCTTTTCCGTTATTGACGCGACAACGAATTTTTGCCGAATCGGATGCGGCCCATGTGCGTGACTCCAGTCGTCCACACAGCATCTTCGTCTCCATAACGCTGAGACACAATCAGCTTCCTTTAGTCGCAGGCCAACACTCATCGCCGTATATCGCTGGCCGAACAACGGTTCTGTAAATCTTCGACTTCAAACGCTCTGTTATCTTCCTATCGCAGAGCACGGCAGTCAACGAGCGCCACTTGGACCAAGCTGCTCTCACGCGTGAATTCACTTCTACCATCAGATTGCCATCAGATGCTACTGTTCCCAGGTAATTAAAGACAGAAGTGCGTGGAAGCTCGACATCGCTGGCCTTGATGGAGCTGGATTTGGTAACGTCCGTCGTTAGATACTCGGTCTTCTTCACGTTCAATCTGAGTCCAAACCGCTAAAAGCGATCACACCAAGCTTGCATCTCTCGCCCGAGTTCACCTTTATTTTCTCATGCGAGCATTATGTCGGCATAAAGCAGCGTCCAAGGGACGGATGTCGTGTGATGGCATCCATTATGACAACGCAGGAGCGGCGAAGGGGCAGAACCCTGGTGCACTCCGACAGAGATGGGAAACTCCATCGAGGTTCCAGCTGCAGCTTGAACTCTAATCTTTGGAGTAGACGATTCGCACCCAATCTAGGAGCTCTTCAGGAACTCCATGATGTCGTAGGGCCTACCATATGACTTCACGCGGTAGTCATCAAAGGCCTTCTCCAAGTCGAAGAAGGCGATGTGCACTGGGTTTTGTTTCTCGCGGTGCTTCTCTAACAGGAGGCGGACGGCGTGTATGACATCAATGGTGCCAGAGCCAGCTAGGCCGCACTGGTTGCTGGAAAGCTGGGCGATGTTACGAATTCGTCCGTCGATAATTCGCTCAAAGATCTTCATGCTGTGCGAAAGCAAGCGAATCGGACGGTAATTGGAGCAGTCTGCAGGACTGCCCCTCTTCTTCCAAATCGTAGTTTGGCGTAGTAAACCGTCTAAACCGTCGTAGTTTGACGCCAACACTCAGGTACCTTTTTTCGCTACAGTCTAATTAAAGAACTTTAAAGAAACTTAAAGAACTTCATTCTCGTCGAGGCGCCCACGTCGAACGGCCGTGCCTGGCTCTCCTCCTACTTTGTGGCTAAGTTTCTTTTTGTTTTCATTGCTGAGATCTTTTTTTGCTGTCACTCTGATTACATCTTTCTTGGTATTGGCTGAAATTTAGCTATTGCTCCAGTTATTTTTTGATTTTGAATCGATCATTTGCATAGTTCCTTGCGGTATACATTGATTTGGCTTGATTGATTGCTGTAACTACTTCGGGATCGTGTCTCAGTTGCGAGGAAACAAAAAGCGAGATATTGTTGCGAGGACTAAGGTTGATACTATTAGGGTGCAAACCAGACATCTTCCTAACAGTAGCATGTCATCGGCTAATCTCGATTATTCGATGTCTGTAGGTGAATTCATGAATTCGATTCTGGCTCGCACCAAAGACCCTGAAATTGAAAAAATGGTGAGCGCTAAAACCCCGCAGGACCTGACTGAAGCGATGGAAGCACATGAGGGAGAAAGAAGTGTCGTTGTCTACAGCTTGCCTGAAGCTGCTACTGAGTTGTCCCCCTCACGCGGACAAATTCATCTGGAGGACAAGGTAAGTTCCATGCTTGATATATTAAGAGTAGAGTGTCGGTCAGCAGCAACGTATGGAATGGGAGAGTTAAGAGAGGATAGGTCACGTTAATTCAAAGTCGTCCTACCTTCAAAGACTCATTGGAAAAAAGTGCTATCGAACGCATACTAACTTGGATCATCCAATTTCCAGAGAGTGTTCATACGCCGGAGTATGACATAGGAAGAGCGCATACATGAAAGGGAGTTAAGGCTTAAATGCAAAAATCGGAACAATCAGCTGAAAAAGCGTGAATGGGTTGTGTGTAGGGGAGAGTTGAGACGCACTCAGGATTTCCCAAACGACCGGCTTTTGGGGATACTGTGAACGCCTAACTCGTAACTCGTAACTCGCATCTCGTATCGTACTCGATTCCACTCTCCACAGTTTCCTTCTCAACTCTCGGAGCGTGTCAAACAAAATTGAACATCTACGTCTTTTTCTTGATGCCAGCTACACTGACATGATTTTTATAACGGAACATGGTTATCTTCAAAGATATCAAGTTCGGAATTCATTGGCGATTCATCATACAAGCTTTTCCGTGTTGAACGAAGTGGGCGAAGATGAGGAAGTTTATGTTGTATTGTCAAGACTTGCATCAATCTCACTGAGTATGCTCTTCCCTCCAGATCTAATCTCAAGTCCGATATTCTTATTCTGGATGCATTTAAAGCATCAAGCAAGATTTCCCTAAGATTAGGACTCGTGTACCGTCCGCCCAATTCTACTCTTACTGATGATGAGTCTCTCAGGGAATTGCTGTTTGAATTATGCTTTTATGATTCTGGTGTCGTTGTGCGGGTGACTTCAATCTTGACGTTGATTGGGCACAAGCTAAAGCTAACAATATCAGCTCAAAAAAGTTTGTTGAAACATTCGATTGTTGTAAGCTCTTTCAATACATTACATGTCCTAGTCGAGGTGATACAGTATTGGATGTTATTCTGGCATCAACCCCTTGTGTGCATAATGTTTCAATTTTACCACAGTTAGAAAACTCGAATCACAACATAGTTTTATTTCAACTTGCATTGCAGTGATAAATCATCTCCCACTTCCGAATTTTAACAAAGCTGACTATTCTGGGTTATCGTCCTATTTGTCTTTTGTCAACTGGTGGGAGACCTTTCGAAATTGTAGTTCGGTTGAAGACAACCCTACAAAAGATTTTCTAGGGTTGTTTACTCGGGATTAGCAATCCATGTGTCATTTAGTGATAAGAACGAAATTAAGCCGTACTTTCCTAGGCATCTTTCAAATCTGTTGGCTCAGAAAATTCGATTGCTTCATTCCCTGAGAGACCCGTTATCTCATCAAAAATAAAGCGTATCAGTAGTGAATTGGAGTTTCATCTGAAAAGGTTCTGCAAACAAAATTGAGCGAGCCAATGAAATGCAAAGTGGCAGCAAAGCGTTATCATTCTTAAGTCTAGGCTTAAGAAGACGAACAACTTCTATGTGCTTAGTGACGACGGTGGAAACAGATTCGTAAGTGATGCTGAAAAGCGGAAGCCCTAGCAAGATTTTATGTTTCCGTTTTTAATTCAGGACCTGAGAGGACATCATGCGATTTCCTTAATGAAACTATGAACTCTGATTCCATGCACGATAAGACCTACTGATAAGACCACGTTATATATTGCGAGTTCTAAAAACCTTGAAGAAATCTACTTCAGCGGCGTTTGATGGCATCCCTCAAATAGTTTATAAAATTCCCTTTGCAAGCCATTGTCTATTATTTTCAAAATTTCCTTAATGTTCAATGAGGTCCCATCAATTTGGAAGGAAGCCATCATAACTGCAATACCGAAAGGTAACTGTGCTAGATGCTTCCGTCCTATTAGTATTACTACACCTTCCATAAGGATCTTGGAAAAACTACCTACCTCCGACTTTGCCAAAAACCATTATATCCCAACTGAACAGCACGGATTCACTTCTGGATCGTCAACCATTACTCAGTTGGCCGATTATTATTTTGATTGGTATTTAGCTATGAATAGTGGCCAATCTGTTGATGCCGTCTATTTTGATCTGCCGAAAGCTTTTGATAAGGTTAGTCATGAAAAGTTGTTGAACAAGCTTTATCAGCTTGGCATAAAAGGTACCTTACTTCTCCCGCTGAGTTCTTATTTGAGTGATCGGCACATGTGTGTCAAAGTTGGGAACAGTTTTTCTACTCGGTACTTATGTACTAGTGGAGTCCAATAAGGGGAGTCTTGTCTCCTTTACTTTTTCTGGCCTACATTCATGACCTGCCGAAGAAATTAGCAACCATTCCATCAACGAAGGTTCAGATTTTTGCTGATGATGTTAAAGTGTATGGCATTTATAATGCTGAAACCCAAACAGAGGTACACCAGGCCTTATTTCGGTCAATCTCAAACATGACGGAGTGGGCGACTACATGGGATATCCCTGTTAACCTTTCAAAAACCTTAGTTATGCATAATTTTAACACCTAAGCTTGACTTCAAATCTCGTATTAATAACATCATACGAAGAGCCTTTGCAACCCTATTTGCAATTTTACGGAATGTTCGGTGCAACGACGCTCCCATATTAATTAAATTTTACAAGGCTTATGTTGTGCCAATTATGGAATATGGTTTGCAAATCTGGAATCCCTGCACTTTAAAGCAAATACTCCAAATAGAGAAAGTCCAAATGGTTTTCACTAAGATCTTTATGTATAGATGCTTGCCAAATCCCGGCTTCCCTCAAACGTTACCAAGCTACTGCGAGCGGCTACGTATTTTTCAATTTTTTTTCAATTTCGTATTTTTCTGAAAAGTTTGCATTATCGCCGAATATTTTGTGACTTGGTTTTTTGCTTCAAAGTTATCAGGAGAGAAACAAAGTTAAGACCAAGCAAATACTGGGCTTTCATATCTTTTTTGAACGTATAGATAGTTTTTCTTTGCGGAACGCAAGACTACATAGAGCGTATCGGACCAAAATCTATAATACATTGTTTTTCCGAGCCGCTATATGGCGACAGATGTTGCCCTCTAGCCTTCTTGAAGCTCCTACCAGCGCAGCATTCCTACGGAAACTGAGGGAGGTTGATTTGGCTTCAATTCTCAATCTACCAACTATATATTGACCGTGAGTACCTCGCTTCAGGATCGGGCTGTGTTTGGACTCAATCGCTTAGAGCTGTTCAGTGCTGGTTGATATCCCTCAAGGCTGAGTTGCAGAAGTCACAAATGGATATAGATGTTCCTATCTTTAGTAAGCTATCCATGTCTGTGTCATGTTGCCTCTCTTCTTGGTGCGTTACAGGAAATTCATTTAGCTTAAGTGATACTTAGAACATATATGTAGTAATGGTCCTCAAGTGACGATGGTCGCTCCTGCTCAGGCGAAGTAGCTCTCCTCTCTGCGTCCTTGTATTGTTTTCTCGTTTTGTTTCGCGACACTGTATCCAACTCTGGAGGCAGAGAGCATGAGGCCGATGCTGAGCGTGAGCGCTGGTTTGAGTGCCGAAGTTTGGTTGGTTTACCACCCACTAGTTTTATGTTCTACCTACTTTCTTCAAAAAATTAGACACTTTGCCGTGGTTTTACATTGAAGTCTAGAGCGCTAGAGTTTCCTTGACATTCACTCACTCATTGATACATCCTTCCAGTGCCTCAGGCTGGCTATCAAAAGCAACACCAGTTTTGACAGCTTGCCGTATGCTACTATCAGTCACATGTTCTGTCTCCCAAATAAGCTACTGGTATGTGATGGCCATCTTCGCTGGCACTAAGTAGCAGTATTGAACAGTCCTTCAGGTATCTTCGTGCAATTTGACTTCATTCAAACCATGGCCAGGTTAATATGAAACATTTTACATTTTATGGGAACATTTTTCTTGTGGGTTGGTTGTCCTCCATTTCTTCTGGCTCTCTCCCCTTGCCGCGCAGCCTCACTGATAGTGAGCCTTCTTTTTCTAAATGCCCCCGTTTTGTTAAATCTGACTATTGAGCTTTTTTTCTTGTTTTTCTTAGTATTGTTCGTGTTTTACAAGAATTGGCGCATTCATATGGGTGTACTTATAATAAATAAGTAAATAAATAAACTTCGTCAACCATTCAGCAGAGTAGGGGGGGGGGGCTGTTGGGCCCAGTGCTTTGCCTGGCCTCATCTTCTTCAATGCCGCTGCAGTCTCCTTCACGGTGATCTTCTGCACGGGCCGTGGATTGGAGCCGTTGAAGGGATAGCTGGATGAAGAAATTCTACTGTAGAGATTTCCTCCAAGTAATCGCGCCATTGCTTCATTGCCTTCCTGCAGTCCATAGGATGATGGCCAATCTCATCACTGATGCCGAAAGACTCCTCAATATCCTTGGTCTGCCGATAATGAGTTGCTTCTGCAACAGCCACGGCTTTCTTTGCAGCTTTTTTGGCTTCTTAGTACTTCCGCCAGTTATCAGCTGTCCTTACTCTAAGAAACATGTGATAGAGTAACTTCTTCTCTCGCACTTTTGCTTTCACGTCGTCTAATCACTGCCCTGCTTCCTTCTCTCTTATTCGCCACCACTTGGTTCTTGTCGCATCGCATCGCTCGACTTACTTCTGCCCCGAGGGACGATTTTTAGGGTGCAGATCAGCGGTCGATGCTGTGGGGCTACCGTCTCATACGGCACGACCTCGATACTTCGGCCACAATCCTTCACAAGGACAAAGTCTGACCTGTGGTGTTCCCACTATAAAACGAGATGAGGTGGGAGTCACGTATATGAAATACGGTGTTCACTATGGTGAGAGTATGTGATGCTGCATAATGTAGGATACGCTCACCGTCTGCGTTACCGTCCCGTTACGAAATCCATAATGACAATGTGCTCATCTTTCGTTGCGTCCACTTGCCCATTAAGGTCACTAGCGACTACGATGACATCTTTCGACGGTACCTCTGCTGTTTTCTCTTCAAGCAGGCTCCAAACTCTTTCTTGGCTTGATCGGAGCAGCCAGTCTGCGGAGCATACGCAAAGAAGAAGTGGTAGAGTGGCTGTTTAGCGGCGACAACGATCCTCATCAATCGATCGTCAAAGCGCTCGACGCTGACAATGGAGTCACGAAATCATTCGAAGACGATTATTTCGACACCACTGCTGGTCCTGGACCTTCTACATACAACGACATTGAAGCCACGTCCTATGACCCTTGACTTGCGGCAGGACCACCTCTCCTGCACCGCACAGAGATCAACTCTTCTACGCTCCAGTGCTTCAACCAACTCGCAACGTACCCACATTCAGCGTAGCCACGCGGGTCCTGCTTACGTTACGGGACTTTCGGACTAGCTCAGTTGCCCTCCGATGCCGTCCTCGCATCAGGGACCCTCGCATACTTTCCACACTCGCCGGGCTCTGCTAGTGCGCGTCGGCTCCCGCGGACGCCGTAGCACTATCTCGAAAACTTGCAATGTCACACACCATGCGATGTGACATGGGTCTTCGTGGGCCGGCCTGTCACAAGGACCTATCGCATGCAATCGAATGTCCGTGTTTGGCGTAGCTCGCAGATCGGGCAGTTTCAGTGGCACCACGTGGACGAACGGACACCGCTACCTTTCTTCTTTCTGTGATAATGTCAGTATACAAAAAAAACTTATTGAATAGAAGTTTTGCATGGTGTATTTCGTCAGAAATGTGTGCTCACTCATCGAGTGTGCTGGTTTTTGTTTGATTGGTGGTATAAGCGTTACGTTACTATAGAGTGCCTCCGTAGCAGTCCGTACGTTATTCATGTTATAATTTGACTGCTGAATTTCGGTTCCTACCGTAAGGATCACCGTGCGGGAAAGAACTTTATTTTCATGATCTTAGCCGTATAGAAGAAAGGCGACTTCCAATATAGGAGCTCATTTTTGTTCCTGCAATCGCTCCGTGCCGACCTCCCGTCTCTTTCCCGAGCCGACGTCCTAAATGCTGTGTTTTATTCTTTTCGACTATCGAGGTTATCTGCGAGTTTCTGTAAATAAACTTTTCTTGAATTTTGTGTTCTGTGATGTGCGAGCACATAAGTTACGAGTGGATGGAGCCCTTGAATACCATACAATTGCGTGCGGATCTGTACTGCTGAGGAAACGGATTAGGAATCGCAATCTCTTGTGAAGGTATAAACAGCAACAAATACAGAACCAAGTGACTACGCTTTTCTAATGCATTTCCTTCGACGAATTACACTAGCCAGATTCATCAGAAATCAATTGAATCAATGAGCATAGTTTTTTCAACTGGAAGAACATTATTTTACATCTGAAGGACCAGTTGTCTCACTGGTCATCGAGTTGCTCGAGCGGTGGCCAGCAGCGTCTCCATTCGTCCCTGTCGCATGACAGAGTGCTTCGATGGATCCTTCTCGCTTGAGGGACACGAAGAGCATCATATCGTTCGTTCAGGGCTTTCCCGGAGAAGGTTAACCAACGCGCTGGTGGGCGTCCTGGTGTTCTCTTGACATCCCGCGGAATCCAATCGGTAACTGCTCTCGTCCAGCGGGTGTCTGCGAATCGCATTACGTGGCCGGCCCACCTAATTTTCGACGACTTGGCCCATGCGACAGCGTCTCTGATCTTCGAACGTCGGCGAAGCTCGGAACTCCGGAGGCTTTCTCGCAGTTGCATGAATCATGACACTCCGAGCATCGTCCTCTCGATTCCACGAGCGCGACGCTGATCGTGTGTACATCCTGTTTCCGTATGATCCAAGACCCCCGAAGCGTATTTTAGCACAGAAAGAACAGTGGAGTCGAATAGATGGGCACGTAGCCGGATGTTCATCGCCTTCTCACGACTTCCCTGAACCTCTTGAGAGCTCCCCGCGCTTCCTCCTGCCTAGCCCAGGCACTAGGTCGTTGGCAATGTTGACTTTATGACCTAGGCGGAACTAGCAGGAGCTTTTCACTGAGCGAAGGTGGCTCATAGGAAACTGGTCCAGTTCTCATGAACATCATCTTCGTAGGTTTCAGCTGAACTAAAGTGCCTCCACCTTCATGTGGAATATGTGACAGAACACTCTCCGCTTTTCTACTGCTTGACCTTGCAAGCACGACGTTCACAGTGAAGATTAGGTAACGCATTTGTACCAGTTCTCTACGAAAGTGAAAAATATTCCAGACTTTAAGTGAACTTTTTGAGCTGCTGAATAGCATCAGGGAACCCCACTCCACTTGGCGAAGACCTTTCTGTGCAATACGTGGCTTTACACAATGTTTAGTTTCCTGCTTCTCCATATTAATCTAATACATTTAAAATGGTGGGCTACCCGTTATGAACCGCTTATTCAACTGTCGGAAGACTCTAATGTACTGACTAGGAAAACGCGTTCTTCAGGATAACATTGGCTGAGCGATGTATGTAGATCAGAAGAAGAACAGCTATACGGATAGGCAGGGTTTTGAAGAGGGTTCACCACGACTCATAACAACCGCACCGTGACAAAGCTAAATGGAGTATGTATTCGCTTTTGGTTATCTTAAAACCATGTGTAAGAGTCCAGTAATTATTTGTGGAAGGTTAATGTTAATTTGTGAATTGGAAATTCATTTCAGCTATCTAAAAGCGTGTCTATAGGAGGATGAGCATCTTACATTGCAGAGTGCTTAGTATGTAGCATTTTTTCAAAAGTGTCCAGATTCGTTGACAAGGAACCTCAATGCTCTTTATTCCTTGCGAATAAAAGAAGTCTTTGCTTGCTCAAAATCAAAACTGGGTGCAGAATCAACCTCAAGCTTTTTTAGATATATATTTCAAGGATAGCTATAGTAGCTGGTCAGCCTGAGAAGGATCTGTTAACGCTTTTACCGATCCCCTTTGGGGTTTATCCTGCGGTCTTTAGCAGGTGAAATCATCTCATAGACGAAGACCGGTTCATTCCCCAGCCTTCCGCGGTAATTAAAACCGCATCTGACGCTTCGACGACCCAACGATTTTGGTGATGTCTTGATTGAATCAGTTAGCCCGAGACTGCACTCGCTGAAGAACATGAACCGAAAACGTAGCCGGTTCAGCTAGTGAAGTTTCGGCTAACCTCAAAGCCACTGCGTGATAATTGATGCGGAAACTAAGGAGCAGCTGTTTACATACAGCTGCAGTGCACAAATATCACACCTGAAAAGGAAGTTCGAGCCCTAGGCTTCGAGATCACGCGGAAACCTGACTTCAGCATCTACTATCGAACCCTCATGAAGAAAACAAGAACAGTTGCACTTACTTACTGCTTAGGATTCCAAAAACAAAAGAAATTGGAGTCTAATACGACCTACGTTCACCATGTAATGAAGTTTGCAATAGATGCCTGAAATACCTGCCGTTAAAGAGACATTCAGCTCTTAAAAAGCGTCAAAAACAGCTTCACAAGGTGCTTTGGAGTAGTTTATAGGCAGCTGCCTAATGGATCAGAAGGGTGAAGATTCTTGGACTACCAATTTCACAGAACAAAGGAAGATGACAGATCTTATATGATGTTGAAGATCTTGACTCATAGATCTCTATAGATCCACTTTTTTCCTTGGTGTTCCGCTAGCTCGAGCCAAAAGAGGGAAGTTAAGGTTTACATTTACATTTGTTGTGCCAATTACAGTTGACAGTATATATGGTGACGAAGTTAGGCATAGTTCTTGGCTTGGCGTAGTTCTTGGCTTGATGTAGTTCTTGGCTTGAATAAGAGATCCGCACAACATAACCATAACACAACATAACCACAGTTGTTGAGGAGATATGACGCATAGTTCTTGGTTTGTGATAAGAGATCCATATATATATATATATATATATATATATATATATATATATATATATATATATATATATATATATATATATATATAAGGTGTCGATTTCATCCATTCGAACATGGAGGTATCAGAAGCCGTGCAGAGAAGCCTTAATGTTATAGTTACAGTAACCGGCATTACGATGTAAGAAAATGATGTAACAAAATTCTTAAATTATAGTTGTGAAACGCAAGTGACTTAAGAAATGTTTATGATAATGGTTGTGAAGGTGATTGCTATGCTAACTAGAAAATTTTTCATTATATCTGGGAGAAATGATTCTGGAATGCATGGGAATTTCTGTATATGAAAAGGTCGTTGTGTAAACTGTTCCATAGAGTTACACTTCTCACGAGGAACGAGTTTTTGAACTGAGTCGTTTTTGGTTTATCAGGTCTTATCCGATATGGATGTCCTCTGTTAATGCCAATTGTCCGAGAAATTTCAAACAGATCAGAGATACTGGGACTGATCTCATTTGTAGTAAATTTGTATATTGTTGCAAGATCCGTAATTTTTCTTCTGAATTCTAAGGAATTCAGAAGAAAAATTACGGATAGGCGTTGCTCGTAGGAAAGGTCTATTAACCCGGAACGGCATAACAAACGATATGTGAAGCTTTGTTGGACCTTTTCAAATTCTGTAATCAACCTACTTCTTTTGTGGCGACCAAATTGGTGGGCAGTATTCTAATATTGGTCGAACGTACAGGTTAAAAAGCTTGGAAATTGAGGAAACGTCCCTTATTTTGAATTCTCTTGAAATAAAGTTTGAGTTTCTAGAAGCTTTTCTTGCAAAATCGTGAATGTTGAGACCACTGTCGTGAACAATTGCTAAATCACGTATCTGATCGGTACACTTTAGTGTAGCTCTTCTCAATAAAAACGAAATATTTGGATGATGTCGTCCTATTCCTGATAGCAATTTTTAGATTGAAATATCTAATGGCCATGACTTTGACCACTTTTCAACTCGCGTCATGTATGAGAAAAACGGCATTAATTGTCGAACAAGCTAGTATTAAGCTCCTCAAGCTCACCAGTAGGGTAAAAGCTTTGCGAACTTACAACGGATATCGCACTTTATGCAGCGAAGAAATCAAATAGAACTTCAACAAAACAGATCCGTTGTGAGTGACCATAATAAGTCGAATAAGTGGTCGAGGTCCTTGCTAAGCAAAAAATGAATAATAGACTGGAACATTTTGAACACATTTTTCACAAACTTTCTAGTGCCTATGGGTGTATTTGCATATGTAACTTACTGTATTTATAAGCAATGTTCTTGCTTCTAAGTAGGGTTAAGAATATGGCTTCATAAATAAGCTTCTTGTTGTATTCTAGTTCAATGAGAATTCGAGTAAGGTTGTACAACCTATTTACAGAATCTATATACCGAGTATAGTTGCAAGCGATTCTAAGAGGTTCTGTATAACTTATTGACCCTTTTAGTCTCTTTCATCTTTATGTACCACCTTGTGGGAGTCTAGACACCTTTGTCGAAAAACTGTCCTCCTTATTGCTTAGCAATAGTTTTACCTTTATGTATATGCATAGTTAAATTTGGAAAATTATGATTACTGGGTTGTTATGTGTTTATTCTAGTTTCATTACATTACTATAATAGTTGGAAAGAATTTTGTCAACTTTTGTTTCTTCTAAATTACGAATAATTAAATTATTATCTACATATATACCTGAAGAGATAAAATTTTTGTTTGCAATAAGCCTTCTTATGGGATTTGAATTCATAAGCATAAATTAAGATCAGCAATGAGGGGACTAGCATTAGGTAATAAAACCTAAATGCTTTTAGCTTTATAGTGTCTTCCAACTTGTCTTCTAGTACATAAAGACCAAAATAAGGTGAAAAGGTACGCGACTAACCACCACATACTTTCTAAAACAGCAGTGTAGGGTTACCAAATTCAAGAACAAGGCAGCACCGTAGTAAAAATTAGGAGTAGTAAAAAAAGATCATCTACACTTTAATATTAGCTTGTTCAATAATTAATGCCGTTATTTCCCACACATGACGCGAACTGTATCCTTTTATGCACGGTACTAAACATGTCGCTCCGTCCAACATGCACAAGCGGCGCGGAAGGTGAACAGCGGAGCAAAAGTGCGCCGGAAAGCGTCGTTTTCCGCTCGCCACGCGTCGCACCGGACCCAAATCGCGTTAGGGCGCAGCATCCTCAACTTCTAGACGTTAGGTCGATGGAAGGAGTCTATCCACGCGTTTGTAAGAGCACGGCCTCCTGTTTGGAACCAAACGCCGGCATGGCGCGCGCTGTGAACAATGCATATAGGCCCAGCAGAATCAATCGAGTGGGCGCAACCTCTTGCAGTGTCGTTAGGTATTGGTGGAAGTAGAATATCCTCGCGTATGGAAGAAGATGGTACTGTTTGGAACTAACTGCCGCCATGGCGCGCGCTGTGAGCAATGCATATAGGCCCTGCAGAATCAATCGATTGAGAGCGATTTGCGCCCGGCGGGAAGCGAGGAGTACTGCTGTGCCGCCCTTAATCTTTCGCACCGCTTCTGCTTGTTGGACGGAATAAGGTCCAAAGAACAGGAAGACCATTCGTCTTGTGTTATCCTGGACCACCTTCGCTTTGTGTGCTGTCTTGTTGAAAGCGCGAGTAGGCTTCTCCGACCTGGGAATCGGCCCACAGCTTGAGAACCTTTTCCAGGATGTCCTTGTAAATCGCTGCGTTGATTTTCATGCCAGCTTCGACGAAAAAAGTGGAGTCTTCCCTGAAGGTGTCTGAAGATGATGGCTCCTCCCCAAACCATAACGGATTGAGGCTTATTCGCACTTTCCTGAGAGCGTCCATTGGCGCTAGCATCAGCAAGCGAGTTTCCAATAATCCTCTCATCTTGGGAGTTGAAGGCTGGATTCAACGTGAAAATCTTTTCAACGCTAAAGACAATGTTTTGAGCGCGTGCCACCGTGATTCGTTGCAGCAACCTTTTGCATCCTTCCAATCTACTCTTCTTCATAGTGTCCTTCAGGAGCTGCCATTTCCGCAGACAATAAGGGAACTTATTAAGCTTTCCCCTGACTGTCCTCCTTATTGATCTTTTATTCCTACTTCTTTTGCCATCTGACACATCAATCTCCTGGCGTTCGTTCGAATTTTTCTCTCCCGTTTTCACATTTTTCCGCTTCGTAGCTGCCGTGGAACGCCTTCTTCCTTTTCTATCCTCTTCGGTCTTCAATTCCTTGCAGCGTTTTACTGTATCCTGAACCGTTCTTCGGGTCACAGAAAGGATCCTCACAATATCTCTCGTTTGCTTGCCGGCCTTATGAAGTTCGATAATAGCACTTCGATGGTTGGAACGTCTAGCCATTTTGTACTTAAGTACGTATGGGTTCCAAAATGTTCAGTCAACATATTAGGCGAATGAAGTGGGAACATTTCGGGAAAAAAGCGGAAAAATTTAAAATGTTGAGGTGCACGGGTAATTTTGCCGCACCCTGTACATTTGCTTCCCAATCCATTCCAAAAACCTGTCCAGGTTCATAGGCGAAATAGGCTTCTTCACATCAGTTCTTCTTTTATTATTGGAAGTCTTACTTGCATTCTTCCCTTTTCAGCATCCCTCCCCACCTAGTTATTTCGGCCACTAAAGATTAGAACACAAGCTGAAACCATAAAGTTAAAAGCATCTCAGCTCATGTGACCTGCACAAAAAGGTATTCAAGGTCCACTACTTATCAGGAAGGCGCTGCCGCTTTTGGACTGACGAATTGCTTCTCGACGCGGATCTCCCCTTAAGCGAACTTGGTTAGTTCGGCTGTCGTTCGCCGATGCTAATCCGATTCTTCGACCACCGCTCTCGCATCGGCTGATAGCCTGTCTCAGCAACAGTCGGGGTCGAAGGCTGTTCCCAGGCTGTTGTTGCTGACGACGACTGGCTACTGTCCGGAACAAACAGTTCGCCGACAACTGTCAGCAGATCCAGTTCTGTATGACCCATTTTCTCTGTCTTCACGTTCTCATACTTTCGCTTTATCTTAGCCTCCACTATGTTTACATACGAATAAATAATACGACTAATAAATTTGTACAGCAAGCGATGGGTTGGAGGCGTCGAGAAAAAGTAGAGGAGGAAGAGGATGTCCAGCATATCACAAAGAGTGGCCACGAAAGACGTAATGGCAGTGAGAGAATGGAGAAAAACAATGGGTAGATATGGTCGCACACATAAAGGAAAGCTCTGGTCGGTTAACAAGGAACATAGAATTCACCGAGGGTCACATGAAAGAATTCGGGGGACGAAAAACGATCGAGAGCGATCCGCTTCACGGTTGCCATGCCAAAGCGTACTGACCGTTCTTCTCGATCTTGCACGTTTTTCCTTCCTGAAAGTGAAATGTCTCATGAAAATTGAAGATCAGCTCCCCGAAGACCATGACACGAGACTATCCTATAGAGGAGGGATGATAACGGCTCTGGCAAACAGTTACTTCCATAGAGCGGATTCACGATGGTAAGGTGATGGGTTAAGAGTAATGGATAAGTTTACCAACAGAGAAATTGGGCAGACGGAATTTGGTATTCATGATGTGATATAACTCAGCGAATGATATATTTCTATCTCATTCACTCACGCTCTTATGAATTCTAGGTATAGCCTTAATTTTTATCCACATAACCCTGAGTAAAGCCATTCATGAATCTGGCCTCATGTCGCCATTGCGATCTTTAGAATTATGAAAAGTCTGATATGCTTATGAGAAGCCTATGTTCTGCTTCTTCTGCAGAACTGAAACAGATTAGATGCTTTTTCAACTAAGATTAGATGCTTTTTCAACTATCTCTCTTTTCAACTACGAGCTTCAGGACACGTTTTGTGACCAAAATTCTTCTTGTCTTGCTTTATTTTCGAGTTTAGCACTTATAAATTTCTTTAAATTCAAATTATTGTGCAATTCGCAATCATAGATTATTCCCGAACGACGCGTAATCCTCTTTTCGTGTCCACTGAGCTAAAAGGGGCGCACTGAGCTGGCTTGGCACTGCAGGGACAAATGGGAACAATAGGCCACTCGACGAACATGAGGACGATAGACGATAAGGGCGTACATCTAGATTACACTTAGATTACACCTTCTTAGATGTAGTCATTGCTCGGT
Organism: Heligmosomoides polygyrus bakeri; assembly: GCA_947359475.1. Taxonomy (NCBI): domain Eukaryota; kingdom Metazoa; phylum Nematoda; class Chromadorea; order Rhabditida; family Heligmosomidae; genus Heligmosomoides; species Heligmosomoides polygyrus. The sequence goes on along the minus strand of OX375868.1, from coordinate 90,064,378 downwards.
TCAAACCAAAACCTGGGATGGAAGATGTGTTTTAAGGAGAAAGTACACGTGGTGTCGAGGTAAGAAACGGCAGCTTCTATTCGACATGGACATTCGACTTGGTTTTTTGGACTAATTACAAATTCCCGTCAAGTTAGTAGTTCTAAAGCATTGTGAAGGTAACTGTCTGTGCTAAACAAAACCTAAACCTGGTTTTTATGCCGATTCAATAAAAGGACAAAAGTGAGAGACGGCTTTACTTAACCCCTTCTGAGATGCGCTACGCATTTTGTTTCTACGGGATGTTGTGAAGGCGATTTGGCTGCGTATTTGGCCCCACAATGACCTGAGTGGCCAGCCAATGGACAAGTCAGCGCTTTGTCCGTCCTAAAAGTCTGGAATCAATACACCCACCCCGGAGGAAAGTCTTATTCGTCTGGGGGGGGGGGGGAATCCGAACTAGGAACATGGTATCGGGTGCACGCGACAGCAGGCACCTTCTTCGACTGCACTACACGCGTCCACCGTTTCAATAGACACCGAAACAACACGACCAGATCTTTTTGGCAAGGGCAGACACTGACCCATCCATTCCGTGAGTACCAAGGGGTCAAATAATAGCATCTAAAATGCCTCTACGATATTTCGTAGAGGCATTTTAGATGCGTGGCGTATTCCAAACAGGGACTGAATACCGCCGTCCTTTATACCGCAATCTTTGCTTGTAAACGAGCCGTAGGTCATTGGACTAGATGTCTACAATAAAAGGTGCTCACCATCAACCAATTGTACACATCTATCCTAGCCGGGGTGGGGGGAGGGGGGGGGGGGAGGGAGGCAACCGTAAAACATCAGATGTGGACGCCATCCAGAGCCACACAACCATATCCACTAAATTTAAAGGAAAGCCCTCGTTATGGGACAGTAGAGCTGAAGCTCTCGGAGAAATTTGAGCAAGGGATTAGAGACGCAAATCGCTACATGTCTACGTCCAATTAGGATAGATCCCGTGCAACTGCCTATTCAAAACTTAGTATTCTTCACAGACTTGTGTAGCATTACACAACTTTTTCTTTTTTCTTCTCTTATAACTTATTTCACAACTTAAAAAGCCATTAATATGTACCTAAAGCCCTGAAATTATGTATTAGCAGCAATTCGTTTAGGCGTTGTCAGGTCGTATTTTTTCACGCTAGCCACTTTTCCAAGGAAATAACGAGTTGGCCTAATGCTTAATCTTTGATGCCTAGCTAGGCAGCGTGTAGCACGAATCCTTTCGCTGCCTGACGGAACACCGGAACCCCATCCAGTTATGCCGTCGTGCCTTGCATTAGCGCACTGAAGTGAAAATACCGTACCAGCCAGCTGCAGTGAGAGTTCCGAAAGGCTCTTAAGCCTCAACATCCTCTTGCTAGTCCACTGTCAGCAGTAGTCCGTAGAGTAGTCAGCAAGCACGCTACGCAATTTGGGCCACATCTCGTAAGAAATCCTCTGCCGAACACACTGTGAGATTTTGCTTCGAGTGTGTCCAGTTTCAGCGTGAATAAGCGCAACACATCCCGACGACCTTGGGAGAGAAGCGAGACGGATAACTAGCGAAAGAAGGAACGAAATAGGAGCCGTAGACGCCGGCGCCTATGATGACCGGTTTCGAGCGAAGTCCCTCAACCGCAATTCCGTCCATCTACCGTCGCTGAAATGCCAAGAAGACGGAGGCTTCACGAGTTTTTCGAGATCTCTGAGCATATGAAAGCTCACAAGGATTCCTCGAAGTAGAGGCGTAGCAATGGGAAACTTCAGCCATAAAACAGGCAAATATTTACAGTGTAAACACAAATTGTGATGGAGAAAAAATTGCTGCGTAATTCGTATCCAAGATCCGGCATATCACTGACGAAGGATGCGGAATAGTGGGTTTGAATCTCAAAATTTCCTTCGTGAAAAGAGACTTGTACCACCGAAATATTTCGCAGACGTAGCTATGGTAATAAGCCTACTACTGGGCAGTATTTAGAAAAGCGGAGCAATGACGAAAAGTGAGACCTGTCCTGGCCGGGAAGCTGTAAGAAAAGGTTCTATCGCGTGCTATTTCGGTGTTTCGTACTTTTTAAATAGACGACTTTCAGATCGATGTTGTTGTCTTGCTGAGCTGGTAGCCAAAACTGTTATCGCCTTTATTTAACTCGGCTTAGGTTTCGGCTACCTCGCCTTCCTCAGAGCCTGAAAAAGTCGAGAAACACTTATGAAACTGTCCTTCCAAACACCATTTCTTCCTACAGGTACTAATCTTAAGGATAGCTAGCGACAAGATCCAACATGACAGTTATGAAGGAACGACTGACCTTATAGGTGGATGCCAAGAATTACCACCAGTCACCCGAAGCTGGACTAGAACGTGGGTGATGAGTCTACCCCGCGGGACAACCCGACTTAAATACCCTGGGAGTCAGACCAGATAGATCAGAACCCGCAGAGCTCGACGAAGGGTGCCAGTTCTAGGGTTACACTCCTCCTTCCGGTTGACCTTTGGATTCCTAGCCGTCCAGAGCGCCCCAAGGGTCTTGTGCGCCGATATATCACTCTCTCGAGCTAAAATCGACACAGACACCTGCAGCATCGCTCCCTCATGACATCGTACCCTGTGCTCCCACCAAGGAGTTCGGACATTGCCTTTTCTACGACCGTCCAAATGCTCTTTCTGATCTATCTGGTCTGACCTCCAGGGTATTTAAGTCTGGTTGTCCCGCGGGTGGACTCATTCACCCACGTTCAAGTCCAGCTTTGGGTGACTGGCGGTCCTTCTCGGCATCCACCTATAAGGTCAGTCGTTCCTTCAAAACTGTCATATTTGACCTTGTCGCTGTCTCTCCTTAAAATTGGTATTTTGTAGGATGAAATGGTGTTTGGGAGGACAGCTTCATAAGTGTTTTACGAAGGTCGCCGAAACGTACGCCGATTTGCGATAACAACTTTGGCTACCAACTCAACAAGACAACAACATCGATCTGAAGTCAATATGCCAAGGTTTATTGAAAGTCGAACGTGGACAGATAACTTGTAATTCATTTCTATAGGTCTCAAGTAGCTGCTGTCAAAATTGTAAGCTCTCTTGCGATCAAAACTCTTGCGCCAGGCGGGACTCGAACCCGCACCTCCTGCTGATCGGGCGCGAATGCTCCGTTACATCACCGGCGCTGTTCGATCGAACGTGTTACCTTTCAAATTTGACGCCTTTCATGAACAGACAGAGTTATGGCCCCAACATAGACTGACCAATCCATAATTTGAATTAAAAAACGCTTTTTTCTCAAACACAGCTTATAAATAAGAGACTTACTCTCTTTTTTCTGTTGTATCTCTGTTATCTCGGAGCTGATCAGTGAAAATTGTTTTCGTAGAAACTTTCCCAAAAGCATATGTTTCCATTCTCCTAGCTGTCGAATGTTGGCATTCTTCCTGTTATCTCATTCATATAAAAAGGGTTGTCCAGTATAAAAGAAGAGCGAGCTATCACTTCGTATGCCTCTTTTATTTCCGTATTATTTCAGGTTTTGTAATTAAATCGTTCGTAATCGTTGTCGTTATAATTGTCGTTATTTAAGTGCTATAATAAAAATTTAATTACCCAAGTTTGAGGTTGTGGACGAAGGCGGTCAAAACCCGCGTGGCTACTTCAAAAAAACGTCAGCAGCATATCTAACGAAGTCATCGGAGTCCTTGCAAGAACAACGTGCCCACTTCCCATCCCTTGACAAACATCCTATACTTCTAGGCTTTGTGAGGTCGTTCTAGGGACTTATGAGTAGTGGCGTCCCCTCAGTTCTGCCTCCACTATACCAATGTGCGGATCGAGTATACTGTATCCACAATGCGTTGTCATGAATAGTGTCCACAATTTTACCAAAAAGCAGCATACATGGCGCAGTCTCACTAATATGATTAGAGCCGTAGCTTTAGCCGTTCTCTATTATGTCGGTTTGAAACAGCTAGCAATAATGCCCTCAACAACAACCAATACCCAGCCTCCCTTTTCCTTTTTCCTTTTCTCCCTCCTAACCAAATCTTCCCACCAAGTCCCTTGTATGGATAAATAAAACTGCGACTGCGTTTTACGGCGAACTTTTGACGCACCTTCTTTTAACTTTTAAGCAACCGTTGAGCCTCATCATTTCGCCTTTCTTCTACCGCTATGATGCCATCTAATAGCAAACAGAAACCAACCTTGAAGTGAGATTTGTAGGCGAAATCGTCCAGAGCAACGACGGTCTCAAATTTCCCACCTAGCGTTGTCTCGGCCATCTTCTGAATCTCATCAGCAGCCGACAACAGGTCCTGAATTAAGCATGGGTTCCAATTAACAGAGCCTTCAACACCATGATCAGAATTCAAATACATAACAAAACAGGAAAATTTAGTACCCCGTAGCTATCCTAGTGGAAGGAGGCACATGTCACGTGGACTCACCTTTCCCTCCCTTAAACGTGTCCGACAGTTTCCTCCTATAATATTAGGTTGATCGAAAAGTCTTGCAACACTAGTACAACAATATTCAAATTTGTCCCTATTTGTTAAAACAAAAACTCTGTCCACGATATATTCCCCATCCAGGTCCAAGATCCTGCCCCATCTTTCAGGCAGCCTTTCAATTCCTTTCCGCCAGAATTCCGAGGGCTGTTAGGAAAAGAATTTAGAAACCTCCATTTCCTGTTGACGTCGATCATCGAACTCTCTTCATCGAAGATGCTGCTTCAGAGCTTTGAACAGGTGGTAGTCAGAAGGAGCGAGGTCTGGATAGTACGGTGGATGGGGCAGAACTTCCCAGCATAACTCCCGGATTTTCTCGCGACTCACTTTTGCGACATGAGGATGCGCGTTGTAGAGCCGAGCAAGTTGACATCTTCCCTTTCTGGACGTTTTTGGCGCATGGCGTTGGCAAAGCTCTGGAGCTGGGTAGTGTGGACAGATGCTGTGACTGTGTTCTCACTATCCAGCAACTCCCAGTAAAGCATCCCTTCTGGGACCAACAGATGGGCGTTCGGAACGAGGTCGATCTTCGAGAGAGATATCTCCAGCCTCGAAGCGCTGATACCAATGGGCCACTGTGCAAAAGTGAATGACTTCCTCCTTGAATGCAGCGCAGGTGCTGGAGGCTGCAGACCTTGCGGAATGGCCTTGCAGAATTTCGTAGTAGACAGGTTGTGGGAAGCTGTTGCTTATCGTTGACATTATTGCTGCATTCGTACTCGATGAGGCCTTATATAGTATGCATTAGGAAGCTTCGAAAATGTACTGTGACGTCACCAAACAAGATCAATACTGTAAGAGCTTTAACACATTCAACAGGCAGGGGCGTAAAGTGTTGCACGACCTTTCAATCAACCGAATGTTAACGGCTCTTGGGCAAATTCATCAATCGCATTTTTCATTTGATGCAGACACTAATGTCACATTAAGGTTGCCCCCTCCCAACTAGCGCAGATTCATCAACCGCTTACCGCCCTCTGACGGTGAAAATACCGCCAGACCCTCTGATATGACATTCATCACCATCGGTATTTGGCGGTATTTTCACCGTTAGAGGGCGGAAGCGGCTAATTAGTCTAGCCCTAGTTTCTAGAAACTTATGTAATACGCTGATCAGCCAACTGGATTCCGCAGGACATCAAAAAGGAACATCAGACACCCTCAAAGTTGATGGTAGGTCTTATTCATCCAAACATCGAACAATAGCCCTAGAACTGTTCGCGTCTCTCGAGCACCTACTGGGTCACTATGGCACGCGCAATGGACGGATAGGGAAGCTGGAATAGATAATAAAGTACGGAATACATAAATACTCACCCGTCCTCCCATCGCTCCCTTCATGGCGGACTCCAACTGCTTGTTGCAGCATGTGAAACCTAAATATAACAGGCATTTAGTGAGCAAAAATAGGAAACAAGCAAGAAGACTTTAAAAGGGGATGTAGGGAGACACAAAGTTTCTTCAGTTCTAGCAAAAGTCTGGATAAAAACTCGATACTTGTCTTCTTCAATCCTTTCAGGCTGGTTCACAGCCTAGTTGGAGAGCGCTACCCGTTGTATCAGATTCCGGTACGTCGCACTACTATTTAGAATGATTTTTCGATAACCAGAAAAGATAGAATAGAACTCGTGGAGCATGCACAGAGGACTGAATAATGTTTAATAGTATATCTTTTGGGAGCGTTTAGCGCAGCCGGAGAAGGTGTTGGGTTTCGCGTATCCCCGATACTACAGGGTAGGTCCCTGGTTCGGATTTCCCACCCAGATCAACAACAAGCCTTCCTTCCCTACGGGGTCGGTGAATTGATACCAGACTCGTTTCAAAGGGATAAAGCACTGACTAGCCCATGGGCTGAACCATCCGCAAGCCATTGCCTGGCCAAATACACACTTCAGATCGCTTCCACGATATCACGTAGAGGTGGAATGCGTGGCGCATCTCAAAAGCGACTGAGTAACGCCGTCCTTAGTCCTTATTCCTTAATCATTTTATTTCTTGGCTTCGACTAGTTTTGGTAATTTACGTGTTTTTTTTCCAAACTAGAATAAAAATTCGAAATCTAGCCTCCGTAGGAAAAGCCTATTCCATGAAACCAATTCCTTCAAAATGTGATCTAATTTAGCATTCGTTCGTTTCATCAAATATAAAAACCGCTCCGATGATCAGCGTGCTACATTCCGTCGTCGGAAGAATTTTAACGAGCACGGTCGGGATGGAGAAGCCGACACGGGACATTATAGGACCGGGTGTCGGGTGCGCGGCTAACCACTCAATTCGCTTTCGATTGCTTCCTGCAACGATTGAATGGGGATTCGACTTCTAGAAGATGCTGTTCCAGATAGAAGGTGTTATCAGACGTGGCTAGTCCAAAGAACACCGCATGAATTCATTTCTATAGTTTCTATAGTACCCATAAAGCTCAGATTGCATATATGCACAGACGGAGAAGGTCCTGGCAATAGGGCATTAATTTCTGGTGCGTTTCAGAGCTATGCTGTAAAGAATTAACAGAGCATTTATTAGTTTACAGCATAAGTTTTTCCTGCTTCTCGGGAAAAATTTATAGCAAAGGAGCGTGCTACCGATTGTTAGTTTTTCCAATCGGTCGCCTAATGGGCCCAAAGTCGCTGGGACAAATTTGGATTCTGGAGAATACCCGAGGCCTGCCACGCTTACCGAAGCTATTTGTTGTCTCTCTCCGGGGGACGGTCAGGAGGTACACCCGCCCCTTGCTGGGGGGCGTGCGATCTTCCACTCATCCCCTTGCTAACCCACCACCAACCACCTAGGCTTCACCGAGAGTCTAACGGCTGCCTTACGAAACCTTTGAACGCAAAACAAAAGTTTCCGGTCCGCAGAACAGCGGTGTACCTCCTGACGCCACACCCCCCAGCAGGGGGCGGGTGTACCTCCTGTCGCGCTGCCGTCTCACTCCAAATGGGCTCTCTTACTCTAACAACTACGTAAATCTAGGAAGTTTGGTACTTTCTGGTAAGGAGGGCAGTTGATATCTTTCAGATGCCGAGCATCGCGGATCGGAAGTGAAATTTCGTAGATACGATGCCTGTCACGATTTTCTGGTACCAATGCATACGTATTCGGTTGACCGGAAAGCTCCGGCGGTTTGCCTGGCAACTTGTCCCTTATATGTCTCTTCTATGGCGCTAAACCTTTCATCTCTTCCTGGTGACTGAAGTCTTCCAAGACTTTTCAGCAATGAGAGGTACTCACGCTTGTCCATAAATTAGCCACTACAAGTCGTTGTATAGCACAATCACGCATTCAAATTCGTTTCACGGCATCTCATAGGAGTAGAACTAGGAATTGGTTAAAGCCGAGCTTCATCCATCATTTTCATTTATCTCTTTTTTATCGAAACACCATGAGATACCTCTGGTATCTAAGATACAGTGTGTTTCGCACCGCAATAATGTGGAAAAACTGAAGAGCGCAGTCGGAAAAGGCTCAGGTTCTGTCATGAACCGCAATTTGATTTAAGGTTAGGTTACACCTGGGCTAACTACGAATTTCATCCCTCCAGGGTCAGTGCGTTGGTATTAAGACTTGCATGGAAACGGTAAAACACTGATTTCTCGTCCGCTAGTCATAGTATAGGCCAAATACTCATAAAAATTGTCTTCATGGTATCACTCAGAAGTAGAATACGAACAGAATGTCAAACGAATGAAGTAATTAACACCGTTCTTTAAGACTTTTCCTTTACTTAAGCTCAGCCTTTCAAAGGTTTATAGAAATTCTCCTATTGTTATTCTACAATATGCTCTTTTTCTAAAGAATAGAATGAACAGACATAGTGAATTTCAGCGAATATGCAAAGCTACGTAAATATAACTGTGCCGCTAGTGTTATAAAATTTCTTTAAGAAGTTGTGGCTGAGGGCCTCGTAAATCCAACCTTAAGAATAAATTGGCTTGTCCTTGAGAAAGTCACTTCCACAAATTCCCAGGTAATTTTCAGAGGACTGCCCTTAATCCATCATATGTAAAGTACAAAGATAAAGGACGGCGATACTCAATTTCTGTTGGGATGCGCTACGCATTCTACTTCTACGGAATGTCGTGGAGGCAATTTGAATGCGTATTTGGCCATACAATGATTTGCAGTGGCCAGCCGAGTCAACGCTTTGCATTTCCCAGACAAGTCTGGTGTTCACCGACTCCGGAGTGATGGAATCCTGAGTTGGCCTAGGCGGGAAATCCGAACCAGGAACCTGGTATCGAATCCACGTGACAACAGGTATCTCCTTCGACTGCGCTACACGTAGATCTTCCTACTACTTCAGGCTTTCGATGCATTTTGCGTTCGGCTCTAACGACTACATGATTGGAATTTATGAACAATCTTGTGAGAAAGCCTAGTATGTTCATCGTTGTCTCAGCTGAAGATCCTGTTTATTCTAAAAACTAATAGTGGAATAGGGCCGTAATACGCACACCTTTTGCTACTGGCATTCCAATGAAGCCCGTTGTAGCCTAGAACCCTTCTCATCTGGACTATCCTAGTCGGAAGGGTCGGGAGTACTACTAGAGGAGCGAATAAACACGAACAGTGCTTCAGGAGTTTATGAGGAATGGTCCTCTTTTGGACTATTTTTGTGTGTTGTCATTGTAAAATGATACACATTCATGCGCTGTTTCTGGTACAGTTCACAGGATCACCTGTCACAGCTGAGGTGAGAGTTATATCAGTGAAACTTCTCGCCCACTCCACGTACGCGCTAAAGAGCAAGCTAAAGAGCATGGAGGGCAAACAAAGGTCGTGGGTTTCCACTGCACTGGGTGGCCACAGGGTCAACGCACACGGAGGAGAGGGCTTTGGGGTCACATTTAAAATTTTAGCCCCAAACATCGGTGCGGAAAGCTCTTAGGGCATTTTTGATACAGGCTACTGGCGCAAAAATCAACCGGAAGGGGGGGGGGGGGTGCTTACATATAACTCGGCAGCTCCGGGAGCTCAGGCCGTACCTCCGGCTAGCATTCTAGTCAGGGTACGGTCTTCGTTGGTACCCTCACGAGCACTACTGCCCTGATCGCCTGCGATCCTTGGTTAGGTGAGGTCGATTGCTGTTTCCTACTCATCTTGGGTACTTCTAATTGGTCTCAAAATCAGTAGAGTTAAGGAGGCCTTTGGTCGAGTGGTCACACATAGATTTGTTTCCTTTCAGGCTTTGAAGAAAGCTCAAAATGCCTTCCCACCGAAACTTAAACCTAATAAACGGTGTTACCAACCTCGTCTAGAGTTCAACGAAGAACTACTACGGATTCACATTCAATTTTGTTGCGGTTATACAACAGACCGACTGAAGTGACCTCCCCCCCTAGGAAAGATCCCACATCCCTCATAATTGCGCGGTCATCTTTGCAGACGAGGGCCAATCCCGTTTTCAGTTGCTTCCACTACATGCCGTATATGGATACTGTACGGAGCAGCTCAATCTGGGTTTGATTAGCGTCGTCCTTTATTCTTTAGCCCTTGAGACAACATAGCGTACTTCACCGAATTCTCAAAGCGACTCCGCTGTGTTTATGCTCAAAATGCCTTCGATGAAGGGTACAAATGTTAAGATCATAAAAATGTCTTATACATTGTTTAGAGTCCCAATTCCTTAACAATTCAACAAAGCCTCTCACCGCTGTCGTTGATGTAGCAGTTGTCAGCCTGAGCGTGACAGGAAGCGAACAGGCTCAGAACGCAAATGGCGGCCACGGCTGACGTGTGAACCATCTGCAAAGAGAGCACAGGTCAGTTTTTTTTTAGGAAACCACCGCCTGATTGCGACGTCGGCTGAAGATTTACAGAAAGATAGTGAAAGTAACTGCTGGTAGGAAAAAGTAGAATATGCCCATCTATAGGATGAACGGTAATATTTGCAGGGGAATAAAAAAAGAAAGCGAACCCATCATGTTGTATGTTGCAGCACAAAAATTCTTGAAAGTGTTTGTGGCGAACGAAACGTTAAATAATTGCCATGATTTCACCTGAACGGAAATTGCCAAAAATAAAGATGAAATGTTGCATGTAGAGAAAGCAGGAAGCTTGAACACCTACCACATTCCTCGTAGCAAAGCATCCTAGGCAAAAAATGCAAAAAATGAACTAAAGGATAAATGATAAAAGATAAAGGACGGCGTTACTCAATCTCTCTTAGGATGCGCCCCGCATTCTACTTCTACGAGATGTCGTGGAGTCGATTTGAATGTGTATTTAGCCATACAATGGCTTGCAGTGGCCAGCCGATAAACAAGTCAGCGCTTTATCCTTTCCATACACGTATGGTGTTCACCGACCCTGGAGTGATGGAATGCTTGGTTGGCCTAAGCGGGAAATCCGAACCAGGAACCTGGTATCGGGTGCACGCAACAGCCTCCGACTGCCCTACACGCGCCGTTAACTAAAGGATAATTTATGCAGTTCTTTTTCGGCGAATTCCAGATTTTGCCATCCTAGTCTTTTGATGTTGAATAAGGTTCAATGTTGATTAGTCGGCCAACAAATATATAGTATATATAGTAACAGTAACGTTGAAAGAAGTCAAGGATTAACCATGCAATAAGCACCTAGGCAGCTTATTTATAGAATGGAGATTTTCTTTAGCTGAAAAGTAAAATATAACGTAATATAATATAATAACAACATATTTAAACAAAACAGGAATGTCTGAAGGACACTGACGCTAGAGAGCCTTACGCTCAAAGGCTTCCTTTCCAAAAAGTATTTATCTACATTTATTTGAACGTACGTGGAAAGCCACGCAAATAGGAGGAAACAACAGCAATTATAAACCAATTAACTAAAAAATCATAAAAATAAAATTACATTAAAGGGTATAGCTAATCACGCCAAACGTTCAGTGCTACGGAAAACGCAATAAAATGTGTAAGTTCAAAAACGCGCTTATGTTCCTACTTGCGAGCAACGGAGCCGACGTTTCTGTTGTGATTTTTGGTCAAGTCCATTCGCCAAAATGGAAAGACGAGGCATCTTTGTAGTTGGAATTTTTCACGACGACTAATTCCGCGATCGCAGCGGGGCAGACTAAACCGTCACGGATCGTTATACAAGACGATTACACCACCATTATGTGAACAGGGAATGTGGTGCAAAACTGCAATTGACAGTGCAACCTTTTTACTCCTTCATTCTCAATTTCTCGTCCGCCTAGCCAATTACATAGCTACAATAAATGAACAAAAATATTAGGGGAGCCAAAAGTAATGAGACTCTCTATGCCGTGCCAATATATGTCGTGACTGGAGTCCGGTTGCGTGCTTCTCGTATTTGTATGTTTGTTTGCTACTTGCTGAAGGCCACCTGAGAAGTGACCACTTTCGTCCTTTCCAGAAGCATGCCAGAACCGCAGCCTGTCTCATGCCGAAACCCCAGCCTGACGAAGCACCTTCTGAGCTTTTGATTCTGCGCCCATGGACCGGTATACTGGAAGCATATTCCAAAAACGCGAAGATGCACTCCAAGGCCATGGTGAATGAAATAGAAGAGATGGACCGGCGACTCGCACTTATTCGGTCTCAGCGCTTCAAGAAGGTCCTCTTCTTCGACAACGCCGCACCCCATCGGGCAAAAGTGACCACGGATAAGCTTGCTCAGCTGGGCTACGTTCACATGCCTCGCCCAGCGTATTCGCCGGACATCTCTCCATGCGTCTACCACTACTTCTTGAGCCTATAGGGCTTCATGGTTGCAAGGGACACAAGGACCCAAGCAGACCTCGACAACCATAACGAGCAGTGGATCAGCACCAGGCCCAAGCAGTTCTGGAACGATGGGATCGGGATGTTGGTTGATCGATGGCAGCAAGGTCATTGACCTTAATGGCAAATACATTCCTCAGCATGGTTGAGTTGTAATTGAGTTATAAAGAGATAAAGAAATTTGTTGAATTTGTCTCATTACTTTAGCCCACCCTAATAATTTGCGCGAAGTGAAAGATCTGATGACAACCATAAGAATCCACGGTGTCGCAAATCGTTTCATCTATCAAGTTCAAAGAAGTTTTGCTAAAAACTAGACCTCCAAGTTCTTGGCTTAATTAGCCAGCGGTTAAGACTGGAAAAATCGTGACGTCACGGAAACGAGAAGCTGCATGGTAACGACAGCGCTAGGCGCTTTCGTGGGGCTGCAAAGCTGATAGTCATAGCGGGTCGCTCTTTCAGAACGTTTGAAACGAGATTTCCGACCGTTTTCAGGATCACAGCAGACACAAACATGGAGAATCTTCTCGAGCGTCAACAACAGGGTGAAGCCGAAGATGGTCATTGGGAGTACGGTACTAAGGTCGAAGTAATAATGAAAGAATGGAACATCGACATTAGTCAAGCCTCATATGGGATGCGCCACGCACTCGATCTCTTCTTCGTGGATGCAAATTGAATGCGTAGCAGTACATGCGTGCATATAACAACTTCCGATAAGCAACCGAGGCCAGCGTTTCATCCTTCCTAGGCAGGTTTTATATGGATTTATTTGGTATGAACCCCAGAGGGAAAGAAAGCTTGGGAGGCCTGGCCAAGATCCTAACCGAGATACTCGATTCGCAATTGATGAAACACGCCATAGCCTGCGCCTCCTTAAATTGCACTGCCAGATGCACAGTAGAGTGAATTCTTATGTAGGTTGATTAACAAGGTCTTTACCACTTAATGATTGCTCACGAAAGAGAGACCTCCATATAAATAGGACGCAAAATTTGATGACTATGATTGGCATCTCCTACCTATCCATGGCTTAGACATCATTGCAAACTGTATTGTGTTGTATTGTAAATGAAAAATACGTGCAGTTACCCAAATTCAAGTATTTATTAAACGACAACACTTAGAATTTAAAAATAAGCCTCAAGTCTAAGCACTCCTCCAAAATGTCCTGTTATTCGGTTTTAGGTGCATTGCCTGGTTTGCACCTGTACTGGCCAATTTTTAGAATATATAATATTTTATGTAATGTGTGATAAATTTTAAATATAATATAATACATAAAATTAAAAGGAATATCAAGCTCTGTTTATGGTATTATATGTCGATAGTTCCCTTGTTTCAGCGTTGTCGAGAAAATTCTTTAGAAAAGGGTGTAAAAAGCAGAGCAGGCGGGAATCAACTAGCATTTGGGATGCGCCACGCATTCCTCTTCTGCAGGTTATCATGAATGCCAGTTGAACGGGATTTTGGTCCACATATTGATACCAATACTTTGTTGCGATCAAAACTTCTAGCGCCAGGCGGGACTCGAACCCGCAGCTTCCTCTGACCTTGCGGGAGTGCTCTACACCATTACACCACTGGCGGTGTTTGATCGAACGCAACATCCACACCTCGGTTCTTCCTGCCCGGTCAGAGGGAGGTACGGGTTCGAATCCCGCCTCGAGCTAGAAGTTTTGATCGCAACAAAGCGTCATTGTAACAGCCTACATCCTCGATACCAGCCAAGTGAGGCTTAAAAAGCAGAATTGAATCATTTCTATCAAGACCCAAAGCTTAACTGGTTCCGTGCTGATATCAGCGAAAGGCTCACCCGATGCACGGGTGAGTGCTGTTGGGTCCCACGAGATACCAATACTGCTAATGATCCCAATGATGCAAATCCCAACGAACTTTGAAGCCTAAGAACTTTAATAGAGACTTTCATAGCGTTTTCCAGAAATTCCTTTATTTTGGTAAGGTTCTCCGTCTTTGGCACCATTTTGCACATACCAAACTAAAATGCCCTATAAAAAGCACATGCAGCGAGAAAATACTACTGTACTGGAAAGCTTCTTCAGAATTGATGGTAAAGGATAACGGAAATTGGATCTTAATGGCATGGTAATTCCTCCTGTGACTAACGTTCGTTCTAAAAATTGTATGCTTAAGATGAATAAAAGTGAATTCTCTTCAAAGCGACATGGCGACAGAGTTTTCGCAAAAATATTGTGTGCTTACAGCAAAAATAGAAACCATGGCTCCTGCAATTTTTAGATGAAGTGGGAGAAACTAGACGCATAAAAAAGCAGAAAGCTTCTCAGCACATCCTTCACAAAAAGGGCGAAAAGCAGCAGCATAGTCGCCACCGAGCAACGTTTGCAAGTTCAGCTCTGAAAAAATTCGCGAAAAAAGGCAAGTGCACAGAGATGAGCGGCTTTCAGCGGATCAGCTGTGCGGGAGGATTTCATCGTCGTCGCCGCCGCCGCCATCTCCGTCGAAGAAGAAGACGACACAGCATGTCAGCGTGTGTGCATGCACGGGTGTGGAGATGCGGATTGAGAACTTGCATCTTCTCCCACGTCATCCCCTTTACCCCGCCTCGGGCCTGTTCTCACCCCCCCCCCTCCAAGCCACCCGGCCGGCCACCCACCCACCCCTCGCGCGCTGCATGAGATGCGCGACTGAGCGCGTGCGCGACCGACCGACCAGCGTCTGGAGTAGGAGACTTATATGATCCCTGCGGAGACCGAGGCACGAATTAGCGTTTCGCATATGAGCAGAACAAAAGGACCGGATCGGCCGGTTGTTGCGAATAAGTCAGCCGGAGGAATAAGGCCGAGGGGAATTCCGTCCATTTCACCGACAGTGCTGGTGGTTACCATTTGCAGGATTAACTACAGTTAGTTGTCCGGGAGCGTCTAGCGTAGTCGGAAGCTGCGCCGGATGTAGCGTGACCCGATCTCAGGTTCTTGGTTCGGAGTTCCCGCCCAGGCCAACCAACTTTTCATCCCTCCATTGTCGGTGAATTGATGCCAGACTTGTCTGGGATGGATAAAGCGCTGAATGATTCATCAGCAGCTGGCCACCGTAAGTCATTGTATGGCCAAACACGCAAACAAATCGCCTCCACGACATTCCGTAGAAGTAGAATGCGTAGCGCATCCCAAAAGCGATTGAGTAGCGCCATCATTTATCCTTGTCCTTTATCCTATTTAGACCCTAATATTCTTTACAGACTTGCGCAACTTTACACAACTTCCTCTTCGAACATGCCTGGTTGCAGGGCTAAAATTCGTTTTCCTAATGTAGGATCTCGACTACGAACTTCCATTTTTACCTAAAAAGTTTGTTCAAATCTTTTGAGGTTTTCTAAAAAAATATGCTCTACTAAAATCCATTTCACAATTAGAAGCTCCTCAACAACTTGGGTACCTCCATAGATGGTAGAAATCTAAATTACGACATCCGAGGATAAACATTCCTATGAA
Source organism: Heligmosomoides polygyrus bakeri (assembly GCA_947359475.1). Taxonomy (NCBI): domain Eukaryota; kingdom Metazoa; phylum Nematoda; class Chromadorea; order Rhabditida; family Heligmosomidae; genus Heligmosomoides; species Heligmosomoides polygyrus. Next base: position 90,048,672 of record OX375868.1, on the reverse strand, counting down.
GTGATCTACCTCTGACCGAAAGAGGCACCGTAAAGTGCCAATTGCGTACGTCTTCCCATGCCTCCAAACATGTCCACTAAATTTAGCAGAAATCACCTTATGGGCAGCGGCTAAAGCTCTCGCTGAAGCTCAAGGGAGGGAACGGAAGCACTATATGAAGTATAGTATATATATATATATATATATATATATATATATATATATATAAATTATATGAAGTTAAACTTAAGAAGCACATTCTACAATGTAACGCAGAAAGCTTTTCCATTTTGCATTTAATTTGTAAAAATATACTAAACCGTTTCCTCTCCTGTCTTTTGTTCGGTTTTGGGCGGAATAAACGCAAAAAACCACCGTTTTCTATAACTCCCTTAAAATTGGCTACTACTCAAAAAAATTAATTTCACCATCCGAATCCAATGGAAGTGATCTATCCAATAATGTAGATATTATCTGGTGGTCTTAGAAAGATTTAGTTTTTGTGGCCTATAAAACCTGACAGAGACGACACTCCTATCGCACGAGTAATTGCATCGACATGATCCAGATGTTATATGTAGTACTCAAATCTTTTCTTTTTTTTAAACCACTGTATGATGCTTACACTACATATTTGACACATCGCCCACATTAGATTCGGATGGTAACTTGGTTTTTTGAATAAATCCTCTAAAGAGAGTCAGGAAAAAAGCGAAAACGACAGCTTTTTGCGCCTTTCCGTCCAAAAACGAAAAGACTGGGACGGTATCGTATCTATCCCAATCGGAAGGGAGCACATAGTGATTTGCTTTTCCATATCCAATGTTTAAGTTTCTATGAGAGCTTGAGCTACTGTCCCATGATACGAGGTCTTTCCTATAAATTTAGAGGATGTGGTTGTGTGGAAGTGGATCACGTCTGCATTTAACACTTTATGGATGCCCCTTACCGACTAGGATAGATCCGGTGTACAATTGGTTGAAGATGCGCATCTTTTATTGCGGAAACCTTGCAAAATGACCCATGAATGGTAGGGAACGGTATTGTGAAATGTAATGACAGCTCCATACTGTTTAGTTTATATAAAACATACGCAATCCCTATACTATGTAGAGTACTGCTTTCAGGTTTAGAGTTCCTCCTCAAAACCATCCAGGCCAAAATTGAGAAGGTTTAGAAGTCTTTCACCAAAATTCTACTTACCAAATGTTACTCAGTTCTTGTGGCTTGAGGCTGATCCTAAATTATCAAGAGAGACTTAAACGCTTTCACCTCAAAAGCCTTTCCTACAGACGAATAATCAGCTTCGTTTTTTACTTCGAGCTCCTGAAAGGAGAGTCTCGTTTGAAACCTTGGAAAAGTATTGGGTCTGTCTGCTTGGTCAAGTCACCGTGATTGCTTCTTTTTCCTGTACCCAACTATAAAGCGAAAAATCGCGAATATTCTTTTTTAATTGTTCAATTTTCTTTTTTTACCGAGGTGCCGTGCTGTTTCGATTTCACAGTGAGACGCGCCTGCGGTAAATCATCAAAAGGTATACGCATTCTATGTCTGGGAAGCCCAGAATTTACGATTGAACGCTAAGTGTTGTTCTTGCTCACATCTTATGGAAAAGTCTTATTTTTACTGCAAGTCTGGAGCGGCATGTACGTTCCTTCTCTATCATGACATTTATGGAATTATTGTTATTACCAGTGCTAACGTTTCAGACCGCTTGAATGACACTCACAAAAATTGATAATTGGATCAATATCGATTGGTGGCAATCGTTACTTCAAGAACGAACTTCAGATTCGTGTTGAGCGACCTCGACTACCCCCAGGGCTAACGTTTCCACAAAAAATCGATAGTTTGATGAATATCGATTGATGGCGATCGATACTCCAAGAACGAACTTTAGATTCGTGTTCATCGACCTCGATTGCCCCAGGCCGGAAGTTTCCAGGCAGGGAGAAAACGTCTGGGTATTTTTCGCTATTTTCGTGCCACAATTTTCCCCATTTTCACCCTATTTTATGACTAAATTCTGCGACGGCGGGGCCCATCGATAGTAACTCATCGCTTAGCGCGTTATTATGGAGTATGATTATTTATTTATCAGACATGAACATAGTTATGCACTAAATAAGTAATGACAGGGAAACAAATACCAAATACTAGGTCACACAAGCTACAGCAAACATAAATTTAAACACAGCACAATTAACACAACTTTTTACGTACCATAAGGACTTGAACAGACTCACAGACATGTTTATGACATTCTCATTCTCACCTAATAAAAAGTTTAAGTCCTTAAGATTTCTGTAAGTGAGGAAGTTTGACCTCGCCTGCGATTTTGGAACAGGACGGTAAAGCCTTAGGTTCCCTCTCCTATTCGTAGTCAGAGGTGCACCAAAAAATATCGTGGAATCTATTGAAATTTTATTTGTAAGAATCTTAAACATCATGGTCATGTCAATCATCTTCCTTTGACTGCGGAGGCGAGGCAACTTAAGCTGTTTTGCCCTGTCTGGACCTCTAGGTATGTTGTCATAGTTAGTTCCAAAACATCTTAAAAATAATTTTCGGGTGAAGTTGTTCTGGACGCTTTCCGGAAGAACAATGTCTTACTTTTTGAATGGATTGAACACTAAAGTACCGCTCTCTAAAACAGGCCTAACATACGTCTTATATGCACGAAGAAGTGCAAAAGAATCATTGGTTTTGAGCAGTTTGAACAAGTTGTAAATACGATAATTTGCCTTTTTAACAATTGCCTTATAATGGGAATCGAAGCTTAGATCACTAGATATATGGAAACCCAAATCTCGGGTGTTTTCTACGTGCTTTAAATCTGTGTCCTTGAGCTTATAAGTTGGTGAGTTGTGCTGATGCTTTGACTGAATGACAAGACAATGCGATTTTTCTGCGGCCAAAGGAAGTTCCCAAGTTGTAGCCCATTTCTCAGTAAAATTAATTGCGGCTTGGATTTCATGAGAAGGTTCTTCTCCGTTCACTTCAGTATAAACTTTCACATCTCAATTTCTTCAGTTCTCACTAAGACTTTGAAAATGCGGAAACGTTAAGCGCGGTTGAGCATAGATTACAAATGTTGTAGGGCACCTAGGCTTACCGTGGTGAAGCCACCAGATTTGGAAGAGGTAAAGGGTGGCCCCTACGCTCGAGATCTTTCTGCGTCTTATTCTTATATTTAAAAATATTGACCGTCAAGAAAGTGAAAAGGAAATTTCCACTCGTGTCGCCCTCTGACATTTCTTTAAAAAGTAGCGTGTTTACAAAGAGGATCTTTTATGTACAAAAGTGGTCCATCACGTTATATTTAAATGCTCTGAAGCTTCTTGTTAGTTAGAAGAAAGGAACATCTATCCATAAGTTTCTTGCACCGGCTCGTTTGGGAAGTTCCTTATTCAGAGCAATGATTCTCTACGAATACCAGGAAAGATGCAATTTTGGACTCTTATACTCAAATTGGGCGCGTGTAGCGCAGTCGGAGGAGGCGCGACTGTCGCGTGCACCCGATACCAGGTTCCTGGTTCGGATTTCCCGCCCAGGCTAGCCAAGCCTTCCATCCCTCCGGGGTCGGTGAATTGGTACCAGACTTGTCTGGGAAGGATAAAGCGCTGACTTGTTCATCGGCTGGCCACCGCAAGTCATTGTATGGCCAAATACGCGCTCATGTCGCCTCCACGACATCCCGTAGAAGTACAATGCGCTGGCGCATCCCAGAAGGGATTGAGTAACGCCGTCCTTTATCCTTTATCCTTTTATACCCAAATTGGGCACCTGTAGCGCAGTCGGAGGAGGCGCCGGCTATCGCGTGGACCCAATACCAGTCTTGGTGAAAATTTGCCCAGCCAAGCCTTACATCCCTCCGAGGTCGTAGAATTGATACCTCTGACTTGTCTGAGAATGATAAAGCGCTGACTTGTTAATTGGCTGACATAAAAAAATCATTGTATGGCTAACACGCATTCATATCGCTTCCACGACATCCCGAAGAAGTAGAATGGGTGGCGCATCCCAAAAGGGATTGTGTATCGCCGTCCTTTACGCTTTATCCCTTTACACCCAAATACGGCATTCAAAGTTTTATTCTCTCGACATATTCATTTAAAAGATTAAAGCCATGAAGCGCTAACAGTCAAGTAAAGTCCTTTTCCTCTACAGGTTTAATACCAAAAGCTTTTAATGATTTTAATGATTGCTTTGTTCAGTTGTCGACCAAGATGGGTATCTGCTTTAATTGAGACTAACGGTTCGGAGTGTTCGTCCCTTTCAAGTTCTAAAGACCTCAATAAAGCCGATACCAATCTTGGCCGACAGTTTCGCAAAACATCCAAAGATTTCCTAAATAACTCACACACGTGTGAAACTATGGATTTTTTGACAGTAAATTGTATGTATGTGGGCGCGTGGAGCGCAGTTGGAGGAGTCGCCGGCTGTCGTCTGCACCCGATACCAGGCTCCTGGTTCGGATTTCCCGCCCAGACCAACCAAGCCTTCCATCCCTCCGAGTTCGGTAAATTTGGACCAGACTTGTCTGGGAAGGATAAAGCGCTGACTTGTTCATCGGCTAGCCACCGCAAGTCATTGCATGGTCAAATACGCATTCATCTCGCCTCCACGACATCCCGTAGAAGTAGAATGCGTGGCGCATCCCAAAAGGGACTGAATAACACCGACCTTTATTCTCTTTTATCCTTAAATTGTATGTGCTTTGTTCCAAATATCACAAAGAATAGTGGATAAAATACATTGGAAGAATGCAATAAGTGGAAACAGCGGAGGCTTTTCTACCGGATTATGGAGAGAGAGGACACTTTTGGTGGGGCGCAGAAAGATAATGAAAGATAAAGGACGGCGAAACTCAATCTCTTTTGGAGATGCGGAGCGCATTCCGTTTCTACCGGATTTGAATGCGTATTTGGCCACACAATGAATTTCAGTGGCTAGCCGATGTACAAGTTTGTGCTTTATCCTTTCCAGACAAGTGTGCTACCGCTTCACTGACCCCGGAAGGATGGAAGGCTTGGTTGGCCTGGCGGGAAATCAGAACAAGGAGCTTGGTATCGGATGTACGCAACAGCCTGCACCTCCTACAGCTGCCCTACACGCGAAATTATAAGACCACCCTCAACGTTTAATGTGAAGAAGATGACGTTACACGTCTGTCATTGGTCTTTGTCACCTTTGGTTCAAATACAAGGCTAATAAGACATTCCTTCAGTAGAAACCAGTTCTGCATTTTCCGCACAGCAGAGAAGTGCCTTGCGTTCGTTATCTTGACGATGGCTTCTTCAGACGTTGTTCAGGCACTGGTTACTTCGAAACGTGCTGCGCTGTTCAGTGAACAGAACAGGATCGCTGCGAACCTACTATATCTCTACATCTGTATCCTCGTCAGACGGGCTCCTCCTCAGCAATCTTAATTGGTCCCGTTCGACAAGATCATCCGTCTATGTAACCAATCGAATTGCGTCACCCATTCGTTATTTTTTGCATAAGCTAAACACAAGAAAGAGCTGGAACATTGACCCGCTTTCGTAAAGAATGAGGGATGAGGCAGAGTGATTGTCACTTAATGGCAGCAGAATTAGTTCGAACTCAAGCAGCTGAATCATGCTTATTGCTGGTGAGAAAAATGTGAAGAGGCAGCATGTTCCATGTGTACTCGCTGAAGGTACAGTTAACACATTCGTACGTACTCAGTACGAGTGGGTTAATCGTACTCCTACCCTAGAGCTGCCTATAGTGGAGTTCCGCAAGGCGGGGTTCTATGCCCTATCTTGTTTAACATATACACTCACGATCTTGCTCAGTTATTAAGTGCCAACAGAACTGAATTTAGTGCGTTTGCGTACGATATCAAAGTCTATCGAACCATTGACTCAGTGAATGATTCCGCAGCATTGCAAAACTCAATTGATGCCTTGCACTCGTGGTCACTTGAATGGCAACTGCCTCTCTCCAAGCGGAAAACGAAGGTACTACACCTAGGGAGTGGTAACCCTAATCGCTCCTATAGTATTGCTGGATCTTCAACTGATAGTGTGGACGAAATCACGAACTTAGGCTTCATGAGTACCAAGAGTCTCAGCTTTGGCAAACATTGTGAGGTGATTGCAAGCAAAGGAATGGCACTGGTTTCCAAATTGTTCAGGGCACTCTCAACGCGTAATCCTATGGTTTTGCTCCGGGCATGTTAGACCTATGTCACACCAATATTGGAATACGACACTCAAATGTTCTCACCTTTTAAACGTAACAGTGTTGACCTACTGGAAAGGTACAGAACGGTTTCGCTAGGAAGTTGATGATTAGAACGCTTGGCTGTATTTATGATCAGACCCCGTCTAGTGCTGAAAGGAATCAAAACTTCGGTCTTCACAAGTTGTCATTTCGAAGGAAGGCTGATGACTTGCTGCTACTTCACAAAATTCTGTTCGGTAAGTGTGACATCAAGCCGGCGGAGTTCCTACAGGTGAGGGCCACTTCAGTCACCAGGCGTGGGCCCATCAAGCTCCAGGTTAGGACGGCTAAGCTCAACTGCAGGCGGTACTTTTTCGTTAACAGGACAATCTGCCCATTTGAGACCCTACTAAAAAGAGACCACGGTGGGTTCCGCTTCACTACCTTCAAAAAACTGGTTTATAACGAGCTTATTCCGTGAGGTCGTGCGCTTTTCTTACTCTCTCCAGTCTTTAGTTAGTTTTCTCTTTGTTGTACTATTTTGCGATGTTGTTGTGATGTGTTTGGTTGTTGTTTTACTTTGGAGTTGTTTCGTGCATAGGTTACACTTATGTAATAATTATACATACATACATTGACGACAATATGAGCCAACGGTGGCCATACCTTTTCGTGTTTTTTTTTTGTACTCCTGCCGTCGGTTTTTTATAATGATTTCTATGTTCCTTAATTACAGAGTGCGTAAAAAGTGTCGAAGCACCCACTTTTTGTTTCAGCTCCAACTTTCCCTTTCTACTTTTCTAAGTTTTTGTGTACTATTTTTGTTATCTATATTGTGTTCAAAAAATTATCTTGTAAAAACTGAAGAAACATGATGCCGTTGTGGTTACGGTGGCCCTTTTTTTGACTGTTACCCAGACAGCTGAATACTCCCTTAACAAGAGAATTAGGCGCTGTTCGAAACAGTTGGTGAGGAAAGAGCTCAGCAACACAAACGTCAGCCACGGCTCTGCCATGACTGATGATGATTACAAGATGTTCAGGCACGATAACGTTCAATCCAAAATTATCAACCTCTGTCCGATAACGGTGAACAGATAACGCGCGCTAGTGTGGACAGCTTCTCAGACGAGCACAGCTTAGACGTGAGTCCTCTGGATTACTCTTTTTAGGCGATTTTGGAGAATGAGGTCTGGGCTACTTTCAACAGAAGTGACCAGTCGCTGAAGGCTAACCTGTTCAAAGCACTGGACGAAATCCAAGCAGAGCACTTGCGGCGCGTGCTCATGAATTTTGCCGTCGTTTTCGCTCTTGTATTCACAGTAAAGGAGCCAATTTCGATAACGAGTTATTCTATCGTGTTTGCAAGATCACTTTCCATATTTCTCAAGTGAACATTTTAAAGCTTACTGCGCATTACTATTTCCACAACCGCTATATACTGCGTCAATACTTTTTACGCACCCTGTACTTGTGATAGAAGAATGCCCCACAGGAATAAGCAAGAAAATTGTTTTCGCTTTCATTAGATATATCGAATTAAAATTTTAGTAAAAAGAAAGAAAATCGATTCAAGTTGGTATTTTTTACCCAAACTTTGCCAAGAACGTTGTTTGGGGTGCTGATCACGAATCTGCCATCCTTTTTCAAAATTTGGGCCGATTACGGAAGGTTACGGTAGGTACGGGTGAGTAAGGCTGTCGGAGTCATTTTCACCGATTTCACCCAAACTTCGCCTATAGGGGTGGTTATTTGGGGTGCTGATCACGAATCCGACATCCGTTTTTGGTATTACGGTGGACTAAGGTAGGTTACGGTAGGAACGGGTGACTGAGGCTGTCGGCGAGTACCCGTAGCTACCGTTACCTATCGTAATCGGCCGAAATTGCATAAACGGATATCAGATTCGTGATCAGCACCCTGAGTAACCCCTCTGGTCGAAGTTTGATAGGAAAAAACACATAAGACAAAAAAGTGGTTCGCGAGGGACATTATGAGCCACCGGTGGCTCATCGCGCACGTACGTAGAAACGCGCGCGTGTCCCAGTCGACTTTCTGCCAAAAAACGCGATTGTCGTCAATGTGTTAAAATTGTGTGCTCTGTCGTGGCCCCACCGCGTAGCACTTGCAACAGTCGACGACAGGGACAGTTCATTTATTCCAGGAGATCGTCAACGAAACGCACAGAATGATGAATACATACCGTAGAAATATCTGACATCAAATTGCATTGAATCATGGAGAAAGCAAAGCCAAAGCCTGTCTCGAAACGGATCTAGCGCGCTGAGAAATCAGCAGTCCTTATTCTCTTGTCTGAGACCGCCTGTGCTTTGAAATCAATAGGTGTCGGAAATCTTCAGGTTCCTATTTTTTCTCACGAAACTCCCTGAAGATTTCAACATACACACGGCCCGCCCCAATTAATAGCGTATTCTGCCTATGGTAGCAGTATCGTGAAGCAGCCCTCACGATCCCTAACCCCCCCCCCTCCCTAATCTACGTGTAGGCTTTCACGACTCACTCCTATGCAGTTTCGCAGCTGCCAGACTTTTTTCCTCCCTTTCTCCCCTATTCCTTTGTTATTAAATTGCTTTTTGCAAAGGGCCAATCGCTACCTAAATTCTTTCGTGATTCGCCTTTTCAGGTTATCCAAAATAAGTAAATAAATAAACATAAAGACATAATCTGGTATACAGTTGAATAATGCATACTGGTTTAACTAAACACTGTTCCAACCAAGAATTCACAAAGAAAGTTGCAGCAGGCCGCCTTTACTGCTCTTTTATTCGGTACATACTTCATCTGCTCTTTTTACCTCCACAGTATATGTCGGACTTTCTCTTCTTGCATTCTATCCTGTTTTCCATAACTCTCTTGTCCAATTCTATGCTCCGTTCCTGTTCCAACTTACAACACCGCTCCTGTGTTTTGGTTTTTGGCAAAGCAAGCTCAGAAAACCGCCGTATTCGCCGTTTTCCCATAACTCTCTTCAAAGGGGACTATTCAAGAAACAAAAGTTACTCTTCGAACCTTCTGTGGGCGATGTGTCGAATAGTGTAGGTATCATACAGTGGTTTTAGAAAAAAGATTTGATAGTGAGACGTATAAAACCTATTTCCTATCAGCGCAATTATCTCGAGCGATTGGAGGAGAGTCGCCGCCATGAGATTTTATAGGTCTCCAAAACCACATCTTCCTTTAAATAAACACTGGATTACACCTACATCATTGGATAGATCACCCACTCTGGATTCGGATGGTAGCATCCATTTTTGAATAGGCCAATTTGAAGGGAGTTGTGGAAAAACGACGAAAACAGCAGTTTTTCCGTTTATTCCGTCCAAAACAAAAACACTGGAGCGTGATTACACTCAGTATTTCGTCTTATTCGTCTTCTGTCTGTCTGTCTTCATACTGCCAGTGGCCTGATTGTCACAAAAATGATGTGCAGGATTTTTCAAGGAACTTGTTGCGCGCTTTAAAACGTACAATAAAAAATAAATAAATAGATACTCTTGCAAAGCTTAGTCTAGCATGCAACACACCTATTTTACCCTTCATGCCTTCGAAAAGAAACCTTTGAAAAAACCATACGATGAACCAGATCCGCATTCAAGAGAAATTTTCAGCTCAGTTCCACCTGTATCACCTGCCTTCCCGTTGATCAACGAGTTGTTAGAGCGGACTCCAGCAGCGTCTCCATTGATCCCTGTTGCGTGCCAGAGTGCTCCAATTGATTCTCCTCGCTCGACGGACATATCATATCGGTCGTTCAGGGCTTTTACGAAGAAGCTTGACCAATGCAGGGCAGGAAGAACAGTTGAACTTGTGGAGAGTTGAACAGGTCGGCATGGAGTCGGACACTCTTCGTCTTCTGCACGGCTTCTTTGACGCTCTTGAAAGCTCCCCAAGCCGCTCGCTTCCTCCTGCTCGCTGGCTATGTTGACTTCGCGACCCAGATACACGTAGCTGGAGCATTTGTATGTATGTATGTTTATTAAATAGGTGACCATGTAGAAAAAAATGCCTGAGTAACGAAAACATAACACAACAATCAATTCTAAAAAAACTCGAAGTAATACTAAAATCGAATATTACAACAAGAAAGTGTGCAAATAGGTAGCCAAAAAACCAGGGCTGATATCAACCATTTGTTATTTAATCTTTCAGATAGTTATATAGCTACTTCTTGAACGAACGAACACATAGTGCAACCTGCTGTTTTCTTCTGGATTTATCAAATTCTGTGCCAGCTCTGTTCACGAAAAAATTCTAATTTTCTTCTTGGCCTTTGGTACAAATACTTTTAAAGTTCCTCTTCGCGTGCGTGATGGTTTTAAGTTAAAAAGCTCATTGACTTTACATTCTGTCGGGCAACATACGATTTTATATAACATTCAAAGGTCATTCCTCATTCTTCTCTTGGATAAGGGTTTGAATCCAATTTGATATTTCTCGTCGCACCGTCTGGGAAAAGGTCGTATGTAAACACTAGAGATCTAATCATCAATTTCCTCGTAAACTGTTTTGAACGCTTTCTAACTTCGAAATCGTTTTTTCAAGGGAAGGAATACCACCGTACCATATTGCAGGAACGGACGGACGTAGGTTTTATACGCTTGCAAAAGTATTTCATGATGGCGAGTCGATAGAGCTCTGGCTGTTGTATATCAATCCGGTTGCTTTAGTGGTAATATATTCGCAGTGGCTATCAAAGCTCAGGTCCTCGCTCACTATAAACACGAGGTCTCTGACAATGGTTGTTGAGTTAACTGTTGCGCCGCCGATATTGTAAGAGAAACGTGAATTTCGCGGTTCTAAATGCAGATCATTGGATTTTTCTTCAGACAGAGGCAATCGCCGCTCTTGAAAGCTCCCCAAGCCGCTCGTTTCATCCTGCTCAGCTCTGGCGCTAGGTGGCTGGCAATGTTGACTTCGCGACCCAGATAGACGTAGCTGGAGCATTCGGAGATGTTCGTTCCGTTGAGCGAGAATGGTGCATTAGAAACTTGTCCGTTCCCCATGAACCTCGTGTTCGTAAGATTTATCGGTACTTGTGAAGCAAAGGGCCCGGGGGTTGCCGGGAAACGTGTTAACGCGGCAAACCCACGGCACCACGGGGCTGGTACTTACGAAGCACCCGTCCTTGGGTTCCGTGGGTTGCCGCGTTAACATGTTTCCCGGCAGCCCCACGGCACCACGGGCCCTCTGCTTCATAAGTACCGATTTATCTGCAGTCTAACGTTCCCATATATACGATCGAAGTCGGCTAGCATTCATGAATACTTAAGAAAATAATACACTGATGTGTGGAGTCATGAAACTAGCAAATGAAATAATGCGTCATATAGCTTTATAATGCGTCATATTCTTCTTCTTCTTATTCTTTAGCGTCTGTCCCGCATCGTCGCGGGGTTCGCTCTTCTGGTGTTACGACGCCACCTTTCCCGATCCTGCGCTTGATCAGGGTGGACACCAGCTACTTTCATGTCCGTGTGTAACGTATCGGACCAACGCTGCCTCGGGAGTCCTCTAGGTCGCTTTCCAGATACTTCCAACTCGAGACCTATCTTGCGGACGCTGTCTTCTTTCCCACGCAGAACGTGGCCGTACCATCGCAAGCGAGCTTCGCGCATCTTGTCCGCTATCGGCGCGACACCGAACTTCTGCCGAATAGCATCATTTCGAATACGGTCCATGTGCGTGAGTCCAGCTGTCCAGCACAGCATCCTCGTCTCCATGACGCTGAGGCGCGTTTCAACTTCCTTGGTCGCTGGCCAACACTCAGCGCCGTACATCGCTACCGGCCGCACGACGGCTCTGTAAATCTTCGACTTCCTATCGCAGAGCACGCCAGTCAGCGATCGCCACTTGCACCAAGCTGCACTCACCATCCATCAGACCGCCGTCAGACGCTATTGCTGATCCCAGGTATTTAAACACCGAAGTGCGTGCAAGTTCAGTACAATGCGTCATATACCTTCATGAAATAATGCATCATACAGGGTGACCCATAAGTCCAGCAACAAAATTAGGCGACCTTATTGGCTGTCTTTTTCTAATTGCAAAGAACCACATAGCATATACCTAGTGCTATACTTCTGGAAAGTATCATGGTTCTAGCTCCTCTTATTCCAAAGTAATGCGCTCTCACGTAAAACTACCGAACATCTTCCTCTGGCCCGTGGTGGGGTGCTTCTATTCCGATGTGACTAAATTTCGGAAGATTGATTGTTGAACATATGGTATGATGATGTTGTGTAGGGCAGTTTAGAGGCTTCTCATGAGTGAACATTAGATGAACGGACCTGAACTACAATAGAAGAACGCGATTAATTTTCTGATCATACACGATGCAGCGACCAGCTGGAACAAATGCAATATTCAGCCGTGTGCGTAATCTATTACTAAGCAATATGTAGTTTCGAGAAAACTACAAGGAAAGCTCTACAAGTCCACAAGTGAGGCGAAGACTCATCTATAAGGAGAAGAAAGTAGAGAGAAAATTTTGTAAGCGCAGTTGGAGCGCGTCGTACGAAATGGGTATTCAGCCTCGGCCTCATTTGATGAAAAATTTCTCAAAGTTGAACGATCCCAGAAAGGTCAAAATAATAGTGCGTTTAATGCTACCTTTGCGGGTACCTGATGATATAAACGCAATGGCCACGCATGGCAGGTTTCTGTGATACATGATTTTCCAAAATGTCTCCCCGCACTCCATAGGTTTTTGTGTAAAAATAGTGAAAATCAATAAAAAATATTCGTTTGATGGGAATAAAGACATAATACTACATACTGGAGACTCAGTCACGCTGTTTAAAGGCAAAATGCACATTCTCGTAAAGCAATTCGTCTAACAGGAAAAGGAAAGGACGTGGTAGCAGTTCTCAGTCCATCTGCAAAATATTGCACCTGCGAAAGACTAGGTGTGAAATTCCTGAATCTTCAGATTTTCAGTCTTTATTTATTAACCATCTTAAAGAGAATGTCTTGCTCTATAAAGCCTGGGAAAACTATTGTTCAATATCCTCTTTGAAACGAATAAGAAATGAACTCCGTACGAGGTGCTGCGACGCGAGCTGCAAAGCAGCCCACACGATCTGAAGGCTCTTATCAATCCAGGAGTGGTCCCTTATGAATAATACCGCTCCACCATGATCTACAAACCATGGGCAAACACTATTTAAAAGTGCACCAAATTTGGTCCTTTCTTAGCCTTTTTACACGCCCATGTTTTTATTGCAGGACTTATGTGCACCCTATATATCTTTCGGCTTTCTTCAATAATGGTGTCGTTCTGTCAAGGCCCTTTAAAAAGCTTTCATTTCTCGACTTACGAGCCTCTAAAGTGGCTCTCATTTAATTACACCAAAGGTAGAGTGCTGAAATAAATCAATTTCCATGTAAAATGTTGGTCGCAAAAACAACCAGACAAGGCGGTGTTAATGCAGAAAAAAGCGAAGCTGGTTCGAAAGCCGCTTAATCTGCCGCTTCTTTACCCACTGACGCGCAGCGCAACTTCATTGCTTGGAAACAATCTGTTTGAATCGGCTACATAGCGTTCGATAGTGCACACCTTCGGCTTAAGAAGAACGATGCGAAATGGACAAAAAGGAAGCCAGTCGATTACCTAAAGACAGCAGAGAGCAGCTAGATGTACCCTATAGAAATAATGCCATATGGGAAGTTTTAAAGCGAATCTTGGCAAAATAATGAAGTCATACATTAGTCATAGCTCCTTTACATACAGCCTATAGGCACCTCATTTAAGCCTCAGGATCAGCGAAAGCATAGTGAACAAAAGCTCCTCTTATAACATCTACAATTCTGTGGGCATTTTACTCACCTCGCGTATCCTTGTCTTTACATGCAGTGCGTTTCACCTCCATACCATAATATATGCAGTTCAATTGCACTGAATAATAGACGGATGAAGGTCAAAACTGCGGTAATGGATTCCATTTGGGATGCGCCATGCATTCTACTTCTACGTGTTATTCGTGTTATTATGAACAAAATTTGACTGGTATTTGGCCTGAACATTGGCATGGAGTGGAGAGAAAGCCGATGGAAAGGTGAGTGTTTTGTCCCTTCCAGTGAAGTCTGCAACCAATTTTCACCGGCCCTGGAGGGACGGAGTGCTTCAACCATCTTTTCTTCTGTTAAGCCTACCTTGTGGAATGTCTGAACTGAAGAGCTGACATCAGACCGACCTACAGTTTAATCGCTTCTCGACCTTTTAGTAAAGATCAGAGTTTAGTTCAATTTGTCCGATGTAGTCCTTCAAGAACAACTACGATAGCTGCTATGTATAATAAGCAGGGATGTGCGGAATTTCCGTTTCCGTGTTCCGAATTCCGGTTTCCGGCTATTTTGGGCTCTTCCGTTCCGTTCCGTGTTCCGCCTGTTTTTGCGCCGGAAGGCGGAAACGGAAATGGGCACTGTTCCACATTAGTTTTATATTGAACACAATCAGCGTATCAGTTAAAAAATTCTCCTTCATATAATTGTGAGAGAAATACTTTTTGACAGCTCTAGTATTAATGATCTTGAAATTGGTTAGACTAGCAAGAAAACACTCAGAAATGGCAACGGCTGGGTGCAGGGCAAAATTAATGTGCCACAAAGGCTACGCATGCATTGTGTCAAAGAAAGTGCAGTCAACATTTGAATGATCAAAAATTTCTTGATCCACTAGTTACAAATAGCTACAAAAACTTTGTAAGCATACAGCGCAGTGTCATAAAACAAAGGGTTCAGTGAAGGTTGTGGCAGTTGTCCGCTCCAAGATTACATCAGTGTTCCTGATCAATGGTGCAAATTTCAATTTTTAATTTCGTTAGGTGTGATATTCATCCATATCGCGTTATGCATCACATTTTTCAATGAAGCATCACGAATATCTACTATAAATTGTTATTTTGATTGACTATGGTGACTTATTGAACTCTGCCACAAAAGCATTGCTTCGAGAACCATCTAGGAACTGTCCAGCTGTGTCACCTTGGGCATAGGATTTCTAGGCTGGCACAGAGTGAATATTCCTGTGGAAGTGTAGACTCACCATGACTATAAAAATTGAAATTTGCACCTTTGATCAGGAACACTGATGTCAGTCATCCAGTTATCATCTTAGATCCCAAAATAAATTTTGAGTACTAGTTTTGGTGGCGCAATGTAACTGCTAATGTTGAGCATGCAGATATCTGTGCAGTCACCAAATGGTCCGTGATGCCACAGGTTTCTAAAAGTGTTGAGAGGAATCTCTTTCCTGGTCGGAAAATGATCTAGGTGGCTACTCCAGTTTTAAATGTGGGTCCGTAAGTAACCTCAAGTGATTAAGTCGGTTAAGTCTACCGTTCAAAAAATACCTACATCAAAAAAGTCAGCGAAAAACCCGTCGCAGGAACTTGCTATGAAAAGACTGCGTGCTGAAATAGTGAAATAAGCCCCTGAATTTGTTTTCGTTTATTGATCAATCATAGCTAAAAGGTTATCATACCAGTATTATGAATTCATGCTTCGTTATGTTGTGTTATGATGAGGATGAGCATTAGTCTGTGGATGATTCTGCTGCTTGCAAAGTTCTGAACAAGAAAAGGTGCAATAGAAGCCGCTTCTGACGCCGTTTCAGACGCACTTTTGAAAAAATGGCGAACATGTGTCATTTCCGTTTCCGCGTTTCGTATTCCGGTTTCCGGCGATTTTTGGGCGTTTCCGTTCCGCCTTTCGTCTTCCGCTTTTTCCAGAAAAATTTCCGCACATCCCTGATAATAAGGATGAGCAGGTTTCCGTAAAATCTATTAGAGCGAGGTTAGCAAGAAGAACGATACGGAGTCTTTTTGAGACGCACCGTGGATTCAGTGATTTCGAAAATCTATTAGGTTGGAATGAAGTCTCTTCACACTTCGAAAAAATTTTTACCGTCCTCCTTGTGAACACACTACCCAGTATTGATTGCGGATTTCATACTCCTATCACACTTGTCTACCGTTCGCCCGCGGTAACAGGTCAAGACCCTTCTTGTACAGTACCGGACATGTCGTTTGGTCATTGGCCGGAAAGACCGCGCAGGTCAACACAGGCCGCTTGTGAACGGTCCAAAGGGGCCTTTTTGACTAACTTCTTTAGAAATCAAGTACTCGTAAAAGTCCATATATTTAAATTTAGCAGCTTGAGCTCTATCTTTCGGTATATAAATCTTAGTAGAGCTGAACAATGCATATAGGCCCGACAGAATCAATCGAGTGAGTGCGATAACCTGTAGAGCGATCGCTTGGGGAGTTTTATCGGAGATACCCAGCACTCCTAATCAGCAGTTGCTCTAAGACTATCCGTCTTGCATTTAGAGCGCGCCTTGAGCAATGAATATAGGTTCGAACCTATCAATCGAGTGGGCGCGACAGCTCGCAAGCTTGCATGTGCGGGTGGGTTCGGAGCGCAACAACTCTGTCGAGATCGAATCGTTCCGTCTGCTGCTCATGGATTTTGTAAGTAGTACAAAGCTTTTGTAGTCCGCAAAAGTAGCCGTTGTAGCTTCTAAACAGGCGAAATTATAGCGGTGCGAAAATGCAGGTTAGCCTTGAGTGACACGATCTTTCCGATTTCAGTCGATCACTGCAAGAGATTCGATGAGCTGACGGCCTACAAATGCATAGGCAAGTAGATCACTTAAGGCACGTGACGATGAAGTGCTCACAACTTTTCAGCTGCCTAACCTGCTTTAGTCCGAGCCGCCATTTTAGAGCGGCGGAGGGCAGCGGTGAAGTTTCTCCCGGCCTTACTGGCACACATTCGAGTTTTCACCCCTTTCTGTTCAGCTTGGGAAGCTCTATCGAATGGTGTCACTCCCAGTCAATTCTGAAAATATCGATTTTTTGACAATTTCCCAACGAAGGCGTGAGCGCCCTAGGTCGAACCTGCGCGGACAATGACGTCATCGAAAATCGATATTTTCGAAATTTCCAAATTTCATCGTCCAAAATCATCCTGGGGAGGTGCACTAATTACAAATCCGACGATTGAATTTGAATTTTTATTTGAAAATTCCGCCAGTTTCGGTAAGTTTTTGATTTTGTTCTGGATAACTAAGGATGGTCGGGTCAGGATAACCGATTTTGTTCAAACTTCATTCAAGAGCAGGGGTTATTTGGGGGGCCGAACACGATGCCGAAATCTATTTGGCCGATTATGGCAGAGGACCACCCATACCGATAACTGAGGGTGACCGGTGACCCTGACCCGACACCCTCAAACGGCAGGTAACCTACCGAAATCGGCGGAATTCTCAAAAACGGACTTCGGATTCGTAATCAGCGCCCCAAATAACCCACTAGATGACTTGGGACGAGAAAATTTGGCCAATTTCGAAAATATCGATTTTGAATGACGTCATTGTCCAGGCTCGGCCTAGGGCGCACACGCCCTCGATGGGAAATTGTGAAAGAATCGATATTTCGAGAATTGACTGAGAGTGACACGATTCGATAGAGCTTCCCAAGCTGAACAGAATGATACCATTGCGAGTGGTGAAAGTTCAAATCTGGACGAGTAAGGGCGGAAGAAACTTCAGCTCATCGCGTCTTCCCGCAGTCGAAAAAATCGTGTCACACAAGGCTAACCTGCATTTTCGCACCGCTATAATTTCGCCTGTTTAGAAGCTACTAGGCACTTTTGCGAACTACTAAAGCTTTGTACTGCCTACAAAATCCGTGAGCAGCAACCGGAACGATTCGATCACGACAGAGTTGTTGCGCTCCGAACACGGCGGCGCGTGCAATTTGATAGCTGTCCCGCCCACTCGATTGATAGGTTTAATCTTATATCTATTGCTTACGGGGCACTCCAAATGCAGCCTTGGAGCAATTCCTGAATAGGACGGCTGGGAATTTCCGATAAAACTCCCCAAACGATCGCTCTACAGGTTGTCGCACCCACTCGATTGATTCTATGCATTGTTCAACTCTACTGAGATTTATATGTCAAAAGATAGAGCTCAAGCTGCTGAGTTCAAATATATGTTTATTTTCACAAGTACTTGATTTATAAAGAAATTGTTCAAAAAGGGCGCTCTGGACCGTTCCAAAGCGGCCTATGTTGACCTGCGCGCTCTTTCCGGCCAATGACCAAAAGATATGTCCGGTACTGTACTTCGTTATCTATCCAATCTTCCGGACTCAGTGCCAGATTTACCTCATGACCATTTTCGGCACGTCATTTCTCATGAATTCATTAAAGGATCTACAGCACGTCAGGCAGTCGACCAAATTAACGATATATATGGCTTGGGATCTACTACTCGTCGTGCCTGTTCTGAGTGGTTCGGAAAGTTTTTGAAGGGAGATGATTCACTCGAGGACAAAGCAAGGTCAGGAACGTCAACTGAATTGGACGACACTGAACTACTCCATCTTCTTCGTACCGATAGTGGGCAGGTGACACGTCAACTGGCAGAGAAGCTCGAAGTGCCTCATAGGACAGTGGGAATCCTTCTGAAGGGTCTTGGATTTGCATGGAAATTTGGAGCTTGGATTCCACATGCCCTGTCAGACATTCAGTGCAAAACCATGTGTTGCAAGACTCACAGGAGAAGCAATAAGGGAGCTGGGCTGGGGGAGGGTAATGCCACATTCACCGTATAGCCCTGACCTCGCCCCACCCGACTACCATCTCTTCCGTGCTTTCAAGCAAGAAATTGGAGAAGAATATTTTGAAACGGATGAAGACCTCAAAAATCGGATTCAGCAGTGGTATGACTCCAGAACTGCATTCCTTTAATCGAAAGGAATTAGAAAAGTACCAGCCTTTGGAAGAGTGTAGTAGAACAAAATGGAGTTTGCCTTAATTGACTTGACATTGCAGTTGTGAAGTAATAAATCTTTGAAAGAATGAAAAGACTTTTTTCCAACCTAATAGAACCTCACAAATTACTGCCACCTAATGACCATACGTCTCGGAAACTTCTACACGCGCCTGTGCACATCCACATTGTACGACAAAAATGGAGAGGACCCTGTTGGAAGCGCGACTATTGAGAAGAGCCATCAGGAGCCGAAGCTTCGTCGATGTTGAAGAATCGGATGTCGACAGCATGGAACAAGTCGGCGCAAATTGGGTGGTCTGGTCATATGATGTGCTCTTCACTTGGACCCATTGAGTTAGGGTAAAGCTTGATGTTTAGCAATCGCATAGAGAGCCGTACTGTGGCAGATGTGTTTTGGAAGATGGGTTGGTAGTGTGCCTTGGTTTAAGGAAAGGATTAATTTTTTCGAATCTTTGGTGGTCTTTGTGTTTCTCGCTAAGTTGTACTCCCCAGATGTAGCAAAGGCAATTTGACAGTGACAAGCAGCTTCGATCACTGAAGAATACGTGAACACGAAACTGAATTCATAGTTTTGAATGCTGACCGTCCCATCTTCTGCTCCACTTGCACTTTGTAAAAATTTCGCAGTTCCTTCCTAGTGATAATGCAAACGCTTATTTAAAATTTATAGGATTTTCTGCAATGCACACCGATTTCTTGAAGCGCTCACTACTGAGTGATAACCGAAGGTCTCACTTGTCACGGACATATTTCTCTACATGAAGGAGACAGCGTTAGGAATCAAATGGCACCACATAAAATTTCGGATCCCGATTATTGTATTACGTTGTCCTATAAGTCCCCGCCATTTTTTTGAACGATTCACCTCAGATTCCGCCGGCGGTCTCTTGCATTGCGCTGCATAGCTTTCGAAAGAGAATGATTGCTCTATCAGAGCATGTATTGCATTTCTTTTTCATCATGAAATTTGTCAATTTCTAGGTCGTTGAAGTGAAAAAGTGAAAAGTAGCCATTTGCGCACTTGTTCTCTCTGCGTAGGTTTGTAATTTTTTGCGCAGTTTTTTACAGCATTTGGAAGACAATGTTCTATACTACAAGAATATGTGTTGGTCCTATTTTCTCACTTGCCCTTTATTGATTTTTAGTCCATCAAATTGGGAATTCCGACTTTTCCGTCCGAATTTTTGCCGACAGCTCCTCTTTGTGGTTGGACTTTTTTGCTTGGTGTTATGTGTTGTTTGGAAGAGGATGTCTTGCTCAGTAAGAATTTGTGTCGCGTTTATTGGCTCACGCTGATTTCTGTCGAATACCAACAAATGAAGAAGGAGAAGGAGTTGTTGGTGAAGACGATTTTCTTGTAGAGCAAGACATTCTCTTTCGAACGACATATAACACAAACCCAAAAAGTCCAACCACAGAGCAGGAGCTGTTGGCAAAAATAACCATCCTCCTTCCGACGTCACAATTTGATGGCCTAAAAATCAACAAAGGACAAATGAGCAAATAACACTAACACACATTCTTGTAGCACAGAACATTGTCTTCCAAATGCTATAAAAAACTGCGCAAAAAATTACAAACCTAAGCGGAGAGAACAAGTGCGCAAATGGCTACTTTTTCACTTTTCACTTCAACGACCTAAAAATTGACAAATTTCATGATGAAAAAAGAAATGCAATACATTTTCTGATAGAGCAAATCATTCTCTTTCGAAAGCTATGCAGCGCTATGCAAGAGACTGCCGGCGAAATCTGCAGTGAATCGTTGAAAAAAACGGCGAAGACTTATGGGACAACCTAATACTAGGTTGGAAATTAAGTCCCCGCCGTTTTTTTTCTAAACTGTATCCTGAATTTCGCTGAAGTTTTCATAGCGTGAGACACCTTCCAAAAGAGAAGCATTTTCTCCATCACAAAGTATGCTTTGATTTCTTACCATTTCAATTTTCACAATTTTTGGTCATTAAAGTGGAAAGTCAAGAAAATAAAAAATGAAGTTCGCCGTCAGCTCCTCCTGCTTACGTTTGAGTTTTTTTGCAGAAACTTATATGCCGTTAGAATGATGATTTGCTCCATAAGAAAGTGTGTTGAGTTTTCTCGTTGAATTGGATTTTCGTTAAATTTTAGGACATTAATGTGGAGGGTCAGGAAGGCACGCTTTACTTTTACCAACAACTACTACTCTTTGGTTAATTATTCGGCTGTTACATGTCGTTTAAAAGAGAATGGTTTGCGCTATCAAATCGAATGTTGTGTTTACTTTTCAACCTGATTTTTGTCAATTTTGTCAAGAAAAGGAAAAAATGACCTTTAACAGCAGCTCCTTCTTCTTCAATTTTTTCGAACGGTCATATGTCACTTAAAAGAGAATGTTTTACTCTATCAGGATATATTTATTTACTTATTTATTTATTTATATATAATGCTTTTGGTTGTTCTGAATTTTGCTAATTTTCAGGCCGACAACGACATGTAGTCAAAATGGAATGAAAAACTAACCAGAGGGCCTAACTCTTCTGGACTTTTCACTTTAATACCCTGAAACTCAACGAAAATCAAAATGAACTAAAACAGCAAACATGCGGTCTTGTAGAGCACCAACATGTGGCCAGATTCATCAATGATACCCCTGGTATCATCTCACGGCGGATTCACCATATCGGCCTACTTACGAGGAAGGTCAAAGAGGTCACCGTGGAGTTTCTCAAAGCGACCTATATAAGGTTGTAGAGCGTTGTCTGGGAAGCACCATAGGGGTTTCGAAATTTCCTGCGGACCTCTGGGTAGGTCAAGAATGGCAAAAAACTGTACCGCTTCAGTGCGGGCCGATAACGCAAAACTGACGCCTGGGATACCCTTGTCGTGCCCACAAATAGTCCTGCAAAATGTTTGGAGCTTCAATCATTGCTAGAACCTAGGAATTGATTAATTCCTAATTGAAGCGAGACGGCGCATTCACGGGAGGCGCGCGCCACTAGGGAGCCTGTGGTTGGATGGTCGGGTGGTTAGCGCGGCGGACTTGCGGGAGGGAGTCGAGGTTTCGATTCCAGCGGTGTGGTTTCTGCATTGCTGGGTGCACATCTTGCATTTTTGCCACCGTAAAGTGCTTTTCTGTCACGACTAGGTGTCATATTCGATTTCCAACCCTGATTTCAACCTTCTGTGACACGATTTTACTTCAAAACACAAGTCACGCTTATTAATATGCAATAAACTGTTTAACAGGTGTGGTAACGTTCTATAAAACACGCGAAGCAAAGCAGCTTCTGACACCAGCAGCAGCGGATAAATGCCAAGGAAGAGCAGTCGGAAGCTTCCCGGCAGGACGTGTCGACAGGCACTTCATCACTTCAGGGTTAGTCTGCCGGTGTTTAGAAGTGCCCCGGATGCGCGTCCACATATCCAGCTGCCACCCACGCGCGCTACATGTAAGCATACGCTGCTCGCCTACTCAAGCTGGCAACTCTTGGAATGAAGCAAGTGTCTTGGGTTGTGCAATCCTTGTCGTCACTGACCCATTCGTGCACTGCTGTTCCAGGGCTATACGCCGACAGCCGATTTGGAGACAATCTCTTATTGGTTTTGAAGGAGGCTAGTGGATCGTTTCCTCAATGCGGTCACTGGTCGGCACCAAACCTGCTTATAGTGGCAGGAACGAGCCACATCATGACGAAGCAACAAGTGCCGCGTTTCTTTCGAGAATGCGTGGTTGGCTCTTCGGCAGCACCCCTAACCATTGTCCTCCTTGACAGCTGGCATGGGTTCAGGGATCACGAGAACCTTGTCTCCGAAGTGCCTGCTGGAAAAGAGCTTAAGCTGATGACAATACCGCCAGGAGCGACGACCCTTTACCAGCCTCTCGATGTATACTTCTTCCGGCGATTCATGAACATGTGCTCCACTTCCGCTCGGATTTCAACTGCTTCTCAAGACACAATACTTTGAACGTAATCATGAATCGCTTCGGACCAGCTCACTTGATGTTTAAATTTTTAAGGCAATTTTCAAGGCACCCGTCCTTGCAGGTGGTCACTCAGACGCATAGGCAATTCTGCGCTCCGGTATTTCGAAGGTGCGTACGCGTGGGTGGCAGCTGGATATGTGGACGCGCATCCGGGGCACTTCTAAACACCGGCAGACTAACCCTGAAGTGATGAAGTGCCTGTCGACACGTCCTGCCGGGAAGCTTCCGACTGCTCTTCCTTGGCATTTATCCGCT
>OX375868.1:89969215-90025260 GCA_947359475.1 Heligmosomoides polygyrus bakeri | reverse complement strand
CGTAAAAAAAATAGTAAAGTGGTGCATGATTGCGTACAATAGTGTGCATCGAATACTCAGCCAAGGGATGGCAGGTACGCAGGCGGCCGGATTTGGCGCGCAACACCAGGTGTTCGGGGAAGGAAGGAAGGGGGGCTCCAGTCGTCTTCATCGCCGTCGTCATCGACTGCCGCCGTCGTTGTCGTCGCCATCGTCATCGTCATCGTCGACGTCGTCTTCACTGGGCCGTTTCGGGAGTGGCCGTCGTCGTCGGAGTCGCCTGGCTGGGATCTTTTAAGTAGGTGCAAGGATCTGACCCTGTTGAGTTCTTTCGTTGGCTGGGACTAAAACGGGTTAGGGAGGCCATCGACTACTAAGACTTAGGCGGCATTTGTTGCAGAGCCTAGGGTCATAAGTTCAAGTAGTCCTCTGTTCGTTCTGTGTCATTTTTTTTTCCTCGCGTTTTATCCTCGTTGTGTGCTGTTTTTTTTTATTTGTGATAAATTTGTCACTTACCACTCGTGCACTTGTATTCGAACGGTGAAGCCGGTAAATACCTAACTTGGGGGCCAATCAAACCGTTTGATACTAGTGCAAGAGTGATAAGAAGGTTAGCGGCTCCTTGGTGAAAACCTCGAGTGGCTGCTAATTTTTTTTCGCGCTGCTAGCGAGTCAGTGGTTCTTCGAAAGAAGAATCCAACTCGTTGAGACCAGCGTGGTGTCTGGTTCCCCGACTGCGGGAAATTGATAGTGGTACACCCTATTTACTAAGGGTAACCTCTGCCCAAATTTTTTTTGGTGCCAAGGGTGTACATTGCTATCGATTAACGCCGGCGAGGAACCTGACACTACGCGAACGCTGACCGCCTCGTAATGGCTGAGTCGGTGGCTTCAAGCTGTACAAGCAGGCGAAGGACAAATGTTGCAGGTGGTGTGCCACCAGAGACAACAATGGAGGTAGAAGATCAGATGCCTGCCGAGGAGAAGACACGTTTTGAAGAGCTCGATGAGCTAAAGGTTTGTGACCGCCTCATAAAGCGTGTGAAAGAGGGTGAGCTGAGGCTAGTGGCCGAGGTTGCGAAAAGTTTGCGCACATCGGATCCCAGAAGGGAAGCTGTTGAGGAGCTCGCTAGCGCAACCACGCAGGACATCCTCGACCTGGTGAGGATGCTGAGAGAGAGCTGCGAAGTTAGAGCGGAAGAGCGCGAATGCTATGCAGTAGTGACGGCCAGTTTGGAGTGTGAGGGGCCTGAAGAGTTGGTAGCGCACATCCAGCAGCTGGTAGAGAGCTCGTTAGTGGTGAGTGAGGTGAGAGCTGAGTTGGGATGGCGGCAGGAGGAAATAGTAGACAATTGTCTGGCACTGAGAAGTGAAGTCACACAATTGCAGAAGAAACTCGAAGCGCAACGCCTAGAAATCGAAAGGTTGCGCGGTGAGGTCGATCAGACGCAGGCGAGGAGCGGTGAGGATGACACAATCCCTGGTAAGGCTGAAGTCTTCAAACATAAGAGCTGTTTGAAAACACTGCAAAGGTACCGAAGTGCACTGCTGACTGACGATAAATCGTTTCAGATTGGGCGCGAGCGGTGGCACACCGAGAAGGCCTCAACGTCAGTCAACTACGAACCATCTTCGACCAGGACACGGCGGGACAGAGGTCAGTGTTCAGTGTCGAGTGAAAGTGAGAGAAGTGAGCATGGTAGTTGTGCCAGTTGGGAATCTAGCAGACTAGGCAGTAGGCTCACGACGGACTCGGATAAAAGTGATATGAGAGCATATTTAAGGTTCGTGGCGCTACCTGAGGTACGATGCTACTCAGGCAGTGATAGAGATTATTCCTGGGAAAATTTTGTGGAGTCCTTTTCCTTAAAGTATCAAAAAGGGAGTTGGACGTCGGAGGAACTGAGGACACTGTTAAGATCTAAGCTGAGTGGAAAGGCAAAGGCGCAGTATGAAGCATTGCCCAGGGATATTCGAAGAGGCTCATTTGAAGGCATAATGAAAGCGTTAGGCGAGGTGAACAGGGTAGACTCGCAGACGGGAAAAGTAATGGCGCTCGGAAAGTTGAGAAGACTGAGGAAAACCGAGGCGCAGTCCATAGCAGAGTACTGTGTGGAACTCGAACGGCTATCGGCAAAAGCTTACCCGGAGTTAGACGAGAGGGCCCTGGACACGACGAGGGCACAGCAGTTATACGAGCAAGTGGTACACTGGCCCGAATCCTATTACTTCCTGGAAGCAATGGAAGAAGGAGGTAATAACGCTTACGCGAGACTAAAGGAAGTTGCTATGCGCGTGGAAAGGAGGCGGCTGACGATGGACAACGTCAGGGAGCAACGGCAAAGGAAGGCAGAGCCTAGACTGGGCGAGGTTGGAGAAGCAATGGCACACAAGCAAAAGCCTCATTTGCCTCAAGGTATCAAGAATGAGGCAGCAGTGAGTAAGGAGAGTGCGCCACACTCTTCTGCGAGTAAGGAAGCACATGTGCCATTGACGAAAACAGTGAGAAGATGCTACCGCTGCCAAGGCACAACGCATTTAGCTAAAGACTGTCCTCAACGAAGAGAGTTTGGAAGCAAAGCCGCAGAGGTGGAGGCAAGAAATGAGAGTGGTGGAGGTCGGAGGCCGGATGGCGAGGCACCACCATCGTATGGACCGAAGTCTATAACTAAGGTGAAGATTCTTGGTAGAGAGTTTTCCGCCTTGTTGGACACAGGATCGGAAATCTCAATTTTGCCGGAAGTATTTCTGCGACAACTGCGGAAGGAAGGTTGTCGGGTGACGGAGATAGCGGTGGATTCCGCTAGGAAAATACGAGATGCTTCAGGGAACCACATGAAATTCATGGCCATAGTGGAGGTTCCGATGGCTGAAGGAGATAATGAAGAGGTCTGGGTACGTATGCATGTGATGAGGCATAAAAGGCCCGTATTGATTGTTGGGACCAATGCGCTACCCGCGTTGGGGTACAGGTTGACTAGGAACGTAGAGAAGGAATGTGCGGTTCCACAAGAGAACAGTCAACCGGTGGAACAGCCTCAGGTGGTGGAGACTGGCAACGGCCACATCAAGGCAGTGGTGAAGCAGAGAGCATATGTAGCCCCGGGAGAAGTGAAGTGGATCTCTGTGACAGGAGGGCCACAAAGGAGCGAGTGTGTATTTGTTTCCGGATCGGAGTGCCTATACTCAGGACTGTGTGCGCTCGATGAGACGGGAGTAGCAGAAGTCCAGGTTTGGAACCATACTGCGGAGCCTTTGGTAATAAAGGCAGGGCAAGAAGTGGGCACATGGGAGACGGAGGAGACCGCGTATTCGAAGGTAGTAACAAACCAGGCAACGACAGATATGCTTGTTCTGGGAAAACCAGCTCTACCGCCTACCGAAAGAAGGCGCGTGTTGGAGGAATACCTCTGCGCAAACAGTGAATCGGTGGCGCTGGAACCGACTCTGTGGAAGGTAGTGGAAAAATTTAACGCGGTGTTCGCTGTCGAGGATCGGGAGCTAACTCAGACGAGCCTGGTAGTGCATGAGGTGGACACTGGAAGTACCGCACCGATCCGCCAAAAGACACGTCCAGTACCCATCGGCGCAAGGGCTGAGTTCAAGAACATGATCAAGGAGCTTCTGGACAGGGGAATTATTGAGGAATCGGAATCCGACTGGGCGTCGCCAGTGGTGCTAGTAAAGAAAAAAGACGGGTCGCTGAGGTTATGCATTGACTACAGAGAGCTCAATAAGCATACCAAGCAAGACGCGTACCCGCTGCCGCGGATTGAGGTTATGTTGCAGAGTCTGAGGGGGAAGAAGTACTTCAGTACTCTCGACATGGCGGCAGGGTACTGGCAAATACCCTTGTCGGACGAGGCGAAAAGAAAAAGCGCGTTCACTACGTCCGAGGGTTTGTTCCAATTTAGGGTGTTACCCTTTGGATTGTGTACCTCGCCGGCCAGATTCCAGAGGCTGATGGACGCAGTGCTAGGACCGTTGAGAGATAAGGAGGTGTTCGTATATATAGATGATATTTTGATTGCGACGGAGACGAAAGAGAGACACCTCGAAGTCTTGGAAAGCGTACTACTGGCACTGCAGAAGGCCAACCTGAAGTTAAAGCCTCAGAAGTGTGTCTTGATGAGGGAGAGAGTAGCGTTTCTGGGCCACGAGATTTCGGGCGAGGGTGTGCATGCAGACCCAGGAAAGGTTGAGAAGATAAGAAGTTATCCGAAACCGAAGGGCGTTCCGGACGTAAGGACGTTTCTAGGAATGTGCGGCTATTACCGCAAGTTTATACTCGGTTTCTCGCAAATAGCTCGACCGTTGTTCGATCTGACGAGCAACAAGGCGAAATGGGCGTGGGAAGACGCGCAAGAGAGCGCGTTCCAGACCCTGAAGGATAAGCTGACAACAGCTCCGGTGTTGATGCAACCGGATATAGATGCGGCCAGGTCAGGAGAGAGACCGTACGTGGTCTATACAGATGCATCGCAGATAGGAATAGGAGCAGTGCTATCGCAGGAGGGGAGAGATGGTTTCTTACACCCCATCTGTTTCGCCTCGAAAAGTTTGTCCAGTGCAGAAAAACGTTACCACGTGACTGATTTAGAGGCGCTGGCCATCGTTTTTGCACTGCAAAAGTTCCACTACTTTGTCTACGGGATGCAAGTAGTAGTGCGAACAGATCATTTGCCACTGATGGCACTGTTCAAGAGACAGAATGTATCACCCAGAGTACTGCGATGGGCATTAGAACTGCAGCAGTACAAGCTGACGATGGAGTACGTCAAGGGCAAAGCGAATGCTGTTGCGGACGCTTTGTCGAGAGGGATACCTGTCGATGGTAAAGAGGAGATAGTGAGGCATCCAGGAGAAGACAAGGTGGTTTGCGTGGCCACGGAGGAAGTACAATCCGAATGGATGCAAGAGCTCGCACAAGACTGCGATTATGGAAATATCTTGAAAAACTTGCAAGAAAACAAGTTAGACGAGGAGGTCAGACTCCCAGGAATGGGAAGGAAGCTCGCGGTAGCGGACTTTACAGTAGAGGGAGGAGACCTGAAGCTGATAAAGGCGGATGGCGCCACGGTATTGGTAGTGCCCAAGTCTAAGCGCAGAGCCGTCTTTGATGAAGCACACCAAGGATGTCTAGCAGGACATTTCTCAGCGAGAAAGATGCTTGCAGTCTTAAAGAAGAAGGTCTTCTGGGAGACCATGGACAAGGACGTAGCGGCTTGGGTGCGAGGGTGTAGAAAGTGTCTGTTAACTAATCCTCGACCTACTACCACTCCACCGCTAAAACCGTTCGTAGCTAGAAGGCCCTTTGAGTGCGTGTGTGCGGACATTCTGGAAATGGGGCTGAGTGCGAGTGGAATGAAATACATACTGGTAATGGTGGACCATTTTACAAAATGGTTAGGAGCGTACCCTATTGCGGACAAAAAGGCGAGTACTATCGCACAAGTAGTCTTCCAGAGGTGGGTGTGCGAGGGAGGCCGCTGGCCCCAACAGCTGCACACAGATCAGGGTACTGAGTTTGAGAATGACCTGGTAAACGAACTAGCTAGGATATCGGGTATCAGGCACACCGTTACCAAGGGATACAATTCGAGAGAGAATGGCGCGGCAGAGCGCGCCATAGGAACGTTGCAGCGAATCTTGAAAAAGAAGACAGAGCGGCCTGAAGATTGGGATGTGATGCTGCCAAACGCTGTGTTTGCCTACAACGTAACACCGCATACGGCGACCGGAGAAAGCCCTTTCTTCTTGCTCTATGGCTTCGACCCGGTAGTACCAATGAATTCAGTGCCAGATAGCAGAGTCCCGCTGGGAGAGATTGATGTGGACGACTATAAGACTCAACTGATCCGTGGCATGCGGATCATTCGAGATGAGGTCTACGCGCAGGCCGAAAGATACAGAGCGGGAATGAAAGCGTACTACGATAAGAAGCAGCATGTAGCGGAGACACGCGCTCCTGAGGTGGGGGAGAGAGTCTTCATGAAGCTGCCGAGAGAACGTGGGCAGGCGAAGCACCCGAAGCTAGCGTGTGAATGGGAAGGCCCCTATAGGGTTATTGAAGCTAGCGAGAACTCTGCCTTGATCACGCGGATAGGGGTGAACGAAGAACCGGTGCGCGTGCAATTTGACTTGTTGCTCAAGTGTCCGAAGGAAATTGGAGATGAGCCTGTCAGAAACCAGACTAGCAGAAAGAGGGGTCGTAGACCTAAGGAGAGAGAGAGAGGAGTATGTCGTGTTGCGATGGCCGTAGTTGACGAAAATTTTTGTAGGCTGGAGAACGACTACGACGTCGACGACGACATGCACTTTCTGCACTTGAGGTTCCGGTGCGATGGACAACCATTTCCAGCGGTGGATGGACGTCCGGGATTTCCCTTACCGTCGTGTCGTGTCAGTCAAATGACGATAGTGAGCGACATGCTACCCACCGTACCGCCACCGGCAGCGGAAGAGAAGGTGGAATGCGTGCTGGATGCAGCGCGTGTGCTGGCGGTATGGTGGGGTACCGGTTCGATCTCGGAGAAGTGTCGGCGTATCATGGACAAGACGTACCTCGCAATCAACCCGAAGGCAGTGGCGGTAGCCTATTCGTTCTTTAGAAGGAGATGTACGCACGTGGCCGTTATGTCCGGAATGGTACCTGCGGAGTCGAGATTAAACCACAAGGGTTTACGCGGCTGGCCATGGGATATAACGAGGATCGTGGAACAGGGCTGGAATCTGAGCCGTGCCATGGAGTGGACCGCGCAGGCGCAAAACCTGGCGGAGGAGGACCAGCACGCGAGAATCGTTATATTGATTCCGGAAGTGCTCCACAGACTTACGTTCTGTGTCAAAGGTCCCAGGACCACTTTGTTTTACTATCGGTCTTTCCGAGAAATCCGACGTAACAACAACGTCATCTTCGCGGACGAGGTTGGGCAGGTGGTGATAGTTTTGCCACCGAAAGAGCCTGATGACTCGTATTCGTGGATACAGCTCGTGAGTGCTGTAGATTTGTGGTTCAGATGTGGAGCCCAAATTTGGATGGTGAATGGGCCGCGCTCCGGCGAGGATGGCAGCTGGAACCGCCTGAACGAGAAGGCCCGAGGGCACGTACTCGGTTATCTGGATCATCATCCGGAATTCGTCGCACAATGGCACGACCTTGTCCCCGCAGAGGCAGGAAGAGTCAAGGCGTCCATGGCGTGTCTTCGCGTTGGCCTAGTACACGACCCGATGAAATGGTGGGACGTCACTTCGGCTATGGAGTTCTATGGTCAGTTATGTACGCAAATGCAGAAGTATGGTCTGATATTGGAAGCGCTTCAGGTGCCTAGGTCATTGAGGCCGGCAGGTAAGCCGCTGGTCGGGAGTCGAGGCCCCGGATCGTCAGGAGCGCCGGCGATCAAGGATGGCCGCGTCTCTAAGAGGCATCTGAAACGGGTAGAAAAGCGACAAGAGAGAAGTCGCTGTAGGGCGGCCGAAAGGGCTCTGCAACACATGTCCGTATAAGCGGTGATCTGAGGACAGATCAGTTTTTTTTTAAGGAGGGGCATGTGGTGGCGAGAGAAGTAGGCGTAAAAAAAATAGTAAAGTGGTGCATGATTGCGTACAATAGTGTGCATCGAATACTCAGCCAAGGGATGGCAGGTACGCAGGCGGCCGGATTTGGCGCGCAACACCAGGTGTTCGGGGAAGGAAGGAAGGGGGGCTCCAGTCGTCTTCATCGCCGTCGTCATCGACTGCCGCCGTCGTTGTCGTCGCCATCGTCATCGTCATCGTCGACGTCGTCTTCACTGGGCCGTTTCGGGAGTGGCCGTCGTCGTCGGAGTCGCCTGGCTGGGATCTTTTAAGTAGGTGCAAGGATCTGACCCTGTTGAGTTCTTTCGTTGGCTGGGACTAAAACGGGTTAGGGAGGCCATCGACTACTAAGACTTAGGCGGCATTTGTTGCAGAGCCTAGGGTCATAAGTTCAAGTAGTCCTCTGTTCGTTCTGTGTCATTTTTTTTTCCTCGCGTTTTATCCTCGTTGTGTGCTGTTTTTTTTTATTTGTGATAAATTTGTCACTTACCACTCGTGCACTTGTATTCGAACGGTGAAGCCGGTAAATACCTAACTAATTACCCCATTCAACCAAGCCTTCCTTACCCTGTGAGGACGGGACATCCTGTAGAAGTATTAGGTCATTGCGTATGAAATGGCGGCACTATTGTACTTTCACAACTCGGTGGAGGAGAGGTCGAAAAAAAAAATTCGCCCAAACTTCTGCTAGGGGGTGGGGTATTTGGGGTGCTGGTCACGAATCCGAGATCCGTCTTCAAAATTACGGCCGATTACGGTAGGTGCGGGTGACTAAGGCTCCTAAGGTCATGGTCACCGATTTCGCCCGAACTTCGGCTAGGGGGTTATTTGGAGTGCTGATCACGAATCTGATCGATCAAAGAATGAACCCTTTCTAACAGATAAACTAGGGATTATATCCCGCCCTGGCCCGACCCGGCACGTCCTTTTGTAACATCTCCATATACCTGCAGGTTGGTATATCTGCATGGAGTTAATTAGGGCATAGAGCCGTTGCGAGCAATCCCAACCTTCTAAGCCATTCCTGGAAATCGGCTGCGTCCATGTTTAGCTTCTCAAAAACGTCCTTCAGCTTGATGTCGCGCAGTTCTTCCTGGCGGCGGTTGTGAACAGTGCCTGGAGGGCCACGATGCTTAGATTGCTATCTCTCGATTAAGCCTTCGCCTATCGAAGAATTTCCCGCAATAATGGTTTCCCGCTGATTTGAAGATTTTCAGGCGATCGCTGCAGGACCGCTTGCATGCTGTGCTCACCCGTTGCACCACAGACAACGCCTACAGCCGAAGTTTGGGCGAAATCGGTGATCATGACCTTAATCACCCTTACCTACCGTACTCCAGCGTAAAACGAAAAACAGGTGTCACATTCGTGATCTGCACCCCAAATAACCCCCTAGACGAAGTTTGGGCGAAAATTTTTTTCGACCTCTCCTCGACCCGTGGAGTTGTGGCAGTACAATAATGCCGAACTGACTGTTTTGCTACCTCAATTTCTGGTCAATTTTTCGTGGCTACGAATGTTCCCTTTTCAGGCATTGTATATAGTTTCTGAAAGCGGAGAATCTCCGTTTCCTAGTATTTCTAGCTTTTACCACGTAATTGCCTATTGCCGAGTTTTTGACGTCGTTTTTACAGTATGAACCAACATGGTATTCGGGTGCTCTACTTATATGGATGGAAAAGAGGACGCAACGAAGCGGTCGCAGCTCGTTACACCAACGCTGCATTTGGGGAGGATTCCCCCCCCCCCCCAACAAAAAAAGAGACGAAAATGAGTAAAAGAAGGTAAAGTATGTGAGTAATAACTCACCTCTCTTAATAACTCCACCTTTAACGTTATCCATCATCGGCTTCACCAGTGTGTATATCGACCTCTGATAGAAGAGACTGAGGAATTCGGATCTATCCGACTTCTGCATAGAGACCATGTTGTCGGGATCAAGTAGAGTTCGGAGAACCTGAAATTCGGGAACTGTCGAGGAAGTCGGCCTCGAGCCTCTAAAGATTCTTACCTGAGAAACCTGGCTGCCTGACGTCAATTCGGGATCACGATCCGTTTGCATGTGAACCAGAAGACGATTCAGCAGCACGTCGTCCTGAAGACAGCAGCATTACAATGCTAGGTGACGCGG
The DNA here is from genome assembly GCA_947359475.1 of Heligmosomoides polygyrus bakeri. Taxonomy (NCBI): domain Eukaryota; kingdom Metazoa; phylum Nematoda; class Chromadorea; order Rhabditida; family Heligmosomidae; genus Heligmosomoides; species Heligmosomoides polygyrus. The sequence continues at coordinate 90,015,575 of OX375868.1, read as the reverse complement.
TCTTCACATACGATCGTTAAAACACCTACATCACTCTTGTCCTTGGCCTGCCTCAATAAATAGTCCCTGACCAGCTGCGGGCTGTGATCAACCAGCAGCGCCAGCATGTCCACTATGGTGATTCGTGTCTCGGGATCCGGTGATTTTATACACGGCTCTATCGTACCCAGTACATCATTCGCTTGGAGATTCTGAAACGCGAAACATGAACTTTTCGAAAGGCATTGGACACCACAATGCCCACCAAAACACTCACACCCCTGCAACGTTTGTTTCTAATTGTTTCCGACAAAATTTTGCAGTTTTGAGCTCGGATTCATCAATCGGAAGGTATTGGAAGAGGTATTCATCAACGACTTACGTAACTTTAACGAAAAACTGTACGCGAAAAGCTCGGATAACGCAGCTTATCACTCACCATATCGCTTGATAAGTCGCGTTATCTGAGCTTTTCGCTTACAGTCCTCCGTTAAAGTTACGTAGGTCGTAGATGAATCCGGCCTATGGAGTGAAAAGCATGTCCAAGTCAAGGGAGGACGGCGAAGCCAGATTCGCAGGATTCTCTTCGACTGGGAGAAATATTGAAAAAATCGCTAATTCAATCGGAAATTCCTCTCGGATTACTCGCGATTTCGTATTTTCTTGATGACGTAGTTTCAGGCCTCATAAGTTTATTTTCAGGAGCAGAAACAGCTCACAGGATCTTGTGAGAACAGCTGATCTCAGTGGAGCGCGTTTTTGTAAATAGGACGCGAAACGGTATCAGGTATGCGGATGTTCCCACGGCGATCGATGGGTTTTCTCGACACACTGCTATACCGCTATATGTGGCGGTAAGGTTTATCATGAATGCCACATCGTGGACACATCCATCCCTATACCCAGCATACCCGCTGTTATGCGCGTTGATGAACCCAGTCCCTTTTTTCTAACGCAGCTTTTATGGACTTTCTGATCCTCATACTGGTCGCTGAAAGGAAAAGCTTAGGCTAGATTCATAGAAAGCAGAGGATTTATTTCACTGTTTCGTCACTCTAATCGTTGAGCGAAGTGCTGCAATTGCCGTAGCTCATCATCAAATATCAGTTGGGAACACAGTACGCCCATGTTGAAAAGGCAGCTTGCAAGCTTTCAAAGAATGACAATAGGAAGCTCGTCATGGTGTCCTTATAGATAACACGATGCCCAGCTACGATGGATTGCACTAGTCGCCCTCAAAGTTCGTTCAAGCAGCATTTTCATCGGTGGTTCGTAGAATTAGTGATGACTTTGGCACATGAAAAACAATCTTTAAGGATTATAAGCATTTTATGTTTTTAAAGTGGTTTATACCACCTTCACGCGTGTAGCGAATTCGGAGGACTGACGTGTGCACTCGACACCAGGTTCTTGACTCGGATTTCCCGCCCAGGCCAACCAAGACTTTCATCTTCGGGGGTCCGTGAAACATCCAGTAGAAGAATGAAAGAACTAGAATGCGTGGCGCATCCCAATAGTGATTGAGCAACGCCGTCATTCATCCTTTTTTATTCTTTATACCATCTTCACTTCAGATTGAATACTTTTCAAATCAAAATTAACACTCTTGCATGCAAACTAGACGCTCTTAAAATCAAACGGAACATCTTCCAATTAATTCGGTCACCTTCCAGAACAAATTAAATACCGTCCGAAACACTTGGAATAATTTTCCGTTCAACTTTCTTTGAAATTCTTAACTCACCTGCCTCAATAAGTGAACTCGGTTCGAAGCTTTGTATAATTCTCAGCTTTAAAAGGAAATAATGAATTAAAATTTCTTTTAAAATGCAGAACAGCTGCAATTATTCAGCGTATTAAAGTGAGAAATCGCGCCGTACAATCGACGCCGTGATTTCCAGTTGACTGATAGCGAAAATTCTGTTCGCGAGGATTACGCCCTTGCCCGGTACCACAAGATTTTTAGGAAACACCCATGTCTTCAGTTTCTATTCCAAGGGAGCGCAATTACCAGCACTATCAATCAAACGAAAATAGTAACGACGAAAACAAGAGCACAGCGCTTTCTTCTAGAAAAGTTTTGCTTTCCTGCACATTATATTAAGTTCAGGAGATTATTTTTTACTCAGAAAATCGAAAATTTCTAAAAAAAAAAAATCCAACAGCGCGTTCACATATTGGGGTAATTTTTTTTAATTTAAGAGCCATATGAATTGTCCTTCGAAAAAATACTCTAACCATCTTAGCAGTTTAATTTAATCTGTAATAGGCTCATTTTACTCCTACTAGCACGAAGTACAACGATGCAAACCAGCACTTCACACCTACATCTTGAACCTCGTTATTAATCAAACAGAGTTAGGGTAGTATAGCAGTCCCGGCGCAATGCGGAAATTTGAGAACCACGTCAACGTTAGAATAGTGGAAAGGTTGGCATCTGCGACATATACTACTGAGCAGCTGTAGTATCACTTCTGCCTAACCGAGCCATTTTATGATGCACCACGTCCAACACTTCATTCTGGTTCTCTTTCTATCGTCCAATGTAAATAACCGAGGTAAATTATGAAGTAAACAGCCAAAAATCACCTTGAAAAAGTTATCCTTGCTTTGAGCACCATTCGGAGGTAGGCCTTGGCTTAGTGAGATGAACTCTTTCAGAAAGAGCGCCAGATCCCTTCTTCTCGCGACTGTTGTCTCTGGGTCACGCAGTTGATCGAACAGCTCTTTCATCAGTCGCTTATCCTTCTGAAATGATATTCTTCTGCAGTGTTCGACGAATGTAGTAGAGTCAAGACACCTACCTGCAACATGTTCACTATGTCAATCCTATTGAAAAATAGGTAGCTATTCAACACGGACAGGAGATTCTCTTCGAAGAGTGACGGCGCAGGCAGGCAAACGTCTTGCAAATACTGAACGCGGTACGTCTGATGAATCTTCTCTCTGAAACAAGGGCCTTGAATAACAAAAACGTATCACAGAAAGATTTGTGAGACAGTGGGTTTATGTCCAAAGATTTTGAAGTACATAATGGAATTCGCCTGTTTATTCGTCCGTGTGTCCTTCTTCTTCTTCTTCTTCTTCTTCTTCTTCTTCTGGGCGTTTAGTCCCGCGCAGTCGCAGGGTCAGCTGTTCTTATGATCTGTCGCCACCTCATCCTATCAAAGGCGTCATCTGCCGTGGAGCCGACTTCAGCGAGATCTCTCTTGATGACGTCCTTCCACCTTTTCCTTGGGGCTGCTCTCGGACGCTTTCCGGGTGCCTCGAAATCTAGGGCGAACCTTATGGGGTGACCCTCTGGTCTTCTGAGGACGTGTCCATACCACCTCCGGCGCTGCTCTCTCATCTTCAGATGGATCGGGGCTGTCTTCATTGCTGCCCTAACATCCTCGTTTCGCATCCTGTCCCAACGGGTCCATCCACATGCCCACCTCATCCTCATTTCCGCAGCGTGCAGTTGCCGCCCCTGCGCCTTACCCAGGGCCCAGCACTCACTGCCGTAGAGGAGGGCAGGTCTCACAACTGTTCTATAGAGTTTGCCTTTGAGCTTCCTGGAGCATCTACGGTCGCAGAGGATTCCTGTGGACTCCCTCCACTTGAGTCAGGCAGCGCTTATCCGTCCCCCTCCCGGCTGGTCCACACTTCCTTCCTCGGATGGGTCACTTCCGTGGTAGCGGAAACCCTCCACCTTCTCGATCTCCTCCCCTTGACAGTCTAGGATCGATCCAGCGCACTGCTCAGAGCTGATGAACTTCGTCTTCTTCACGTTCAGCTGTAGGCCGTCGTCTGCGAGAGCTCTCTGCCACAGCTGCACCTTCTCCTCCAGTTCCTCCTGGTTGTCGGCTACTAGGGCGATGTCGTCCGTGTAGAGGATCGTCCTGAGAGGGCTTCCTCAAGGTGGCTCACTATAGAGTCAAGCGTGAGCAGGATTTGTCCGTGTGTCCGTCCGCACAAAATTAATTACCACCATAGGCGCTGCATAGCATACAGAATAAACAAAACGATCAACATTGACTGACGCAAATACGATCGATTTGGGCAGAGAGACAAACTTAACGGAAAGGAAACAATATCGTTCGATTCGTCAACAGCTACCGATATCGTAGATTTTTGGCACAGATCATCTTTCCAATCCATGGCGGATTTTCTTTGTGAACAGAAGTTTCAGCAACTTAGGCGACGTTGGGAACGGGTGCCAAGAATTTCTCGGCTTTAAAAACAAGGAGCGGTAACCCAGGACTTCTGTTTCACCCTAATAGAGGGATCACCTTTATTAATTTTAGTGAGCACTTTTAGGAAAACGAACCACCCAATCAATCAATATCGATCGACACTTCGAGTTTTGAACAGAAATGAACGCTTGAGGCCGGAAAGGAACACAGGTCGGACTTCTTGTGAGAGACAATAAAGCACTGCAGCCGGTGAATCAAACGATATCGATCCGCGTCATCAATTCTCTGCGGATTGCATCGTTTATGGGTTGGAACACGGTAACACGGTGTTCATAGTCCGCGACGGGGTAAAAAAAAAAAAACTATTGAATCACTGGTGCAAAGCATTTGAATGATCATTATTGAATGCCCGTCTAGCGAAAGCCAATATGTACGTTTTGCCAGACCATCGTCGTTTCCGTTGCAAGCAATGAGCGGACATTGATCAACCAGTGCAAAAGATCGATGTCGGCGGCTTACGTACTGTCGCTCAGCTCCATAGGTAAAGTATAAACGCCCCGTAAGTCTGACGTCCAACCAACTCACTTCAGCTCATCGTTAGCTATCGGCAAGACTTCTCGGAACGTCGCCTTTTCGTACAAGAACTCTCTGTGCTTGCGAGGAGCGTCATGAGCGGGGTCATACTCCAGCATACCAATGAGATCCTTCAGGTACTTCTCGCTGAGCAGCGTCTGCAACAAGGAATAGATAGATATGCCTGTAGAAAGCTAAGGATAAAATGAATGTCAACATGCCTCGTTCAGACTATTCCTGTTAAGCATGAACAGGTTCTTGGCGATGGAGTATAGCGTACGCAGACCGTCTTTGTGCTCGACATCTTCGCACATGTGAAACACATCGACGAGTTTCGTTAGAATCCTAAACAGCCACTTTGGTCTATGGAACCAATGAAACTCCGGGGGCATCGACAGCAACTGACCCCTCCGACTCGATCGCGTTCGCCATCTTCTCACGAAGGGCTTGCGTGGCGAGATGGTTCTGAATGACGCTGTCCACCTCGGATAGTCGTCCAATCTCAATCGGCGGAAGGATCACTCGGCCAGCACCACCGGTTGTTGACAGCGCATTCGATGAGCCTTCGCTCAGTTCGCCATCGTCCATCTCGTCATATCCGCCATCCTGCAAGCACAAAGTTGACGTTCCGGTGGGTAGAACAGTGGGAATACATGCGCTATACTTACTAAATACCTACAACCAAGTAGAAAAATAGCTCTGAACAACTCTGCACGCTGCACTCGCCATAGCAACCATTACTTTGCACTACCTACACTTCCTGGATGGGCTCCAACAACACTGTTTCTGTCTAGGGCTCCAGTCTACCCATTAGAAAGGACGTAAATACATGCTGAGACGTGAACATGAATTTAGTCTACCACTCTGCAGAAGAATTTTTGAACAACGAAGAAACTTACCATAACCACGCCATCAAGTGGGCGGTTAGGAAGAGTTTGACTGCGTTCTCAGGCTACTCCATTTCAACAGCTAACCCGAGATGAGGCTTCTAACATTAGTGTTGTTACGCGTAGATAAGCTCATTCAATGAAGGATCGAAGATTCAAAAAATCCTTCAGCACCTCAGGATCATGTAACTCAGTAAAACCATTCGAGTGGACTACACAGAGAAGATCAGAGGCACCTACTCCTGAACCATTCGATTGGACTACAGAGAGAGAATCAGAGGCATCTACTCCTAAACCATTCAAGTGGACTACACCAAGAGAGACACAGGAACCTACTCCTGAACCATTCGAATGGACTACACCGAGAGAGACAGAGGCACCTACTGCTGAACCATTCGAGTGGACAACACCGAGAGAACCAGAGGCACCTACTCCTGAACCGTTCGAGTGGACTACACAGAGAGAATCAGAGGCATCTACTCCTAAACCATTCAAGTGGACTACACCAAGAGAGACAGAGGAACCTACTCCTAGACCATTCGAGTGGACTACACCAAGGGATTCAGAAGCACCTACTCCTGAACCGTTCGAGTGGACTACACAAAGAAGATCAGAGGCACCTACTGCTGAACCATTCGAGTGGCCCCAGTAAACAAAGAGGCCCCATAAACCAGTGACTTTTTAAATAGAAATTGACTCTTTGAAAGAAAAACAACGAAAAATTCGAAACCGTACCGAATCTCCTGGATCTCGACCCTGCACCTCACAGATCTTCGCCCATATCTCCTCGCATCCAGACTTTTCCTGGAAGCTGAGCGCCAGGTCGCACGTATCCGATTCAGACCACACAATCAGCGTTTCCTGAAACGATGGCAACTAAGTGACGATGTATGAATCATTAAATCATTCCGATCACTCCAAATGTAAGGTATAGTAACAATCAAATTCTTGGAAAAAAAAGCTGGAAAATCGAAAATCAGGCAGCAATTCTCGAACAAAACCAATCAAGTCATTGAATTCGATATTCGCTAATAGCTGTTGAGATTGTTTTGCTACGTTACGATTTAGTGAAATGCAGATCTCATAAAAGGATCAGATCGAGAAACCCTTAATCCTGTTATATTCCATGTATTTTCATTTATTCGATTTAATAACACACAAAAAGTACACCAAATAAATAAAACACTCAAATTTTTACTAATCGACCAGCCAACGAACGGCAAGAAAAAGTGCATGAAAGTCAGTTGGTCGGCGAAAACAAAGCTTTGCAGTGTACTTGAAAGCAGCGCTTCTACTAAACATGCATTAGCAGCTCGTAAAGCCGGTTGTTACTAGGATTACAAGCATTATTACATTGAACACTCCGGCTAATTCTTGCAAATACCCTTAGGAAGCTAATCAGCATCGATCAGTAACACAATGAATTCCTCGAAAAAGAAAAACTGATCGAGTAATCGCACAACTCCAGGAACTCCACCGACTGATTCAGGAAAGAGTAAACTAAACCTAAAACGCATGGCTGGAAAACTGCTGGGTGACCCACACACATGGGTATGCATTCTGTTAGCATATCGGAATGGCTTGCTTGAATGGTGTCGTAAATAGTTTAGGTGGAGTTATCTAAAAGACTGCATACTTGGATCTACTGAGTGCCCAGTTCGACCAGGAATTTCCTTACCGAGTTCAAGGATAGGCCTAGTACTTCAAAGTCCCCAGGAGCCGGATTCATCAACGACTTACGTAACTTTAACGGAGAATTGTAAGCGAAAAGCTCAGATAACGCGGCTTATCACTCACCATATCGCTTGATAAGCCGCGTTATCTGAGCTTTTCGCTTACAATTCTCCGTTAAAGTTACGTAAGTCGTTGATGAATCCGGCCCCAGGTACCCGACACTGGAGAGGTGGAGTGCTTGATGGCTCAGGCTGAAATTGAACCAAGAACACGGACTCAGAGTCCCCGCAGAAGCCAGTGCCTCTCGACTGCGCAACCACGCGCTCTGTGTTTCAAAGCACACCTAAGAAACTGGGTAATCAGTTGTTTTTTGACCAGCAGAGGAATTTCCCTCCTCAAACAGCGCCAAAAGTATTCCTTGAAAGTGGAGCTATGTAAAAAGGACTTCGCGGATCTCGAAGAATATAACACCACAGATAACACACGGAAAATAGCCATAGCTTCCACTGATAAACTACCGGGAAGCGAAAAATTGCATAACAAATATAGCGGAAACTTTGTCCATCGGCGCAAATAGGGTTTGGGTGGATGGGGAGGAGGTTTACCATGTGGGACAACACCCCCCCCCCAATGTTTCAAATTGTAGAAAACTAAAAATTTTATGCGTCACTTGTGTGTTCTACACCTATGGTGAATAGAGCTACGTCACTTCTGATGTAACTGGACATCACCGAGGCGAATATCCGCTGAGAGTACATGATGACCCCCGCCCCGAGCCTATTTGCTCCACCTTGCCTAAAGGGAGCTGATGAAACAACTTACTAAGCATAACGGTGCACATAAGCTGGGTGGGGGGGGGGGGGGGGGGATGCACCACGTACTCAGTGAGTTATCGACTTGGAAGGAAGGCACGTACATGTCCAATTACATCAGAAATGACCTAGCTCAGTTCACTGTAGGTGTACAACATATCCATGCTGCATCAAGTTCTCAGTTCCGTACGACACAAAACCTTGTGTAGGGCTGTCCTACATGGTGACCCCCCCCCCCCTCCCCTGACTGTATTTGTGCTAAAATAACTAACATTTTTTTCAAACCCATTTCAATTTATTTATCGATCGTCCTACATTCTATTCACATTGGACCGGAAACTGTAGGACAATATGTGCCTAGAACTTTCGAAAAAGGAGTAACTGTGAGGGGCAAACCTGCATGATCTGATGTGACAAATGGCGCAAAATGAAATCAAGTCTGACAGGTTTCAACATGCAAGAACATGGTCTAGCAGAGCAATACGTGTTCATACACGTTTGGACCACCTGACTTGACCTGCATCCAGGGGCCGGATTTATCAACGACTTACAGAGATTTGACAGAGAAATTACAACGGAAACTCCTGAAAAAACGCAAATTAACGCGACTTATCAACAAGTGATATGGTGAAATGTCGGCGTTATCAGGATTTTCCGCTGTAAATTCTCTGTTGTAAGTCGTTGATGAATCCAGCCCCAGAATTCCTTCCACGGGTCAAAATTCACAGCGGAAAAGTTAGATAACGCGGCTTATCAAGCGATATGGTGAGCGATAAGCGACGTCCGAGTTTTTGGCTGTGAATTCTCTGTTAAAGTTATGCAAGTCGTTGATGAATCCGGCTGCAGGAATTAACATGGTTTAAATTTTAGGTATACCCTGCAGCCTGGGTGGGCGGTATCGCACTCAGAGGGGGCGCGTTCACCGTAAAACCGAGGTTCTTGGTTCGGGTCTAGGCCAGGCCAACTAAGCCTTTCATCAGCTCCAGGAAGGCTACCTACCTGGAGCTGATGAAAGGCTAGTACACCAGAATCATCAGTTAATTGAAAGATTCGGATAATAGCGATTTTTCGGACCTCGAATTTTGCACGATTTGGGCCGGAATGTCCGAAAATGATTCAATAGTCGCGTTAGATCCGATTGAAAAACCGTTTAATGGGATGATTCGGATCACGCGATTTTGTGGGACTCGGATTATTGGATGATTCGGACCGGAATATCCGCATCGGATATCCGAGAATGATTCATTCGGATCTAATGTATACTACCGAGGTCTCTAAGCGTCACATTTGTTTCGGAAGGGTATAACACTGATTTGCTATCGATTGCTCACTTAGGTCACTGCATAAGCCAGATACGTATTCAACTGCCTGCGTGGTGCATTCTGGGAAGAAATTAAATGGCGTGGACCTAAAACCCTTCCATCTCCAAAGCACTAGTTCAGTCAGCAGCTTCCATGTTTTATGCACTCGGAAATGTTTTTTTTTAAATAAATAGTCAAGCTATCCATGCGCTAAAAATAGTACGGTTTTCAATCGCGCAAAATCCATCAATCGGCGTTTACACCAGAAATCAACGCAGACGACAGGATGCAACGACCCCTACACATAACACACTAGAACATGCACTTTAAAATAAGTCAAGGGACATTAATTAGGCTGAACGGGCAGGTACATGATGTATGTTGGAGCAGTGTGTCTTTGAGCGCTTCTCTGGAGAAAAACTCAAAGGAAAGGAACGCGACGATAACGGCAATGCTGCTTTAGGCTTCGACAAACAGCCGTCGTCGGGAATTGAGTGCCTCGTTCGTGCTAAGAACAAAAAGTCACGCAGAAGTAAAGGATGAGATCATGAGTCGCCTGGCAACCGGGCCATATACCGCGTTTATAAGGATTAATGAGCAGCACAACTAACGAGTGATAGAAACGCTATAATTCCAGCAGAAAAACACTTCAGCTGCAGCCACTCGTTGCTCATCGGACGCTGAGCACATTCGCAACCAGCAATCGAAGCAGAGTGGAGCAGAAGGAACGTACCGAAGGCGCAAACTGCAGAAATCTCGCCAACTGGCCTAGCACAGCAGTTGAAAATAGACCTGGACAAGCATCCTTTTCGCGGAAAAGAATTGAAGAAATCCGTAAGGCTGCATTCACAGACAGGATTTGTAGAGAGAACGGAGACCTAATCTGGATTACACAGATGTGAATTAAACGACTGACTTCTTGGAAAAACGAGCACAGTCGGACGGCGCTATCGTCGTTCTCGCGGCTCTACGTCCAATTAATCAAATGGAGGAAATGTGACTCACTTAGCCTGGGTCCCAGGGGGGACGGTTTTTAATCTTCACAATTACTGGATTCTTTGAGCCCATATTATAAGTGAGAACTCGCGTCAAGGACAAAATCAATTGCACCGCTGCAGCGTCACATTCCGCCATGACGAAAAAACACTCATTCAGTTTTTTACATCGATTTCCCTACGTGATAGTGTCGGCAATGGTGTAGGTAAAGCTACTGCAGGGAGTTCAAAATTCCAGCTCTGAATTTCAAGGGACCCAGATAGTGATGAAATCTCGCGTTTTCTAAGAGAACGTATTCACTGCTAAACAAACTAGTGCCCTCATAAAGCAGATAGTCGAATACTAGCCCAATGTGTCGCAGCTTAGAGCGGAGCAGGAACTATCAACCCTCATTTGCACCCTTATCCAAGATACTGTCGAAGCGATCATCTCACATTACCATTTCACAGGTGCTGTGGATTAGGGGATGTGTGGTAGCGCACTCGCAGGAGGCGCCGTCTGTCGCTTGCACCAGATATCAGGTTCCTGGTTGGATTTCCCGCCCAGGCCAATCAAGTCTTCCATCCCTCCGCGGTCGGTGAATCGGTATTAGATTCGCCTGGAAGGGATAAAACGCTGACTTGTTCATCGGCTGGCCATTAAAAGTCATTCTTCGGCCTACTACACATTAATCTCTGCGACATCCCGTAGAGATAGAATAGGTGGCGAAAAAAGGGTTGAGTAACGCCGTCCTTTAGGCCCCGTTTATACTTCCGACGCCGAGCGATGCGACGTCATGTAAATCAGCCAAACTGATCGATCGCCTCGCTAATCAATATGGCCACTATACAGGGTGCGTAAAAAGTATTGACGCACCTACTTTTTGTTTCAGCTCCAGCTTTCTCTTTCTACCCCTCTATGTTTTTGTGTGTTATTTTTGTTGTCTGTGTTGTGCTCAAAAAACACTCACGAAAAAACTGAAGAAACATGATCGTCATCGCTACGGTGGCCCTTTTTTTGTCTGTTACCCAGACAGCTGAATACGTCCTTAACAAGAGAATTAGGCGCTGTTCGAAACGGTTGGTGAGGAAAGAGGCCAGCAACCCAAACGTCAGCCACGGCTCTGTCATAACAGATGATGATTACAATATGTTCAAGCACGATAACGTTCAAATCCAAATTTATCAATCTTTGTCCGATAACGGCAAACAGATAACGCGCGCAGGTGTGAACAGCTTCTCAGACGAGCACAGCTTAAACGTGAATCCGCTGGATTACTCTTTTTAGGTGGTTTTGGAGAATGAGGTCTGGGCTACTTTCAACAGAAGTGGCCAGTCGCAGAAGGCTACCCTGTTAAAAGCACGGGACGAAATCCAAGCGAGTACTTGCGGCGCGTGCTCATGAATTTTTCCGTCGTTTTCGTTCCTGTATTCTCAGTAAAGGAGCCAATGTCGATTACAAGTTATTCTATCGTGTTTGCAAGATCATTTTCCATATTTCCCAAGTGAATATTTTAAAACTTACTGCGCAATACTATTTCCACAGCCGTCATTTACTGCGTCAATACTTTTTACGCACCCTGTACATGGCGTCGCGTCGCTTGGCGTCGAAGTATAAACGGGGCCTTAGTCTTATCTCTGATCGCTTTTACTGAAAACCCCTTAAGAGGATCAATAACTACCAGAGCAAATGAGAAAGGCTAAAAAGTAGAGGTAGACATCAAACTGAGAATTCCTTTGTATTATAAAGGATAAAGGACGGCGTTATTCAATCCCTTCTGGGATGCGCCACGCATTCTACTTCTACGGGATGTCGTGGAGGCGATTTGAATGCGCATTTGGCCATACAATGAGTTGCGGTGGCCACAGCCGATGAACAAGTCAGCGCTTCATCCTTCAAAGACAATTCTGGTACCAATTCACCGACCCCGGGGGGATGGAAGGCTTGGTTGGCCTGGGCGGGAAGTCCGAACCAGGAACCTGGTATCGGGTGCAGGCGACAGTCGGCGCCTCCTCCGACTGCGCTACACGCGCCCACCTTTGTACTATGCGAACGTACTTTTCTTTCATGGGAAGCAATGTTTAGGCCTATTTCGCCTACACAGTGACCTGCGTCTGTCATCTGATGGAGACATCAGTGCTCTATCGTTCCCAAGCAATTGTGTTATCAACACACTGAACCCAAACGGATGCAAGGCTTTGTTGGCCTGGACGGGATCCGAATCATGAACGTCGACGTGGAGTGCACGGAGCAGTTGAAGCTTCTTCTGACTGTACTACCACGTGCCAGAGATGAAGTTGGAAACTCCAAAAAACTGCTTTTTCGTTTCATAGCTCCCTGGACAATTGCCGTTAAAGCACTCCATAAACAAACTGTTGAAAAGTCATTTTTCATGCACGGCAGCGTATAGAAGCCTTGAGACGAACAACACTCGCGAATGAATGGTAGTGGTTCTATTCTCGACGATAGTTTCTTTTAATCCAACCTCCGCTTCAGCTTCACGACTTAAGATCTGATTCCTCGTCTACCAAAAGCCTGATCCTCGACAAACTAGCAGTCAACATGAAATGAAAACATGTAATTAGCACTGAATGGTAACTACTTCGCTTGCATTGCATTCTAGTTTAGAGCCTTCTCTGTGTAGCTAACGGGGTAGTTCCAGTTGCTCAACCAGTTTTCAATTTTTCGAGAAATCTATTATGTTGCAGATCGACATTGACAAGTGGCTTCCTAAGTGTGTTGTCGTGAATTAGCTTGAGCTTATAGCGGAGTGATACCAATCCCAGTAACAAATGTCTCTGGGAACTGTTACGGCAAGCAGTAGCAATTCCGATTTCAAGTACTTGCGGAATGGTGACTATTAAACGTGCGGTGATAAAAATTGAAGAACCCAGCTCAGTAGTTCCATATCAAGGTGTTATACTGAGAGGAGATACATTTCCAAGATGCAGATGCACAGCACATTTTGCAGATGGGAACGCGTATGAAGAGTTGGTAATCGCAAAGCAGAGTTTGGACAAAGCAAATCAAATGTCTTTGTAAATGTAATCACTTTGAAAACTTGAGGACAAACGATTTACGTAGAAGTAACGTAGAAAGCCATCCAACTGAGATTCTTGACCACTCCAACAAGCATCTCAATGTTAGCTAATACAGGCGTTGGACTAGCTTATCGCGGCATTCTTCTCAATCCTGTCCTTTCTATATACTGGTCGTAATAAAGGATGAAAGACTGCGTTACTCAATTTTATTTGTGATGCTCCACGCATTCCACCTCTACGGGAAACCGTGGATGCAATTTGAATGTGTATTGGGCCTATGCAATGACTTCCTGTGGCTAGTCTATAACCAAGTCGCACTATTTCTAGGCAAGTCTGGTATCAATTCACGCCCCCACCGGGATGAAACGCTTGATTGGGCAAGGCAGGAACCAGAACCAAGAACTTCTCGGTGCACGTCATGTGCACGCGACAGTCGTCGCCTCCTCCGAGTGCGCTGCCACGCACTTTACTGGGGTACTAGACACCCACAATGCACCAGTCTCGTCATTCCAAACAACGTCTTCGGCTTAGGTTTAATTACCCAAGTTTGAAAGCAGTCCTCAGCATCATCGAGACACGGTCCAGGAGCTGGGCATCCATCCAGGAAGGGTATAGGTATGTTGACTAGATCTCTCATCCGTACCTTCCTTTACTGACGAGCCCAGGGATACGGATACTTCAGTTTGGTTTTGGTATACCGTGCGAAACGAAAACCAAACTATCGAACTTTTTGTATTTTCTCACTTTATTTGCATGCCTTGGTTCTATTGCTTCTTATAATATCTGGTCCCATACTGACACCAGTGGGTGGCTAATCCATACAGCGTGGCCGACTGTCGACAAGTACCGTTATTGCTGTATCAATACTCTGCTTTAGAAGGCACAGGGTACCTGTGGAGCCCCGTCGGCCGCTGCTATTTTGATTACAGTAAGGCAGGACAGGACGGCAGGGCACGCTTAGGTGGCTAAATGGCAAGGAAAAGGCGCATCACCGCTCTAAGGTAGACAACAGTTTGCATAATACCACACATTCTGCGTTATACATTCCGCTCCCGCCCCGTTTTCCCTTTGGTTTACCCTCTAAAAGGCTTGATTTCCTCAGCAACGCCATTTATTTTGTCATTCTTTAAACACGTGCGGTTTCCTCCTCTCATACGTTTATCTTAATGTCGAACGCTTTCCTTCTAAACCAAATAATTGTTGCATACAAGATTAGTCATGTCAACCCTGAAACAGCCCCATCGATATCTAAACCCCACACCTCTACCCATATAAAGAACGAGCCGTCGCGCCTTAAAAGCCGTTCCGAAACTTGAAACTCGTTCCCTACCAAATCACCCGTCAGTTTCTCTGGGAACCGCTTTCGCCAAGCTATGGCGCCTAGACCGATCCCTGGGGAATCAATGCAACTTCTGTTTTTACGAATCAAGGACGATTGTTCTGGCAGCGTTTTGGAGCAAATATTTTACTTCTGCTTGGCCCCGCGTGGTAAAGAATGAAAACCAATCCCCGCAAGCACTTCTACTTATTTTCAGAAAACTTCCGTATATAAGTGGCTCTTCTTTAACCAACAAACGTTCTAGGTATACGAGAAATATCTTCTTGTAGGCATAGGCATCATTTTCACATAGAGCGTTTCACGATTTTTCACCATTTCAAACCTGAGGAAAGAAGCCACGTTTTTATGAAACAGACATTGCGCGAAACTCTCGCACTTTGAGAACACTTAACGATGAATGGTGGTTCAACCCACTCGGGGACTTCGCGCTTCCACATCAGTCCTTCTCGAAAACAAATCGCCATGGTACCACTTCTACTTCAACAGCAAACACTGGCAGCAACACGGCACCGCCGTTACGAAGATCCTTTCGATACCTTTATCGGCAAAACCATGCGCAAATAACGATGAACTAATTCTAGACAAGAAACACTTCGGGAATACCCCAAGCCCAAGAAAAACGCTTTATGTTGACAAAAATCATCTCCTTTTGACGAATTTGATAAACAAACTCGCCTCTATATCCACGACACCAAGACTCGCCAAGCTCCTTATTCAATCGCTATGAAACTTCGCACGAAGACCACACCAAGCTTCGCCGCGGCTAAAAAACTAGCGAGCGACGTCACACTTAAGTAAATCCAGTCTAGGTGAGGTGAACACGAAAGGCTTTCCACGCCTCGGAAACCGTTCCACGCAGAATTCCACTACGACAGTGGATGTGCAAGCTAGCCGGAAGTCCCACTACAACTCGCTCACCTTGTAGACGTATCTCTATGCGGAGGTGGAGTAAAAGGCTATAAACAAAGCCTCAGTCCAAAAGAAAATACAATGTCGCGCAATTTGTTTCCCGGGGTGAAATATTATCCGCCCCATTTATGAGAGATTTGGAGCAATGTGCTGAAGAGCCAGGGGGGGGGGGGGGGGGGGCAGCGCATCACTACTCAAACACAAGTACGAGGTGACGTGGCATTACCCACGTGTGAACGGGTTTTTACCGATTTGGTTGGCCGGTGACGTACCGTTTGACCTAGGCGCTTCCCTCCCGCTGCAACCTGCGTTGCACGTACGTGCGCGTCATGTTCTGTACAATGTAGGAAATTCGACGTCATCATATCCGACTTCTACGTTCTGGGGCCGAATTCATCAACGACTTGCATAACTTTAGCAAAGAATTCACTCAGATAACGCGGCTTATCAAGCGATATGGTGAGCGATAAGCCGCGTTAAAAGCTCAGACAACACGGCTTATCGCTCACCATATCGCTTGATAAGCTTACAATTCTTCGTTAAAGTTACGTAAGTCGTTGATGAATTCGGCCCCTGCTAGGTGGAAGTCCATGGACTGCCCCTCCTCCCCGCATTGTGCCAGATTTTTTTTTACAACACATTCCGTGGAGTTTTCCATTTCACTACCAGTCTGACACTCTCGCAACAGCTGCGCGGGAATCAAATGGTACGTAAGTCACGCTCCACCATGATTTTCATTCCAAATGACCCTCTGCTACATTACAGTTCTTATACCGTTATGCCACACACATTTGTACGCCATACCAGTTCCCAATCCATCCCACATGATCACCCATAAAGGATTTCTATACTTCTTTGTTTCCTTTTAGGGGGCAAAGGAAAAAAAGAACTACGTTAGTCAATCGCTTTTGGGACGCGCCACGTATTCAACTTCTAAGGAATATTATGTAGGCAATTTGAACACGTATTTAGTCTTCACAAAGATTTATGGTGGATGGCCAAGTCAGAGTGTTATCGTTCTCACGCAAATCTGGCACCAAATCACTGACACGGAAGGGCGGAAGGTTTGGTTGGCCTTGGTGGGAAATCCGAGCCAGGAATCTTGACGGAAGCGCAGTCAAAGGAGGCGCTCTGCGACAGCAGGTACCTACTTGGACTGCGCTCCACACGCCGTTTCCCTTTTACCTTCTCGAAACCATAGAATACCAACCGTAAGCGAAGAGAAGAGACTGAGAGGGTTTGGAGCTTCAGACCAACTACTATCCTTTCAAATGTGTCACTCACAGCACCCTATCCCTTTCGCAACACTCTTGCTGGAGTTTTCTTTCGCTTCATCTGACATCAGCAATGGAAGCTAATCAGCCGTCACCGGCCGTCACGGTAGAGTCCGCCCAGCACAGTCTGGTACCGGCTCGGTTAGTGTACTAAAAGATCAGTATCACTAGAAACTCCCCGGAATACGCCGTTCATTCTGCTTTCGCGTGACTTCGGGGAGGTAATTGGCGCATACCTGTATTACGTAGCACCTGTGAGAAGTCTCATAGAAAATTCAGCACTTCATCCACGCAAAACATGCAGTAAACGAAACGAAGCTTTGTTACAAGGTGCTTTTTGCAGTCCGAACTACTGCGCCAGACAGGACTCGAACCCGCACGTAGTGCTTTTCGGGATATATATCGGGATAGAAGAAAGGTCATTTTGGCACCGCACGAAAAATATGATTTGGCCAGCCCTTACGTTTTTAATTGATGGTTGCAGTTGGTAAACTACCACAACCATTAAATTCCAATTCTTCTTCGACAAAAATTTCAGTGCAATTTTTTTTTGCCGCTGAGCGCAAGTTGCGTAGCACCCACTTTCACTCACGTGCACTTAGGATTCCTGGTTTAAAAAAAAAACTGGTTCCGACTAAGCTAACCAAGTCCTCCATCCCAGTGTGTAGCTGGTTTGGTAAAATTCCTGGGAGGCCTAGAACACGGACTTCTTTATCGAATGGCCACTGCCAGCCATAGGATAAATGCTGATTTTGGGGTAAGCGACAGCGTTAATTGATCCCTACGTGGAAACGAAACGCATTCTACTTCCACTGAACGCGGTGGACGGAAATTGAATGCGTCTTTGGCCTATACAATGGCTTGCGGTGGTCGGCAAATGAGCAAGTCAGTGTCTAATTCTTCACAGAGCAGTCTAGTACCAGGAATGGAAAGCTTAGTTGGCCTAGGCGGGAAACCCCATACAAGGACATCGATTCGGGGTGCACGAGGCTGCATGCGCATCCTGTAGGCTAAACACGCACTCCAATTTCCTCCACGACATCACTGAAGTATAAGCAGAATGCGCGGCGCATCCCATGAACGGATCGATTCGCGCTCCTGAAGTCAGTCCATTAATTTCGACCCTACAAGATGCACTTCAGGGTCCCCACTCAAGATTGCCGTTGTCTAATAGATGACGCCAGAGCGTAATTGTTACCCGCGAAAAGCCTGTTTTTCCGCAGCCTTCACAATCTTCAAAACAACATGAAGTGAAATTGGAACTAGCGTTTACCGCGCAACGGCTGGAATCCCTTACATAGCAACCTAATATCCTCTGCAGTGTGAAATGAGCGAAATTTTTGAGATAAAACATTGCTCACAGCCAGATGCTGCCAAGACAAGAAACATTTTTTAATGACCTGGATAGGGCCGGGAAGTAATTCGGAGAGGGAATTTGCTTACAACTCAACTGGCGGCGCATCGAAGTGTCGCTTTTAAAGTAGGAGATATAATCAAGCAGTGGTACATCTGCAATCAACCAAAAACCCTCGATAGAACGAAAAATAGCGTCAATATAATCGCATAGGATCCGATGAAACACCCGAACCACGCCGACCTGCTAGTAGTCGGTCGTGTTGGCGTCAACGTGTTAAAGTAGCGAGTCTATCGAACGGGAAAAAAATCGGCCGACAGATACACAATCGACGTAGAGTGAGAAACGAGCTAGAAGCGGTGAATATTTGTGCATCGAAGCAAAAATAGCGACGAGATCGTTCAGCGATCGTAGTTGTGACCGTTTGACTCGAAACAGAAAGTTCCTCTAGCAGCACGAAACAGCCATCATTCTGGCACCAGTCATTCGTAAACCAGTCCGCCGCGACCAAACCTGACGTCAACGCAAAAACACGGCGCTCATAGTGTCCTCATTTTCAACTCGAATCTTATGGTAATAGAACAGCGTCGCGCGCACACACACGCCACCACGCATAGTGCAGCAGTTAACGGCAGTGGTGGTGGTGGTAGTTCCGTTTGCGGGCGGCGCTGCAGAAACTTTAAAAAGTGGCCAAGTTGATTTATTATGTATGAGAAATGCCAGGAGACACCGGACCCGAACATATTACGACGACGTTTTCCACCACGAGCAACATACTCTAACCGGAATAAGAGGGGTTTGGAGACGTAATCGCAACAGCAACGGCAACGGATAGTTCTGCAGGAAAACTTATTTAAAAAAGTGAAATAAATTAGATTTCACAAAACGCCTATTTTTGATAGTAGCACAGCATCGCAGGAATATTTTCGTTCGACCATTTCTGACGCTTTAAAGGTTTCGTCGATAAAAGCTTAGATTTTTGAGGATTGACAAGTGAAAACTTGAGAAACCTAGGCTTTCTCTACCGACCCGAAGGTTAACGTTTAAAGTTTATGTTTTTACAGGATGTTTTGTTGCGATCGAAACTCTTGCGCCAGGCGGGACTCGAACCCGCATCTTCTGCTTTCCGGGCAGCGATGTTCGCCTTACACCACCGGCGCTGTTTGACCGCACGTAACATCCGCGATATCCTCGAGGCCTGTCAGCACCCACCCGTGATACGGGATGTTTAAAGTTTAATAATCGAATGATAACAATGCTACACTATTGTACTAAAGGATAAAAGGATAGAGGACGACGTTACTCAATCCCTTTTGGGATGCGCCAGCGCATTCTACTTCTACGGGATGTCGTCGTGGAGCCGGTATGAATGCGTATTTGGCCATACAATGACTTGCGGCGGCCAGCCGATGGGCATGTCAGCGCTTTATCCTTCCCAGACACGTCTGGTATCAATTCACCGACCCCGTAGGGATGGAAGGCTTGGTTGGCCTGGGCAGGAAATCCGAACCAGGAACCTGGTATCGGATGGAGGCGACAGCCGGCGCCTCCTCCGACTGCGCTACACGCGCCTCTACACTATTGTACTATGACAAAGAATCAAGAAAGCTATGATCAGGACGAGTATGGGGCAAACAAGCCGTCAAGCCGTTTAGGTCCGCGATAAAGCGTGAGGGGAGCTCGCGCAAGACAAACTAAAAGTTTGACCGTCTCCTCCCTATTATCACTATATCACAACATATCAGAACAAACAATGATTAAAATACCCCCTCCACGGCAAGAAGGAAATGAAAAAGCCTAGCGCTTCGGCCCAAAAGATCCATATATTCATTAAGAATTTTGCCGTTTCTCATCCCTTAGATATATAAAGGTAAGAAGCGTGTAGGATGTAGCATACTAACATACTAAAACACTGTATGTGTATCACTGGTGATGAACGCTCATACATCATAACCTTAAACCCTTTCTCAATGCCTTCTGGTTAAAAACCGATTAATAATAAACAAGTCACAAGAAGGTTAGTCCAAGTTCATAGCATACAGCCGGAAAAATGTGCAGGAGGTGCCTGAAAATTCTGCAAACGTCAAGACCCCTCAAAAATCAACCAGTCAATTGAAATGCAAAAATGTTGCAGCGAAGAACCGAACTTATGACCTCCCTTGCACGAAGCAAGGCCACTATCCAAGGTGTCCCGAGCTCCCGAGCCGTTTGCGGGTAGTGGCATCGTGGGCTACTAGACCCCCACGCTCATGGGGCGCCGATTCCATTGTAATTTCAAGGACCCCCTACTTCTTAGGTTCAATGATTTGGCAAACAATAAACACATTTTTATACTAATTGAGGGATAGGGATTGTTCCTGTATGACTCGCTCTTCCCGTTCAGACATACGCTGCTGACTCTTCTCATGTAAAATCTGAATAGGTGGATTTTTTCTCGTAGTCACCCACAAGCTCCTCCACCACCTCCTTAACCCTTTGCTACAACCCACTTCTTCACTTGACGAAGTTCGATGCGGCAAATAAGAGGTGGAAGGCATGGTCGGAAACTGCCAAGAAAGGAATAATGGTGTCAAGAAAACCTGCTATCCAAGTCTGAGACTATCAACTATGCCAAACCAGTGAGAATGGATATATTTAGAAAGAAGAAGCACGAAGCTTTGGAAAGAACACCGAGCGACAAAGTACGAAGAATACACTTAATTTGAATAAGTGACACTGAAACATCTGAAATATCCCTCAGAGACTCCTTACAGTGGCATTCTTAAGACAGCTAAAACCGGAGCATTTTTGAAAATCCACGAATATATAGATTGTCTCCGACAAGAAGGTCGCCGAAGTCGACTTGTGCGGCATGTTCTGTCACACATACGAGCGTTTTGAAGCTCTGACGACACGGACAACTGCGGCATACGTTACAAGATATCAGAGAAAACAGGCATATAACTATGTCTTAAATGGTAACTATAATTAATTAGGTTATGATCACTAAAGGATTTTAAGCGAAATTCAATTATTCAATCAAAACGACAGGGTGTCAAGAAACGATTTACTAAAGAACCATTAAAACATTCCCTAAATGTTTAAATCGGCTATTTTGTAAGCGAAGAACAGGAACTATTAACCTAAGAGAGCAAGCAACAGTTATCACAGAAAAGAAGGCAGAAGTGCCTATTAGAGCAGGACAATAGCTGATAATTTCTCCCTTTTTAATCGCAAAAACCGACCACCCCAGCCTATACAGAAATCAATGTAGAAGACTTACTTGTTGTTTCTGATAGACGGTGTCCATTAGAATCTTCGACTCGAGCACATTTTTATCTAAACAACAAAATCTTAGTACATTTTGGACACCTATCCCCTAATCAATTGGCGAAGTTCCAGACAATATTTTTTTAAACCCAATCCTACACTTTACATTAAATCTCTCCAGAGAGGTACATATTTCATCATAAAAAACACACTTCTTAGAAGAGGAATTTGTCCAATCCCAGTCAGAAGGGGCCATACGGTATTTTGCTTCACCAAGCCTCCGCAAAAGTCTATTGAAAGGCTTCAACAAGAATGAATTTGAACAAATTCAGGAAAGCGGTGGTGGGGTATGAAGGGTTGCAGCTGCCACACTCACGAGCTGCGTGCTCCTTGCAAGGAATTATTTGAAGAAAAAATCCTTTTAATTCAATGTTCAGAAGAAGATCAAGAGGGAAAGGTCCAGAAAACAATTCAAACCACTTTCGTCAAGCCTCAAACGAGTGTCACTGAAGTTGTAAGATCATCAAGACTCTAGTGCTAGGCGGGACTCAAACCCGCACCATCTGCGATCAAATGCAACATCCACGCCTCGTAGGGTCAATCAGCACCCAGCCGTATATCGGGAGTCCCATCTGAAGGTAGATGGGTTTTGGTCCAGAAACTTTTCTCCACCATAAAAACCACAAAACTTCTAACTCCAGAATTTTGGAAATAAAAACCATATAAACGGACGCAAAAATGGCTGTGCAAGTCCATTCAAAGAGGCAAAGTAAAGCGCCAGTTATGGAGGAGTTATACGGTGGACCCCTATCCAGACTTCCCCGCCGCTAATTCTCATTCAAATTCCTATCGGTTCTAAAGGGAAGAGAAAGAAATGCACTCACCGGCTCCACTGGTTGCCGACTCCAGCCTTACAATGATCACAAAGCCTTGTTGGTCCGGAATTTGAACACAGGCAACGTGGCCGGTGCCACGATCGTCCCAAACTCGTTGATCGCATAACACGTACAGTTTCACGCGATTACGCGCTTCCTGAAACCACGAGATGTAGGATAGCAAAAACAAATTGTTACAGAGGAAAGCTCTCTCCTTTTAGGTAATAAGCACGCTTTTATGAGAAGATAAGAACCTGAATGAAGACAAGAGTCGTCATAAGATGGAAAATTCTAAACAGATACCACCACACAGTTGTCGCGGAAATAATTTCCATTTTCTCATCAAATTGGACACTCTTACAAAGCTTTCGAAATCAATCTGAGCACCTTCCAGATTCATCGAGATTCTCTTTAGCGTTACTACCATTGAAACTTACTTCAACTGCCCCCGTAAGTAAAGACACCGTTCTGAACTTTAAAAATGCTTTTAAAGTAAAAATAATGGTCTAGAGGTTATTTGAAGTGCTTCAAAGCAACAATTTTCTAGCATACAACATGTACTTGTCTAGCATCTCACAACTTTTGTTTCGTACAAACGTCAAAAGCTTTTTATTTGAAACAAGTGAAGGAATGTGCTTTCCACAGTTGTTTCTGATGTACCGCTGAGAAGTGTGTAACCTCACGCAGATAGAATTTCCGCTATCAATCAAAGAAAAATTGTGCCCGTGATGGATACCTGGCGTAGTCTACTTTTCAGAATGGAAGACCACCGCCTTTCTGCGCTTTAAACTAGGCGATAACTTACTTATCCTTGTAAAATAAAATTTTGCAAAAATTCAAAGTGTGTTCACCTATAAGGGCAGCTGAAATAAATTTCAAAGAAAGTCACACTAAATTTTCCTCGGATAAAAATAACCTAATCTTCCAAAAGTCTCTAGCTTAATATGGAACATGCTCGTTTTCATCTTGAAAAGGCTGAGTTTCATTTCAAAAGCATGAAACTTGCTTCGAAAGGTGTTCAATTCTATGTGAAAACTCTCCAGGTAGATAAGAACAGCGTTCAATTTGCTTAAAAGGATGTCCAACTTGATTTAAAGAAAAAACTCCACTTTGGCGTGAAAATGCTATATACTTTCCCACCCTCTCTGATCTGGCGGTTAATCAGAATATGGAATGTCCAAACGTCACGTTGTTACAGGATGTTTGTTGCGATCAAAATTATTGCTCCAGGCGGGACTCGAACCCGCGCCTTCTGCCTTCCGGGCATAGCAGCGCTGATCGGGTTCGAATCCCGTCTGGCGCAATATTTTTGATCGCAACAAAAAATTCTCTAACAACATGCACCCTCTACACCAGCCGCTGCCGGTTTCAACAAATGTGTTTAAAGCAGTGAGTCTTCGTTTCCCTACAGACTTATACTCAACAAAATAAGATGTAAAGAAGATTTCGGATGTTGCTGTGATTGCCAAGAGCCACTTAGATATAGGCCAACTAAATAAGCCGCCAAACTAACGTCGCTGTTCTTAACATCGCTGTGATAAGCTATAATCAGTTTTACCAAATTCCATACAAACAGTATGAAAAAATGCTACCCTGGCTACGAAGTTTACGCTATCATGAGGTGTCCTTAAAAAACGGGTGACACCATATTGATAGAGAAGGAACGCTATCCAGGATACAGCGTTCGCTCTCGGAGATTCTGTGCAGATTTAGAAAGCTTCGTTTGGTTTAATGTCCTCTCAATTTATGGACACACTGGCCGGCAATTCCCTTCTACCCAATCACACCTCCCGTGACGTCATTTACGTCAACAAATTGTGTTTTCCCTACCACGCACCCCCTCGTTTGTCCTCGCTCGAAAGATCCTATGGCTGCGTCATAACATTGCGTCGAATACGTTTTCCTCCAAACTCACTCAAGCATGGACAGCTCACGCACGGCACAGCTAGGCTGCCCACATGTGCAGCAGAGTGCACGAGCTCCTTCCCTAGAACGGTCAGTGCCTGAACATCGCTTTCCCCTCCTTCACTCAACCGATCTGCTTACACATCTACTATGCCATAAAGGCAGCCTTACACAAAAGGAATCAACATAAGGTCTCACGCAAGCAGTCTCTTTTTTCCAGTATGCCATGAATGCGCTTGCACTTCAGCCGCACTGAAATGCATGCAATTCTGCCCAAAGACGTTAAGAATTCCTGGGGGAAGTTCAAGCTTACGCACGTTAAGTTTGCACATCAAAGCCTGAGGACATACAAGCGTAGCTTTAAGAGCTCAGCAGTCCATTGATGATTCATGTTTGCGCATAAGGTATTTTCAGCGCAGCCGTGTATAAATAGTGCACCGAACGATTTGAAGGCAGAAATTAAGCCTCTCACACCGATCAAATAAAAAGCACAGTTAGAGGAACAAGGAACATTTCCTCACTCCCATTCAAGAGCCGGATAATTACTCAAACGCCCAACGGGTATGATACGTCGTAGGGGACATACCGTAGGCGCAATATACCGGAGAAATCTGCAGGCTCTTTAACGCCAACAGTAAGATTTCGGTTCTGACAATCCCCACACGATTTTCTCATGACATTCAATTGTTCCAGGTAAAAGAACGTTTATTAGTTACTCTTAACTAATCAACGTCCTGCACTTGTGTCAAAACATACGCGTATACTATATGAAATGCCGTGCGAGCAAGCCTTTGTTTACCGAAGGGCGATTTACAGTGAGAATCACAATATGTACTATTTGCTCATCGCAGAGAATAGCCGCGCTTTCAATAAAAGCTTAAAGTGTGATTTTATGAAAGAGATTCATAGACACACAGCTGCTCGAATCAATAGACGACTGACGCTTACATCATCTATTTTGACGCCATGAAGGCTTTCGAAAGGCTTTTGATAAGGTCCGTGCGTTTAAACTGGTGAACCAGTTATAGATGACTGGAATCAATGGCGCCCTGATGATGTTTTTGAATGGGTTCCTTACAATAGTTCCTGGCTCATACCAACGACTCGGTTCTCACATAACAAGCCCTGTTCCTAGTGCATTCCCGCATCGTTGGTTTCAAGATTTAGGTCATAAATCGCCAAAATTAATGATCTTGCAGCTAATACTGATCTCCAGTGCAAACTTTTCACAACTATACTATACTATAAGACTGTTGTGTCACAAGTGAACTGCACCTCATTGCGATGAGCTGTTAACGTTTCAGCAGTTGCAGGAATAGAATACGCCGACTTCTGTAGAGATACTTCAGACTCTATAGATCCCCACTCCATAACCAAGAATTTACTTTGTTAATAGCACAGCTCTCCGTAACGTATGAACGTGATTTCGGGTTCCATACACCACTCAACCTTGACAGTCATATCGAGAATAGTTCCATTGCAGCACACTTTAAGAAGCACAACCTTTTCAAAGGATACCAGGCATAGATTAGTTGCTCTTTATGTTGCGTTTCCATCTAGTGCGCATGTCCTAACTAATTTTGCCTATTTTGTAGTAGATAACTTCTCCTCTGTGAGAAGTGTTCTAAACTTATAGTTGAGAACGTCCAAAACAGTTTCACCCAGAACTATCTGTGGATTATATCGATCAGCCCCTAACCGGTAATCTACCTTAAAACTCTGAAAAAAATGACTTCACCCCTTAAGATATTGCATGGACTAGTCCTAGCAGATTTTAGAGAAACATGGCGTCATGACGTTCGGTCCCGGAGAGTGTATAACAATGTTTTGCTCTCTGAACATCACACAACAGAATAAATGTAAGGGTTCAATTCCTCGGCCATCCAGCAATCACCGATTGTAGTCATATGCAGACGGCATTCAATATCTCACCGAATTTCATTCATTTCGCCACTCAAAGGAACTAGTGACTTCAAATCGGAAACTTAAACCTGCCACGGGATACGATTCTTTTCGTATACATCTATTTTTTTAAACTACGCCATTATTTTATGACATTTGTCTATGTTCAGGTCTCATCGACGTTCTTCTGTTTCTGCTCGATGTTTTCACATTTAGATATGACCACACGTAATAAATGAATAATAACATAGGTTTCTTATTCCAAAGAATTTACTGTTACTAGTTTGTTTTACTCGATTATTATTATTATTTATTACATGGGTCAAATCCATGTGAAGAACAATGTAATTAGAAACGGTATAGAACGACATCCACATCAAATTGGCTAACGATCCAGATCAAAGTGTTATAGAATGATTAGAAAGTACATTATGTCGAATAGAAGATTTTGCAGTATATAGTGAAAGTTTCTCTCCTCCACCTCGGGTTCTAGATGGTCTCACTATGACGAAGTCACACTTATCAAGTCCACAGAAACCATGGAGAATTTTGTGA
Organism: Heligmosomoides polygyrus bakeri; assembly: GCA_947359475.1. Classification (NCBI taxonomy): domain Eukaryota; kingdom Metazoa; phylum Nematoda; class Chromadorea; order Rhabditida; family Heligmosomidae; genus Heligmosomoides; species Heligmosomoides polygyrus. The sequence goes on along the minus strand of OX375868.1, from coordinate 89,988,796 downwards.
ACCATTACGAGGTCGTATATTCTTCGTCTGTATGAAAGTGTCTGTAGCCCAAGTTGTTTGTTTCTTACTTCACTGCTGGGAACAGCATGGTAATCAAAGCCACATTTCCTGATAAACAGTTTTCTAGTGAAGCTATTTTGGATTTTTTCAAGTCTAAGTATATTCTTCTTCTTAACTGGGTAAAAAATTGTTGTTCCATACTCAAGTATCGGCCTAACGATTTGTTACTAATGTCGCAAAAGACGATATTTATTTATTCATTTTTGTATGTGGAGAACCATGCAGATAAAAATTAAAATAGGTTAACAAACAGCATGTAAGGCAACAATGAACAGAACAATTTGAAGTCATCAAACGGATAAAAAGGATAAACTAAGAAGCATCCTGGATATATCTGTCAATGAGTTTTCTGTACTGCCTCAAGGAGCTAGGTAGAACGTTTTTCTTTGAGAGCTTGAAAAACTTGGTTCCAGCTCGACTAGTAAAGAAACCTAATCTTATGTTACATTTGCCCTTGGGATTATAGATTACATTGCAAATTATTATTATAGATTTTGATGTTATTTTGTCTCATTTGTTTGTACTAGCACACTATTGGTGCATTTTCAATAAATAAACTGGCGAAAATAAATGCCAGACAGATTACCTCATCCACCGCCCCCCCCCCCATAGAGCAGCAGCTTACCAAAGCAAATATAGCTCGTCATTGGAGAATTACTCTTAGTTATGATTTTTTATTTCATTCCGCAAGACTAATATATGCAGTCAAGACAATACTAAGCATTGTAAACAGAAATGTAATGTAAAAAATGAAACCCATTCAGAGAAAAGCCGGACACGGTCAATGATTTACCAATGTTTAACACCACATGACGAGCCGACACAATGACTACAGACGCCGCCTAAATAGAGTCCTCATCTCACACCTCGTTGAGTGTCTAGTGAGAAAAAACAACAGTAACGTTGAAGCCATGCGTCTCCAGGAAGTTCCTTTGAAGTTTAAGTTTTGCAGTAAAAATATATTTGTTTCGAATAAGTGAAGCATATAGCACCTACAGGAGCCGGACTCATCAACGACATATGTAACTTTAACGGGGAATTGTAAGCGAAAAGCACAGATAACGCGGCTTGTCGCTCACCATATCGCTTGATAAGCCGCGTTATCTGAGCTTTTCGCTTACAATTCTCTGTTAAAGTTACGTAAGTCGTTGATAAATCCGGCCCCAGATCGTAATTTATCTATCAAGCAACTTCATAATCTATGCTTTTATAAGCCAAAACAGTCGGTTAAATAATAATGAAAAATCGTAGTGCTCCCAGAACGAAATAAACGCGTAAACGTGACTTACCCGACTGATATCAATGTTATCGATCAATCCGTTGCCCTTTTCTTCCTTCTTCTCCCTTGCGGCCTCTTCACTGACATCAGCAGCGGCTTTACACTCGTCACCATGTGATGTCGACTCCTGCAAAAACCGGCGCTAATTGTTGCAAACCCGAGTGATTGCGGAGAATCCTACGAGGTTTTGTCACTACGGCATAGGTATCCAGATTCAGTTCTTACGGAGGCTTTCGAAAGCCATGAATGGTTTCTGCTGCACGTTTTCTACTTGGTTCCTAGGTCACTTGTTAATCCTTCCCTTACGTTCTTTCATATGCTGTGTTGTTTCTAGCCATACTCGACCGGCGTTTCTTAATCGAACTATCATACCTTTTGTTTGAATCCTTCACAAATGTGACTAATTTTTTGTGTTATCACCGGCACTTAATATATGGTTGTGGTTTTACATGAAATAAATAGTAAATAACTGTTCCTATCATTAGTTCGGTGCTCCGTTTCCGCCGGCATTTCCAGAAATTGAAGCACCCTCACAAAACTGCGAAGAAACATAACCTGATTCATGGAATCACTACACTCTGGGAAGACGCTATGTCCACAAAAAACAGGCTATCAGGAGGATTATCAGTCGTCTAACAGATAAAAGGGAAAGCATGTCTGCTAGCACCTGCAACTTGAAAGCGAGGAAATTCAAAATTGAAGACCTTTTCTGGGACATGTTCAAGATATAAAAACACCTACATGAACAAATTTACCCGGCGGACAAGGAAGCTGGTACAATTTCCGATTTGCGGAAAATATTTCACCGCACTTCATCATCCTTGCCAATGAGTACCTGACTTAAAGTTGAACAGTACTCTTACACGATTTGTTCCACAACTACAGGGCCACCTTCTCATACAAAGACCTAAAACATATGTATCCTATTAGTAAAGGAAGGCTCCTAAAATTGGGCGACAGAAGACTTGTTCCTAGATGAACGGCGCAGTTAATGTAACCAAATGGATCATCCAAAATTTAACATCAAAACGAATTATTCGCCTGATTAACATGAATTCCAGATCCCTTCGCTCATAGGGCCACTATTATAATTGCTGATGAACCTATGTTCCTACTTATGGTTGGAATTTATCGCTAAAGATATGGATAGCCCACTTCGCTCCACTGACGAGGCTCCTTTTCTTTTACAACTGAAAGGTATTTTAAGACTTTTGATGTTAGCAAAGCTTTTGAAGTGATGTAAATATTTCTAAAATTCGCAAGACTCATCGAAAATTCTAAAATATCATTGACCCTGATTGATACTGCCGGATAATTGGGATGAAATATGTAGGATTTTAAGCAATTATGGCATGAAAATCTACGCATATCTTTGTATTTATGTTTGTTTGATGAAACAATTATTAAAAGCATCAAGGAACCTATGACCTAAAATATTCTAAGGGAAAAATGAAAAAGCGACCTCTAAATAACGAGCACGACAACCAATCCTTTACCCCACGCAGAATCCTTTATGGCGTCAAAACGCTTCAACACCGCAAGATTACCCCTTTACTGTGCATTTGTCAAATGGGAGCAGTTCAGATTCTAAGGACATTCTGTGGCACTATTGTGCTTTCGGGACTTCGAGGTCGAGGAGAGGTCGAAAAAAAATTTGCCCAAATTTCGCGTAGGGGGTTATTTGGGGTGCTGATCACGAAGGTGAGATCCGTTTTCTAAATTGCGGCCGACTACGGTAGGTTACAGTAGCTACGGGTAACTAAGGCTGCCGAGGTCAATCACCGATTTCGCCCAAACTTCGCCTGGGAGAGGGGTATTTGGGTGCTGATCGCGAATCTGACATCCGCTATTCGTTTTACGCTGGAGTTTGAGCGAAATCGGTGATATTACCTTAGTCATCCGTACATTCCGTAACCTACCGTACTCCAACGTAAAACGAAAAACGGATGTCAGATTCGTGATCAGCACCCGAAATACCCCCCCCCCCCTCCCCTCTAGGCGAAGTTTGGGCGAAATTGGTGCCTATGACCTCGACAGCCCTAGATACCCGTACCTACCGTACTCCAGCGTAAAACGAAAAATGGATGCCAGATTCGTGATCAGCACCCCAACAACCCCCTAGACGAAGTTTCAGCGACATCGGTGACCCTTCCTGGACCACCCTTGTTGACGGTATGGGTGGTCTCCAACCGAACCGTGAAAAATGGATGCCAGATTCGTGATCAGCACCCCAAATTAACCCCTAGACGAAGTTTCAGCGACATCGGTGACCCTTCCTGGGCTACCCTTGTTAACGGTATGGGTGGTCTCCGACCGAATCGTGAAAAACGAATGTCAGATTCGTGACCAGCACCCCAAATAACCCCCCTAGACGAATTGCCCAATTTTACTTTGGGTGTTACTTTGCGACCAAAGTTTTGAAACGTAAGCTTTAAACCGATTTAAAAGGCATGCGCTTAATCCCGACCATGACATAAATACATCTATATAAACATCTGAAAAACTAGTGAAGCGAAGCGGGCTCCGAATGTCTGGCGAGTCTGTTCAACATGGCCGATCAATACCAATATCTATTTATACATACCTCGTCTTTCTCTACGGTCCCATGCGACATGTTCCAAAACAGAATAGAACACAAAGGAAAAGCAATACTTCAGCGTGAAGCGACTGCGCTTATTGATGAGCACTTCGTGGCTGTTGAGTTGAGTTGCTTGACAGATGAAATCGCGGGCAGGCCTCGCACTTTGATCAAATTCTTGTTATTCGGGAAGCTTCCTGGAGCATAGAACACCGCAGCTGAACGAGCCGCAAGGCAAATGACATCAATTTCATGAGTCTTTCTCGACTGCGCTGAGATCTAATTTTTCTTCAGACTTCGGCAGGCCTGAGAATTAACTGGAGCTTTGACTCACACGCAAGAGGGATTGATTTTAGCCACTCATCACCTCTTCGCCAATCAACTCCCGAAAAAAAAAAGCGTGAAAATGAATACACAACGAGAAGTAGGCTCGAAACCTGATGAATTTCAGACTGTTCCCTTGAACTGAATCGAATTAAACTCAAAACTAAGACAAGAGGTAGCCAAACCCCATGATCGTCAGGCTGAGGCAGTTGTGAATCATACTTCAGTGAAGCGGAGAAATGTTTTCCTGCTCCCCAAGAATAAGAAGCTTATTACTGGGGGATCAGCTCTCAATATGGTGTTCACCTATTCCTGTTTTTCAACTCTTCGTCCCGTCCATCAATCCCTTATTACCAGATGCTAAGTTGTTAGTAAACCGAACCATAAAAAACCTATGATTACAACCTGCTAACAGCCGGTCACAACCCAAGTATCTATAAATAACCGAAAGCCCCTTGCACTTCACCTACGGCCAGAAAACGCAGAAAAAACCTTGTCTCCCTTCTCATAATAGAGACAACAAATGCCAATCCTTTTTCTAGTGCAAGCCTTCATATCCATGGGCACTTGACGGAGTTTATGTTCGAATCGCACCGGCAAGGCATCTTAAGACGGGAACACTAGATCAGTCAGGTCGACCCCGGAGTTCTTGCCCTCGCCAGGTGTCCTATGAATGTTCTACGAGCATACGCAAAGCTCGTATCGAGATTCAACAAGCTTGAGACCATCTAACATTCGATTGAGATGACCGAAAAGTGTTTCAGCACGCCCACGCACCCAGGGAAGCAATGAACCTGAGCTCACTTCGTTTTTACAATATCAAACCGCGGACTTATTAAAAATATTCGGATCTATCTAGTGCGAGTAGGCACCGCTAGAAAAATGAATCAAACACATGTACGGTGGCGTTCACGGGAAGGGTGAGCCATTTCAACGTGTCGTCTTTCTATTACCGCTTATTTCTCATTTTGCTGGTTTTGCTTAACAACCAAGATGGAATGCCTCCCTCCAGCTAAGATGGATCCAACGATTTTAATGTTGTTAGGAAGACGGAAAAGGAATGACGACGTCTTTCAGTGACAAAAACGTGTGGCGCCATGCGGGTTGGGAGGGGAAGGCACTCCCTCCAAGGCGTGGATTTCTTCAATGTGCAGCTCACGATATAGCAAGATAATGCGCTTTCTTTGACTTAAACCAGATTCTTCATTTCTTTATTTATTACTGCACCTAAAGTGCGCATGTTAAAAACAGAACCATAAACATTGTCAGTCAACACAATCCAGACTAATTCAAAACAATTAAACCTAAACAAAATAGAGATTAGGAGTTTGGGAGTTTAGGTAGCACTATGAGCTGCAACTAGATAAGAGAGCTTTCTGATGCAGCTGCTCAACAGACTCGACGCAGACGACCGAACAAAATATTAGCTTTAGGATTCCGCCGGAATATGAAACAAATAGCAAGTCAATCGATGAAGGGTGCTTAGCGGATTGCTGCCGCTCCAAGATTGCACATGGTCGTGGAACAATCACATGAACACGGTTTCTGATTTGGCAAGAGAAGGAACTCCCGGGGGGTCTGGCAGATCTAACTTACCCGTTTTAAGACACCTAGCCGGTGTACTGCGGGGACCCGCCCGCTTAGTACCAGAAAATATTTGCCTGACAAGGCAACTTCACTCCTGACCCGTATAATCCTCCCCACTTAATTTTTGCCATTTTTAGCACTTCACCTCCATTTATTTTTGGTGCAATCCTAGTAGGTGGAGGCCGCTTTTAAACGGTTTCATACGAATTAAATGCGTTCAGTATGCAAATATATTAAACTCACTTGTTCCATAGAAAACAACTTCACTAACGATATCGAAATAAATAACAAAGAAAACAGAATGTGACATTGGAAGCTAGGCTACAAATGGTTTAGCCTATGTCACACCATCGTTCACCCCGAGTGAAGCCTAATGATAGGCTCCCATATCGGCTCATTGCTTCGCGCGATCGATATGGGAGCCTATCATTAGGCTTCGCTAGGGGTGAACGATGGTATGACATAGGCCTTACGACGTGAGGAATATGTGTCTGTGTCCGAAGCACTGACTGATTATGTCCTACCGAAATTTTACTGATCTTACCTTTTTATATGCTAGGAGATGACCCATTCCGTTGCAAAGAAGGAAACTAGCTGACCTCTTATTGAGTTACAAGATTCTCACAGGTAATGTGTCCATAGACCCAATAACATTCTTTGGTCATCCACTGTCAAGAAGAGGAGCAAAAACAACGCTATACGCCTCGGTTGCTATAGCACGGATTAGATAACGTTTCATCACTTACAGCTGTCTGGATGTGATTAACTCGTTACTAACCAAAAGTGACAACCTTCGTAGTTTGTCGAAAAGTGCATTTAAAACGTTCGTTAGTACAAGCGTCACCCTTGATCCTGTCTTTTTTTTCAAGTTTTATTTCGCTCCGGATTTTTACGTTGTACAACGTATTGTTGTGTGTGTAATGCATACTTTAAACAAATAAATAACTGTAGAATATGATAGATGTGCACAAAGAGCAATCCTTTTTATGTTTCACCTCTCGACTAACCATAAGAACTCGGAAACTGAGTCTACCTGGGCAACCAGGTTGGTGTGGTTCACTATTTACATGGCCCGCGCCGGTGTGGCTGTGGTAGTTGCGTGCTGGGGTGGTCGTAGTTCTAGAGCTTCGGCGGCAAATTCATTTTACTAACTTTTTTGTATCTAATTGTTTATCGTCTACCTATTTTTCTGCTATTAAAAAAAATTCTTATTGACTTGTATTGTTGACGCAAAGCGGCTCGGATGGGGTCACCTCGCATTCCGTGGTTAGCCACCTTCGTAGGAAGACACCTAAACGCTCAGTTACAATAAATTTTTAATTTAGTTCAGAAATGTTTAGTAGGGCTGCCTCACATGGTGACCCCCTCTGCACCGTTTTTCTAGATGAGTGGTCTTCCCCATCCAATGAAGCAGCATGCTATTTGTTCTATTTCCTCTTGTTAGTGGTTTTAGTAGCTATTTTTATTTCTGTTACATAGCCAATCTTATGCGTTTTCTGTACCCATTTAGCTGACTATTGCTATTGGCAAGCACAATAAACAGTAAAGTGCTTCTACATGATGTTGTACATTCGCTGTGTTTGAAAAATCTTCCAAGAATGGTCACCACCGACTAGGATTGCACCTCTCTGCAATCTTTAGCACTTAAACTCCACTTATTCTTTCGCATTCCTATAACAGTGAGAATCTAATAAAAGCTGTGCTAAACCTGATCTAGGGTTCGGGTATATAAACCCCTCGAAAAGGCACGACTGTACCACTACTCCCTGTCCTACTGATGATCCTCCCGGAGTATGTCGGTGGTTCTTATCTTAGTTTTTCCTTTCACTCTGTTATATCCTGTATAGGGCTTAGAGGTGAAACAGGATGTAACAGGTTATTGAGATAATGTCCATGAATACATTTCATTGTGTTCATTGCTCTAAAGCCGTGTGGGTCAACGAAACACGACGAGAAATAACCGTGCAGGGCACAATCCTAGTTGGTGGTGGCCGATCTTAAACGATTTCCCGACATGTAAGAAACAATAGTATATGGGTAACAACATGTAGAAATAAGAAAACTACGCCAACCTAGTTCCAGAGTTCCTAGTTTGAACAAGGAAACCTAAAAAGGACCGCTCTCGGTGCAAGTATACTAAAGCAGGACCACACTACTAGATTTGCACCGATGGTGGACCAGATAAGACAGATAAGGTTAGTAAAATGAAAATAAAAGATAGGTTAAGACACCATTAATCAATTTTTGGACAAAGGCAAGACTGTGCAAACATCCCGATCTAACTCACAAATGCTATATATTGTCATGTTTTCTGTGTTGTTTATTTTGATCTCGTTAGTGCAGATGTCCGTGCAATCCAAGTTGGTGCTGGCCGCTCTTAAACGATTTCATGGGAAATGCGTTCAGTATTGCAATATGTTGGATTCACTCACTCCATAGGAAATGACATTAGAGAATTCAAAATAAGTAGTACAAAGAACATGAGAATATATATTTGTAAGCTAGGTCGGGACCTTCGCAAATGATTAGGACGTGAAGTACATTGCATTGTTTGCGTCCAAAAATTTTAATTGATTGGGAGTGTCTTCTTTGTCTTTTTATTTTTTATTACAATGATGTTCTCTGTCTTATCTGCTACAATAAGATCCGTTCTCGATGCAAATGTAGTAAATGGGTCCACTCTTACTAGATTTGCACCGAGAACAGCACATTAGGGTTCCTCTCCCGACTAGGATCCTACCTGGGCAGCTAGGTTGGTATAGTTTACCTATTTCTACATGTTGTTGGCTAGCTATTGGGTTTCGTTAGGTCGTGAAATCGTTTAATAGCGGCCAGGCATCTTCCGACCTGTCGAAGATTCTACTACGTCCCGTAGACTCTCCAAGGCAACTTGGATCACGGTTTACCAATAACAGGAATAGGATGTAGTGAGAACAGTTCCTACGAACCCGAACTCATTCAAACAGCGAGGCAAGCACTAGAAGCCCTTCAACATTCCGAACGGGTAGCTAATCGATTCTGGGAAGAATGGAATTCGGAATACCTCACCAAGTTAAGGGAGATGCAACGTGGAGATTTAGCACAGCCGCGACACATCACTTAGAAAACCCGTTTTGGGAGAAATAGTACTCATAGAAAGGGAATTTATGCCTAGAGGAAGCTGGTCCTATGGAAAAACAACGGAGCTTATCAAAAGCAAAGACGGTGAAATAAGGTCAGTTAAACTGCTTCTATACAATCGAACCACTTCACATAGACCTCTCCATAAAATCCAAATGTGAACCCGTAGGTGGTTCAGCCGGTTTATTGCTCCTGTGGAGAACAGGCTTTTCTCGTTACCTTTATTGGAGTTGCGTTGGCGATCTGATGTACCCTTATCAGAGAGGGCAAGCTCGCATGCGAGCAAACAAAGCATGAGAAGGGGAGGGGTCGCGAAGGTCGCGACAGCACCCACCAACTAGGATTGCACCCAGTTGTCTTCCAAGGAATGAGTAAGCTCAATATGTTTCAATGTCAAACAGATTCAGTTTTTATAAAGCTGATCAAGAGTCGCCACCACCAAGCGGGAGAGCACCCCGTGCTGCAGTAACAAAAGAAAAGCGGCGAATTACCTTGACAGGTTCGGATTCCTTGAAATCAGATGCAGCTGCACTAGCGGTAGAGATAGCAGTGTCCGGCATAGTGCTGAGAGAGTGGACCGGAATAGAATAGCGTTGATTGCGGTGAGTTCTAGCACCTCATTCAGTGGTATTCCGCTACGAAAACCGACACCGAACAACGAGACTGCCTGAAGGTACGTGACGAGTGGAAATGAACGGAAACGGCGGTGATAGAGCGATGACGAGCTAAACAGGGAGCAGCAGCAGATCACTGCCTGACGGGCACCACCCCGTTCCCGGGAAATCGTCGCGGCCACCCGGGCGGCGGAGCCCCCGGCGCTGCGAGTCTGAATGGCCTAAAACCCGCTCCGCGCTGGCAAGTCACCAACTGCCTACGTCATCGATAGCGCTGACGGCATTCGAATGCGCACGCGGTCGCGGCCGCGACGCGTCGCCTGCGCTCGTCAGCCATTCCAAGTGCGCGTCCCGCACGGAAACCGCTGGCCCGCTGCCAGCTGTTTGGAGCCATATCAGCTGCGATGAGTCAGGCCGTTTCGACTCGAGTTTTCATGGAGTTCAGCCTTTTCCAGCCTCCTTAAAGTGTCAGGTTCTGCTCACAACTATGCTCGTGCAACAGATGGACATCCTCCCGATGCTTTCTAACCGCTGGCCGATGTTTGCTATGTCATCTGGATGTTTTTATGATGCTGCGCGCAATAGAAAACTCGAGGTGTAACATGTTTCAGAGGCTGGACAAGCTGGGCGCAATCCTATTTACTTGTGGCCGCTCCCAAACGATTTCTCAACATAATGGGTTACATTAAATAGGGAACAGCATATAGGTGTAAAAGCAAGGAATGTCTAAAAAGGAATGTCAATGGTTCGTTTCACCACTATTTCAGACAGACCGTTGTATAGTAAAGTAAACTAAATAAAACTGAGCTTCACGAAAGTTGTCGCCCAGATGAACTCAGTTATGGAGTTCCTATTCGGGCGTGGAAGCCCAAAATTTATTGTTTATACAAATAGGCGCAATATGGCGGAGGGGGGTCACCTCCAAACAGATTCAAATATGTATATAACGTCAAAAAAAAACCTATGCTGAATGCAGAGGAGCAACAGAACAATAAAAAAGCACTAACCTGCTCTTCTGTCATGCGTCGGTGACCTGCATTCTAGTTGGGGGGGGGGGGAGGAATAAGGTGCGTCCCCTCCAACTAGAATTGCACCGACGGCAGAGAAAGTTGGCTAAAAAACGACTAAAAGAGAGAATAAAGAAAAAAGCTCGATAAGGCACCGGGCTAGAGTGTGTCGCCGCATCGACTGCCGCTTCGACTCGCCAGATCGATAGGAGCGCGCAGCGGCGCGTCGCGAGTCGCGTCGACATCCGCCCTGTTCAAGCTCGCCAGCGAGTGCGTCGTTCGTTATCGTTTATTCTCTCGAATCTGTGTTTGCCAGACGTTACATATGTTGCTAGGTTCATTCTCGATAGAGGGACACCGAATAACGTCGGAAGGAAGGCCGGCGAATCTGTTTGGAGGTGACCCCCCCCCCCGAGCCACATTGCACAGAATCAGTACAGATTCCAACAAGAACCCTAACAATTTCATAAATAAACAACAACGATCCTAGGATAAACACTAAGCGCCCAGAACAAGAGTGTAATCAACAATCGTCCTCTAAAGTGGCTACTTTTTACAAACATACATATGTTGTAGATCCTCATGTTTTCTGTTATTTGTTCTGCTCTCATTGATGTGGCCGTTTTCTATGGAAGGAATTAGTGCAAAAAATGGCAATACTGAACATATTCAGTTTCTATGAATTTACAAGAAATTAAATTAGAATTAAAAATGTAAATGTGTCCTAGTACATGTAGTATGTTGTTGCAAAAGTTCCCGCCATTTTTTTTTGAATGTGCTTTTCTTCTCACTAACGCGACCCTATATCAATCTGCTTTTGTTCACATAAAGAGATTAGGTATGTATAAGTTTACTATTATTGATAGCTACCCACTCTCGCGTAACTCCTTCCAGAGAAGTGGAGCTTTCCAAGGAGTACATCCGAGGTCTCTTATTGTATGACTTCAAATTTGGTGACTCAGCAGCTGCTTCCTGTCGTCGCATCAATGGTGATTTGGAGGGCACAGTGTCCGATCGCATTGCACGAGAATGGTTCGCATGCTTTCGCAAAGGTGAGTTTAACCTTCAGGGTTCGTTCAGATCAGGATGTGAATCCGATGTCGACAACGACCGATTGCGACAGCTGGTGGAATCGGACACTGTGCCCCCTCAAGTGCACCATTGATTGTGGTGGCATAGTGCACACAAAAGTCCTGCGCAACTCCACGGCGGATTATTCGTGAACTTGAACAGGACTTGGGTGTGAACCATGTCACCGTCGCCAGGCACCTACATCAAATGGGTGAGGTGCACAGATTGGCACAGTGGGTTCCCCATGACCTCATCGAACGCGACAGCCAGCGACGTGCTGAGGTGGCCACTCAATTGCTCTCGTGCAGGCGCACAGATAGTCGGGCGAAGCCCATCACCACAGGAGATGAGAAGCGGTGCCTGTACGTCAACATCAAGAGGAGCAGACACTGGGTTGACAAGGGTGAGCAGCCTGAGCCACAGCCAAAGGAGGGTCCTCACCCGTCGAAGACCATGCTTTCTGTTTGTCATCTACTACAAGGTGTCATCTACTACAAGTTGCTGGCCCGTAACGAAACTCTAACAGCGGACTTGTACTGTCAGCAGCTGGATAGACCGGCAGCCAACAGAAAAGCGTCCGAATCATGGCACAGTCCGATTCTTGCAGGACAATGCTCGACCACACATTGCAAGAATGACTCGCCAAAAGTCTCTCGACCTTGGATGGGAAGCACTGCCTCCCGCACAGTACAGTCCAGATATTGCACCAACAGACTACCACCCTTTCCTGTCTCTCTCCAATGCAAGGAAAAACGTTCGATGACGAGGACGACATGGGACGCTGGCTGGCTGGCTTTTTCGAATCAAAACCAGAAAAGTTCTACTCTGATGGGGTCGGGAGTCTGACAGGTGTAGAAGAGTGATAGAACACGATGGCGGTTACTTCATTTCTTGACGTGTTCCGCTATTTTGTAAAACTAAAAAATGTGGTGTCTTGAAAATGGCGAGAACTTCTGCAACAACCTAATGTATATAATACCAAATGTTCAGCGGCCTAGTGACCGCAAAACGTCTGGTTGGAGGCTTCGTCCCTAAGCCACGAGAATAGAACGCATAATCCCTCCTATTACACTGAACTGATTTTACCACATAGAATAGTGTAGCGAGATACAGTGGGGTAGAAAAAGTTCAAAACTGCTCCTGTGAACCTAGTGTTCCTAGTGTTCTTTCTTTTCAAGCCTCTAAGGCAGGCGACAATTCCGGAACGTGTGCGGGAGTAGATCTACTGTACCAATCTTGACGTACTTTTTGAAACACTCTGGTACCTTCAGATCCTTTCCCTTTTCCTCATCATTGTACACCCTTCAAGTCATTCTTTGGGCGCTGGCGACTTCGAACAGATGTTTACCGCCTTGCGTTTCACGAGAAATTTATCCATTTTCAATTTACTACTTTTTGCTTCAATTTAGGCCGTCTTCGTCGACTACTTCATAATTTATCATCCCTTATGTGTTGCGTATCCCTTGCATTTTATTATCGGCAATCCATCGCCTATAAGTCTGTTCATACTTCGCGACAAGAGCGACTCGTCGCCCATGTAAAACATACATATCGATTAAAACGGAGCGCGCGCATCTGAAAAGTGTTCATACTCGAGCGCCGGCTCTAGTCGCTCCACTCGCTGCTGTCGCCTGTTCATACTTCCGCGCGCTGCACTCTTGTCGCGAAATATGGACAGGCCCTATCGCTGCTATTCCCAAATTTATTACTTTTCGAGATGTGTTCTGTTGCAGATGAAGAGGATCTTCGGGACCGGCAAGAAAGAACCGCCACCAGATCTGAACACTGCCATCTCAAACGTTGAGTCCCGAGCCGAAAGCATCGACAAGAAGATTTCGAAGCTCGACTCTGAGTTGGTAAAACTCCGCGATCAAATGGCGAAAATGCGGGAAGGTCCAACTAAGAACATGCTGAAACAGAAGGCGTTAAGGTAACTACTGCGGTGAGATTGTCCCAACTACCGTCATTATTACGCTTTTCAGGGTCCTCAAACAAAAGAGAATGTATGAGAACCAGAAAGGCCAACTAGACCAGCAAGCTTTCAACATGGACCAAAGCAATTTCGCTCTTCAGGGAATGAAAGATAATCAGGTAGGACCTATTAGTTGTTCGACTGCTGCTTGTCGTAGGTCTTTTCTCTTTTATTGTTCGAGTTTTCAGGTCTTTCTATTTTCAGGTGACTGTAGCAGCTATGAAAGCGGGCTTGAAAACTATGCAGAGGGAGTACAAGAAGTTGGACATTGACAAGGTGAGTTCGCTTAGTGAAGCGTGCTGTGCTTCTGTAATCGAAACGTGTTTTTTTTTCAGATAGAAGATTTACAAGATCAGATGGAGGATATGTTGGATATGAACAACGAGATTCAAGAAGCGATGAGTCGGCAGTTCGATACGCCTGATGTAGGTGTTATTTATTTATTCACAAACTACTTAGGCGGTACAAACGGTCGGCTTCTGTCGCGAAAAGCTGCGCCTCGGCACTTTATCGCTAAACTCAGAAATGGGTAGTCGTCAATCGACGAGATCAGTCGAATGTGTAGGGTGCAGGCTTTTTCATTGCAATTTCACTTGCAGTTGTTCGATTTCAAAGCTTTGAAATGTTGCACTACTATTTAATGATTGCTTCTATTCCCTCGAAGTACTCTCGGCTGGTTTCGTAACGAACGTCTGCTTTCCGCTAGTCCACAGCGAACTAAATGGACTAGATAGGATGAATACGATAATCTCAATCACCCACTGAAAAGGGAGAACAAAACTGCCACAACCACTTCGCCCTTTCCTTGATATATGTTACAAATTTGTTTTTACCACACTTTAATTATAAAAACAACTCACGCACAATTTACGCTGAAGCAGTGACAACCTCAAACTTGGTTTAAGTACCCAAGTTTGAGGTTGTCACTGCTTCAACGTAATTGTTCTTATGTTTCTTATTCTTATGTTCGTAGTTGTTCTTATTTTGTGTTTTATTAAGGGCCTGTGGTACATGTCGCGCAGGTGAGCAGCATTGGTAGGGAGGAGCGCGCCAGCCAATAATAACCAAACAAAGCACACCCCGAACACATGCCAGCCCATCAGGATACCGATTGAATACGCCATCTTTGAATGGCATACCCATTCAACGCGGTCTGATTGGTTTAGGCGTTTCCACCTACCAATGCTGCTCACCTACGCGACATATACCGGGCTTGTTCATACTTCGCAACGACGGCGACTCGTCGCTCGTGCTAAACATGCAAATCGATTAAAACCGAGCATTTGCGGCCGAAAGCTCTTCATAATCGAGCGCTGGTGCTGTCGCTCCCGTCGCTTTTGTCACTGCTGCCGCGAAGTATGAACAGGCCCTAATTCCGTTTTATAACACCTCCTGCTTCACGGATGAGCCACCGGGGACGTGTTATAAAAAGGGTTTATTTGAAGTAGGTGAAGAAACGAACCTTAATAATACTTTGTTTACACATTTGCTCCGCATTATGACGTTCACTATTTGCCCAGTGGAAACATCACATTGGTTCGTCCTTTCCACATGACTGTTCTTTACATCGGTTCCAACCATGAATGATGTTCCATCATGGCTTTGCGTTAATTTTCTTCAAACAAATCGACTACACGGTAGCTACCGAATAGGATACAGCTCAGCGAATGGTCGTCTCTCATTCCATGCAAGAGTTGCTCTCACTGCCTTTATGTGGACGTTAATGGAATGATCTCCGATATTAGGAAGACGGCGTGCCTTCCCGAAACTCGGCCGGAAAGAGATGAGCCAAATCTCGTATTTAGGAGTATATTTTTAATTATGTATTGTTCTTGGTTTTCCTCATGACTCCAGAGGTCGCGGAGAGATCGAAGAAAATTTTTCGCCGAAGTTAGCCCTGGGTGGTTACTCAGGGTGCTGATCACGAATCTGGCATCCTGTTTTGAAATTTTGGTCGATTACGATAGGTTACGGTAGGTGCGTGTGACTAAGATCATGATCACTTGTTTCACCCAAACTTCGTTTCCGGGATATGTTCGGATCGACGAAATTCAGTCGATGATTTGCAGCGAAGTGGTGGTATCCTCGCGTCAGAGCGATTATACAGCACGCCAGCAGTCATGAAGGTATAGGATGTCGATTCGCGGTCAGCACACCAGATAACCTCATAGACGAAGTTTGGAAGAAATCGGAGATTATGGCCTAGGTTACTCGCACCTACCGTAATCTGCCGTAATCGGCGAAAATCTCAAAAATGGATGTCAGATTCGTGATCATCATCTCAAATATCCACCGTGGGCGAAGTTTCAGCGAAAGATTTCCTCAACCTCTCCTCAACCTTTATAGCGGTAAAAGTACAATAATGCCTGTTAAAGAAATAGCAAAGTCAGGCAAAGATATAGCTCGAACTCGAGAAGACCGTGCATAGCAGGGTGTCCTGTTGTTCCTCTGAGGTCGAGCTGCTCGAACAGGCGCCAGAAACGTCTCCATTTGTCCACGTCGCGTACTAGAGTAGTTCACTGAGTGCTTAATGCTCGAGGAACTCGAATAGGATCATGTCTTTCGTCAAAAAGCAAGACCCCGTTGATAAACTGCGACATCTTACAGATTGACGAGGCGGATTTGGAGGCGGAGTTGGCTCTGCTTGGAGACGAGTTGGACATAGGAGAGACGGACACGAACTACCTTGACGAGGCCCTCACTGCACCTGGAGTCCCTGCCTCAAAACCCACCAGCTCCAAGGTAAATAGGAATTTCAGTTTGTTTACCCTGGTTCTTTCCTACTCATGAGTATTCAGGTCGCGGAAGGTTTGGAAGTGGACGAGTTTGGCCTGCCGAAGATTCCCGCATGAGAGGCGGATATTTTTATGTGAAATGTACAGAATCCCGGTGTTCTTTTTGACATGTACTTAATAAATGTGGTAGATCTAGTGGTTTTGCTTTATCACATCCAACTTCTAATCTTACGCTCATCCAGCATCCTTCCGCAGAACAGCCATCTGCTCTTTTCATAGTTGTGCATTCCTATCGCGTTTCGACAAATGTGTTTGAATGATTGATGTGTTTTCGGTCCTTTGATTTGGCCGTTTAGCTTTCCTTATGGAATCCATTTCTAGTTTCCATAGTGTGCACTTCTAAACAGGCAGGTCATTCTTTCAGTCTAGTTTGGATGGGGAAGACTAGTATAACCAATATAAGATTCAGCGGAGAATTATAATAGAAAAAGAGTCCTAAGTACCAACATTCGATGGAGTCTGCTGATCTACTGGAAGAACACTGGCTCATACAGTTTTGTCTGCCTCACCGTGACTGCATACCTTTTTGTTCGAATAAATTTTTATCTGTGCGATGAGTCCATCGTGCTCATAACGCCAACCATTAGCCAGGCAAAACGGATGCTGGCCGACTTCGATCGTGCATGTGGGAACGTTGGACTGCAGCCGAATCTTACGAAGACGATGTTCATGAGGAACGGAGAAGTTTCTGATGCCCCATTCTTGTTGAACGGAGCGAACATCTCCGAACGCTCCAGCTACGTGTATCTGGGTCGCGAAGTCAACATGGGCAATGACCCATCGCCGGAGCTGGGCAGGAGGAAAAGACCGGCGTGGGGAGCCTTCAAGAGCATCGAAGAAATGAAGGACGTCTGACTCCGACTCCACCTAATTGACTTCACTGTTCTTCCTGCGCTAACCAACGCTTCAGAGAGCTGGGCCATATGAAAGCAGGATGAGCACGCGATCAGCCTCGCGCAACGAGGATTCGAGATGCTCGTAGTGACACGATTCACGCAAGTGAGAAACGGTCTCCGGCCTGCTTGGTCGACTTTCAAAGATCAGAGACGCTGTCGCATGGGCTAAGTCGTCGAAAATTATTTGGGCCGGCCACGTAATGCGCTTCGCGGACAATCGCTGGACAAGAGCCGTCACCGACTGGATTGCGCGGGATGTCAAGAGAACACCATGACGCCCACCAGCGTGTTGATCGGACTTCTTCATAAAGGCACTGAACGAACGATATGACGCTCTTCGTGTCCCTCGAGCGAGAAGGATCCATTGGAGCACTTTGGCACGCGACAGGGACGAAGGCAGACGCTGCTGGCGCCCGCTCGAGCAACTCTATTATCAACGGAGCAACAGGTGGTACAAATGATCCACGGATGTAGCATTAGAACAAAGACAAATGCCACCGCTTCGGGAAAGGAGTTGCGGTTGAACATCCGGAGGTTGGCGTAGGTACATGTCAGGAAACCGCTAACGGGCCTTTTATACTGAAGCCGATGCCCGACACGATGAGGCCACAAGAACCGATTTCGCCCAGATTTTGTGCATGGGAGTCATTTTGGGCGCTGATCACGAATCTAGCATCCGATTTTGGATTACCTTACGTGAAAATCTAAATTTGGTATCACTCCAATTTTATAGGACTGGAAAAAGGCATGCGATAGTTGTTACCAGGCGTTTGCTCAAAAATGTGTTGAAATGAGGATAAACGGTATCCCTGACGTCAAAAAATGTAGAACCACCGGTGTCGATGGGGATCGAGCCGGTGAGCACTTTTGTACAAGGCGAGAACACTATGTACCACTGTCCTTCCGAGGTCGGCGAATTGGTACCGAGCTTAGTTGAGAAGGGAAAAATCCGGGCTTCCTCAGCCATCGCAAGGCTAAATTCGTATTAAATGATTCACCGCGGCATCATGTAGGAACAGGATTGCATTGTGCACCTACATGTGGATGAATTCTCTCCGGCTTTGTACTTTATTTTCTTTACCACAAGTAGGTGACCTTGCTGACAACTTCGACTCTAATAGTAATGGTGGTGTTCAAGCGTATGACTCCGGAAGTTCCAGCGAAGTATGACGAGTCTACTTCCTCATATTGGCCATGGTTCCGGCTCGCTGCCTTCCATCACTGTGATCTGGATTAGTTAGTGCCAGACCTATGGGGAAGTGAAAGCAGCGGTCTGCTCGCTGGCGATAACCGTAGCGCATACCATAGACCGGATGGGCATTCCAGGTCGGGTTTCAAGACCTCTTCTGCCTCGTCTCCTTTGTCGACCCACTGGGCACGGCGGTAAACGTTACGGTACAGTGTCCACTTCCTTTCCAAGTTATGAGATTGTCGAGCCAGACGTGGGTGCGTCTGACGGTGAGGACAGACAACTTTGTTCCGAAGCACGTCCATATCCAACTCCTTTGGATGCCCCGACCTGTCTCCATCTTCCATGGAATAGTCGCCTCCTTGAACTTCGAGAACCAGTCGTAGACTGCGCTTCGAACGGGGGTCCCTTCCTTGTGGACCTCCTTCAGATGCGTCCTAAGATTGGTTGCCGTTGAGTCGAGAAAAGAAGAAAAACAACATCACGTTGCGGATATGCGCATCAGAAGGCATGAATTGCGAAGCCATAATTGCTGCTGTGGACGTGTTGAAGTGACCGTTAAGAACGGTTTTGTAGAGCACATTTCCTCTATTGGATTGGCTGATCAGTGCCCAAGTTGAAGGGAAAATCCTTTTGAAATTCAAAGAGTCGCAAATGTCCGAGTACTTTTGCATCAACCTAATGCAATGAATTTGCAAATGGGCGGCAAACAGTGTCGAATTCAATTTTTAAAAAAGTGGAACGGATTTTTAAAGTGGAACGGACAGGTGCTGAAACGGAATAAGAAATACGGCTTTAGATGCATGTGAGTTTCATGACGTTTTCGATGAACAGAACAACATTAAGAAGCAGGCGGAATTCTAAAAATGGTGTTGGTCACTGTTCGAACGGAATTCTCTGTGACAATATCTTGGAACAACATGAACTACGGTGCGTTTTAAAAGTATGTTTCCACTCTAAAACTTGTCCATATCTCGATTCGCGTTTATTTTTGCAGGGCCGCACTAGGTCCCCTAGATTCCTCGTAGTCGAAAATAGGTAACCACTTACTTTCAGAGATTTTTTTCGTCTCACACGAGAATCAGAATT
>OX375868.1:89892955-89969015 GCA_947359475.1 Heligmosomoides polygyrus bakeri | reverse complement strand
GCTGCTTCTCTTCTGCCCAGATGCCAAAGAAAATCGTTTCCGCCGCGGATTGTGACAGGCGATGAGTCCTGGATTCAGCAGGTCAACTTCCGAAGAAAAAGACAATGGGTGCAAAAAGGAGAGAACCCTAAGCCTGATCTTAAGCCAATATTTCATTTCATTTCATTTATTGCGCAAGTTGTGCGCCTTAAATAAATAAACAACGGTAGACAGAAACAAAAACAGTGCTGCATGTGCATGCTGCAGTCTGAGTATTTTTCAAACCTTTGATCATAAATATTTAGGAATCGTAAATACGATTTGGGATCATAGCAAACTCATAGCCAGTAATTGGAGAGAGAGAAAATGAATATGGCGGCAGCAGTACGAAAAGAAAAGTAGACAGAAAAAGAGCTTTGCGTGTTAATGCTTCTGTGCCGTTGCAATCACCATTCCACCATCAATAAGCTGAAACGATGTGAGAGAGCGAGGAGAGTGTATGATATGTTGAGAATAAGAAGATAAGACAATGAGCAATGCTACGAGCTGAGAAATTTAGTGACGGTTCGAAAAGTGCTCACATAATTGACAGCAACAATACATAATACTACTCTTAAATATTTTTAATGCAAGTTATCTTTATTTGCCGATGTCTTCTTGGAATTTGCGAATGCGAATGTTGCTGATTTAAAAAAGCAGGAAGCGAGATAGTAGATCAGAGCAGAATTTGCCTATGCGAAGTCCATGGGAGAAAGATCCACTGGTTCACTAGAAAACAGTATGCTAAAAGCAATTCTCATTGAAATTGAGAATATTCAAGAAAGGAAGATCTTTTTGAGTGTTTGGTGGGATCTCCGAGGAGTGATTTACCGGGAAAGTCTCAGTAGTCGAGAGACCCTTACTGCTGCCACCTACAGTGGCCAACTCCACGAAGTCGCCGCAGCTCTCCAAGACAAGAGGCCTGAGAAGTCGAGGTGATGATCCTGCATGACAATGCAAAACCACATGTTGCAAGACTCACAAGAGAAACAACAAAGGAGCTGGGCCGGGAGGTAATGTGACATCCACCGTATAGCCCTGACCTCGCCTCTACCGACTACCATGTCTTCCGTGCTCTTAAGCAGGAATATTTAAAGATTTAAAAGGGAGAAATATTTTGAAACGGATGAAGGCCTCAAAAATTGGATTCAGCAATGGTTCGACTCCAGAACTGCAGTCTTTTACGCGAGAGGAATTAGAAAATTACCCAATCTTTGGAAAAGTGCAGTGGAACAAAATGGAGGTTATCTCAATTGCTTTGACTTTGTGGTTGTGAAGCAATAAATCTTTGAAATAAATGAAAAGACTTTTCCAACCTAATAAATACCATCTCTCTAGATTTCTTGTAATGTCTTAGTCACGGTATAGGCTAGAAACTGAGCCAAAGACAACGCTAAATGAATTCATCGGGTCTGGTTTCCAGGCAAACGAGAGCATCGATATGTGCATAAGCAAGTTTGTTTTATTTGATCTGATTAGCTGGTTTATTGGGAGTTATTTTGATTTAAACGTGACTGCTTATATTCGATATTCGATTTTTCAATAAAAGCCGGTAAAATGCGTGGCACATCCTTTAGAGATTGATTTCTGCCCGTTGCATTTCCCTGCTGTACTGATACGTAGAGTTTCCTCATCGGAGAAATGCAGTGCAAACGGATGTCATTGGAAGCCTCCTCTAACTTGTTTAGAACAGCTACGCCTTCAAGGTAAGGATGCAGCGCATAGCAGAGCTTTTGATCAAAGGGGAAAATCTCTCAATATTCAGAATGACCAGATAATAGTGATTGAAAGATTTATAGAATTTATAGTTTCGCAAAGTATTTCTCATCGACAACGACATCCTTGCATTCTTGAATCTCCCGTATTGATCGGCAGCCTTAAAACGACTGATCTTTTAGTGATTCGAGCAATTTAACAAACAAACTGCTACCTGCAAGCTGCATCGTATGAAGGAACTCCTTCTGGAGCATGGTCAACACATTCACCACACCTTGAGCTCCCTGGAAGGACTTCCGTTTGTATACGTGTAGGTCAATGTTGTTGGAGCGGTTTGTATAGCGAATTTCCTGCCGGTTCTTCTAGCCGCTACTACGAAAAATTCCAATTGTCTCAATTCTAACCTAACCTGAGATAGCTAATTATCAATGGAATTTAGCAAATCCGAGCCGCTTGGCAAAGCTAGACGTTTCCGACGCAATATGTGAAGCAGTAGAATAATGCTCACGTCAAATTTAGATTTTTGTTGCACAGTCAGTAGTTACAAGATAGTACGACTTTATTTTTTTATGTATTTGCTCTGAAACAGGTTTGTACCATTTTCACTTAGAAGTGGACACTATTCAAATAAAACTGGAAGCTCTTCTAAGCTAGCTTTAAGACCCTTAAAATTAAAGAGAACTCTTCCAAATAGGAATGACCTTAAGATAGGTTAAACCACAGACTCAATAAGATGGTTTGAAAAATTTTTGATTAAGGAAAATTTGATATAACATTTTTTGATCTTTTCAGTTTACTTGCCCCAGTAAGTGTAAGGAGCTCATAAAATTTTTATTTTTGAAGAAAAAATAATAAATTAAAGTTTGGTTTGAAGCTAAGCAAAAAACAAGCATTAAAAGACCAGATTGCGCCATGCATTCAAAAAGTTCGACGCAACTTTTATTTGATTGATAGTGTAGATGCCGCTTACATGAACCATCAAAGTGAGAATATGTGTGTCTCTTATATTTTTGTTGTGCCGTTAACAGATGTCAAAGTCTACGCAAACAAAAATTTTGTTTTTAATCGCATAAAAATCGTGATGTCTTGGAGCAGGTGCGGTCTCTTTTTTGACGCCAAAAAATGGCCGCCTTTCTGCTCTTCAAAAGAAGCTTCAAACCATTATTTTTCATCAGTAAATAAAAATGTTATAAAATCTCAAACAAAGTGTTAACTTATTGGGAGGTGAATTAAAACTTCGAAGAATCGTATTGAAACTTTCCTTGGAAAAAATTATTCTAACCTTTTTGGAGAGTGTCTAGTTTAATGTAGAAGAAGCTCATTTCGATTCGGAAGAGCTCACTTTGATTTTATAAGTCTCAGGCTAGCTTAAAAGAGTGTCTAATTTGATTTGAAAGGTGTCCAGTTTGACGTGAAAATGATATGTATTCCATAGAAATTCCTCAAGTCCCAAACAGCTACAGCTTTTATGAACGAAGCCTAAAGTTCGCACCTCCACTGCAAGGCCCCAGAGAATTGGACGACCAATGAACACTCCACTTGCTCCAAGTGCTACGGCTTTGAAGACGTCACGACCGTTGCGGAATCCACCATCGATGAAGACCTAAGTGGGTTGTTTCATACGAAATGGATGAGAAGTCAGAAGTCTTAAACGCCACGATCAACGCACCGGAACTCGTCCTTTGACTGCACGTACCACTTTGCTAAGCACTTCTATCTGAAGAAAGTAATTAGACGAGCCAAGGAAAATTAAGAGCTGCAATCCGACGTCCAAATGACCTACAGTAGCTGGGGCACTGTCCATTTGTCGTCCGCCATGGTTTGACACAATGATGCCGTGCACCCCTTTGCGAACTGCCTCGTCAGCGTCATCGCCACGCATCACACCCTTCACGATGACCGGCAGCTTCGTTGTCCTGGAAGACGACAATACTATTTATAGGAAATAAAGGATAAAGGACGGCGTTATTCCATCCATTTTGGGATGCGCCACGCATTCTACTTCTACGGGATGTCATGGAAGCGATTTGAATGAGTGTTTGGCCATACAGTGACGTGCGGCGGCCAGCCGATGAACAAGTTAGCGCTTTCTCCCCCAGACAAGTTTGGTACCAATTCGCCTACTCCGGAAGGATGGAAGGCTTGGTTGGCTTGGGCAGGAAATCCGAACCAGGAACCTGGTATCGGGTGCAGGTGACAGCCGGCACCTCCTCCGACTGCGCTACACGCGCCCAACACATACTCTAACAATACTACTAATAATAATACTGTTATACTAATAACATAATAATACCAGAATAACAAACAAAATCGATTACTTCAATAGCCAATCGAGAACGTCCCAATCCAGGCCAGGATCGACTTGATCGGAGACGTATTGCAGAAGGCCGGACTTGCCTTCCTCAACGGATGGCATCAGAGACAGTTCAAGAGAATCAATATTGGCCATTCTAAAAGACACAGGCTCAGTATTTCGATAGCCGCCAACAGAGGTTTCTTCACCTTAGACCCTTCGGAAGTGTGAATCCATTTCGGATATCCACCAGACGTCTTCCGAGAACTGGAGTGTCGACCGTAAGAACGAGAGCTTTGCATCCGTTGGCCTCGGCTCTGGAGACCAGATTCGAGGTGATCGCCTTGTTCTTGTAGACGTAGAGCTGAACCATAGGGTTTCATTGGTGGTCTGATAAGCTTTTAAGTTAAAATCTTAGACATATGACTAAAAGTCGATTAATTTAGAAGTGCACCTGAAACCACAGTTCGACATTGTCTTGTTTTGCCTGTTTCGCTACGTCCTCAATGGCAGTGGTGGACCAGGAGCTGATTATCATCACTGAGCCTGCTTTTGACGCTCCTGTAGATCAAAGATATTTGAAGAAGGAACATGATATAAGACAGAGTCATAGGTTGAGCGATTATCAACTTGATTGGACTCTCGAATGGTAATTTCAAGAGAACTGCAGCTTTGAAATTGTAATTTTTATTTTCTCTTTTTATCGTGTTCTCGCTTCAATATTAGACCGACTAGTCTTGGTTATTCTTTTTGTAAACGCATATTAAGGCCTCCGCACACTTCTGCGGCAAAGCGGCAAGCGGTGGGCAGCAAAACTCGTGAAGCGAGCCGCCCACGCACACTCGAGTCTTGCTGGCGATAAGCTGCAGAGGCACTGTCCCGTTCTAGTCGGCATCTACTGCTGCTATTCTTATTCCCGCCTTCTCTCTGTGCTCTAGCCGTTCCCTGCCGCGGCCGGCTAGAGCGCAGACAGACAGAACGCCGCGGCGGCAAATCAGCGGCGGCGACCCATTATTGCCGCTGCCGCATTTCAGATGCAGCAGCCGCCGCCGTCGCCCAACATATTCCACACAGAAGTGTGCGGCTGAGGCATGGCACCACTCGCCGCCGTTTACCACCAGCGATAAGCTCTGCTTCCTTGCCCTATCGTTAAGTATAGGACCGCCGCTTTACCGCAAAAGTGGGTTTAGAGTGCAGAAATAAATAAATAAATGGTACTTGTGAAGCAAAGGGTCCGTGGTGCCGTGGGGTTGCCGGGAAACATGTTAACGCGGCAAACCCACGGCACCACGGGGCCGGTACTTGCCCTCTTCTTCATAAGTACCAAATAAATAAATAAATAAATAAATAAGAATAAGAAGAGTAAATAAAAATAAAATAAATACCTTAAAATGGCTGGATGGGAGATTTTCAAGTGTTCTCCTACATTATTTGTTCACCTCAACCTTGGAAAATGTCAAATAAATGATTGGCACAAATTAGGAAAAGTATTATAATAGTAGAGAGAGTTTCTCCACTGTCTTTAGACTCACCTTTAATATTCGTGAATTTGCAAGTTTTCCGTACTAGCCTAAGTTAGACAGCAAAGTAAGCTTCTTTGCAGTAGAACAGTTATGTAATTTATAAAATGGTTTCTAGGAAGTTTTATAAACGAACTAACTAAGACTTTTACTGAAAACAATGTCAAGTTTACTATTTGCTACTAGCCCTCTATGGAGTGAGTAGCGCAGTCCGAGGCGGTGTCCGCTGTCGCGTGCACCCGATACCAGGTGCATGGTTCGGATTTACCGCCCAGACCAACCAAGCCTTCCATCCCACCGGGGTCGGAGAATTGGTACCAGACGTGTCTGGGAAGGATAAAGTGCTGACTTGTTCATCGGCTGGCCACCGCAAGTCATTGTATGGCCAAACACGCATTCAAATAGTCTCCACGGCATCCCGTAGAAGTAAAATGCATGGCGCATCCCAAAAGAATTGAGCAACGCCATCCTTTGTCATTACTATTCTTCTACAAAAACATGCCAATTTCCATAGAAGGTACTCTATCGCTCTGTTGTCCTTAATCAACATTCCGAAAGTTCTTCAACTTCCTTCACTGATCCTGTCTCCGTTTTCTCTAAGATTACTTTGTAGGATGAAACGATGTTCGGGTTAGCGGCGTCGTGAGTATTTCCAGGCTTCGAAGAAGGCAAAACTGTCGAAGCGTCAGCCGGAATAAAGTCGTTAACAATCTTGGTCGATAGCTTATCGAGTACACAACGCAATTCCGAAGGTTGTAAATTCGCCTTAGACTGAATTGAATTATTATATGACTCTATCAAGCAGTCTAGCCTGGTACTGAAAATACGGTTCTCACCTCTTACAGTGCTAAGTTCGCCATCCTTTGTTGCTAAGCAATGGAAAGCCGACGGAGCGAGACCAATCGGAAAGCTAAACCAAAGCGGTTCGTGGTCTTTAAAAAGGTAATGAACTACATGAAGCAGACAGCAAAACCTTTACCGTGTTTAGACATGCCGGAGATATATTGAGAATAACGTAATTGGAAAGATTTTTGAAAACCAAATTAGGAACATCTACTGGAAATTTACCTTTGATTTCTCCCGAACCACTGCACAGAGGTATCAATTTTGGACACATCACGAAGGCATCGAGGGCGGATGAGAAGTCTGCAACTCTTGATGAAATTATTCCTCTCGGTAAGGATAGAAAAAGCAGCTGCCTTATGTAAATTTAATCAAAAACTAAAAAGGTTTTAGCCAAATGAAGATTTTCAGAAATGATCGGATGAGGTAGTACGGCTCAGGTGTACCCTCCATGATCACCGCCTGTTTCATATAAGCCAAAAATTTACAAATTGAAACGTTTTTCATGGGCTAGCTCTGAGAAAGCGCACGCGTCGTGTCCCAAATCCGATTCACCCCGATGCTCATCTTCACACTACATCCTCTCGCACCAACGCTTTGCATAAATGCGAGCTGAGTAATCTGAGAGGCTTCTTCTCTTGCGTAACCTTACGAAAAGGACTTTGAGCGAGGGTTTCGAAAAATGCGGAGTGACCAACGGGTATGGGACAGTGCTCTATCAACACTCATCGGAATGGTAAGCTCGGCCTGCTTGCTTGCAGAAGCGAAATCCAGCTGATATAAGAGCGTCGAAAGCACCGACCTAGCGGATGCGTCTGATGTGATATAAGGGATATGGAATCCAAAGAAGTGTTTAATTAGCGATATCAGATGTCTCGGTCCTTCATTCTCACCTTTGAAAAGCATTCTCGTTACGCGCCAACGTCAGCTGATCTTCAGACCCGGCCTCGTAGTAGTCTCTGGCGAGCTTCTTCAGTCTTAAGGACGCCTCTTTTCGGTAGTCATCGACAGTCAGTAGAGGACGTCCTGGTGCTGACGTTGACGAGTTAGTCTCGTTGTGCTTCGTGATAACGGCGTCATTCGCAAGAAATTTGGCCTTGTGACCACTCTCCTGATGCATTTGTCACTGTAAATGAGTACTCAGCAAAAATACAGGTTAAAAGCATGAAGGACGAGATCAGAGAAATTTAACGACGACGACACCTCTTCATAGGTGTTAAAAAATAGGAGGAGGCGGCACTTGTCGCGTGCAACCGATTCCAGATACCTGGTTCAGATCTCCTACCGAAGCCTACCAAGTCTTCCATGCCTCAGACGTCAGTGAATTCCAGGCTCGTCTGGGAAGGATAATACAGTGAGTTGACCATCGGCTGGCCTCCACTAGTCGTTATGTTGGCCAAATAGGCATTCAAATCGCCTCCAAGGAGAGAATATGTGGCGCATCCGAAAGGGACTGACCACGAAAACGAAGGAAATTTTCGGTCCGTCCCGCTTTTTTGCAGTCTTCTGCACTAGTATCCCTATAGGTGATTATATTAAATATAAGAGTCACATAGTATTCATTTCATGTTTTTAGTTACTCTCTTTTTACATACATATATCTCTTGCTTAAAGCAAGCATTTCACACTTAACGCTGCATTGATTAACAGTGAGAAAATTAAGGATAGAGGATAAAGAACAGAGTTATTCAATCATTTTTGAGATGCGCCACGCATTCTGCTTCTACGGGATATCGTGGAGGCGATTTGAATGCGTATTTGGATGCGTGGAGGCGATTTGAATGTGTATACAATGACTTGCGGTGGCCAGCCGATGAACAGTTCAACGCTTTGTCCTTCCCAGACGAGTACCAAAGGCTTGGTTAGCCTGCGCACGAAATCCGAACCAGGAACTTGGTATCGTGTGCACGCGACAAGTAGCACCTCCTCCGACTGCGCTACATGCGCCCTTCGTAAGATGATTACCACAATGTAAATAGAAAACATAACCAGAGGTAAAACTCCTACCTGAGGAACACTATCAGCAACTGGCAGCGAGTCAGGGAAGGACGCATTAATACTTTCACATATTTTCGGAGAGAATACATTCAGATCATAGTTTAAGTGATCCATAAAAGGCGACGAATATGAGATTTTTTGTCCGCCCAATTAGCCTGCACGTGTGGTAGCGCAGTCGGAGGAGGCACCAATTGTCGCGTGCACCCAATTCCAGGTTCTTGGTTCGGGTCTGCCGCCTACTCTAATCAAGCCTTCCACCCCCTGGGGCCTGTAAATTGGTACCATTCATCGGCAGGCCTCTGCAAGTTATAGCAAAGGCCAAATATGCCTTCAGATTGTCCACCCGACACCCAGAAGAAGTAGAATCTTAGACGCATCCCTAAGGGTATTGACTGACGCCGCCCTTTGCCTGATGGATGGCACCGTTCTGTTAACGAAATCGAAAAGAGAGTTGGTGGCGAGACTAAGACAAAAAGCGAAGAGAAGGAAGGAATAATGTTGACTGCGACCCGAGCAGATTGCAACAATGAAGTCTGTAGGGAGAGCTACAGGGTACGTAAAAAGTATTGACGCACCTACTTTTTGTTTCAGCTCCAACTTTCTCCTTCTACTTTTCAAAGTTTTAGTGGATTATTTTTGTTGTCTATACTGTGTTCAAAAATATTCCTGTAAAAACTGAAGAAACATGATACCGTCGTGGTTACAGTGACCCTTTCCTGGCTGTTATCAACAAAAAAAAGAAGAATACTTCATTAACAAGAGAATTAGGCGGCGTTCGAAACGGTCGGTGAGGAAAGAGGTCAACAACCCAAACGTCAGCCACAGGTCTGTCATAACAGGTGATGATTACAAGATGTTCAAGCACGATAACGCTCAAATCCAAGATTATCATTCTCTGTCCCATAACGGCAAACAGATAACGCGCGCAGGTGTGAACAGCTTCGCAGGCGGGCACAGCTTAAACGTGAATCCGCTGGATTACTCTTTTTAGGCGATTTTGAGGAATAGGTTTATGCTACTCTCAACAGAGGTGGCCTGTCGCAGAAGGCTACTCTGTTCAAAGCACGGGATGAAATCCAAGCGAGTACTTGCGGCGCGTGGTCATGAATTTTTCCGTCGTCTTCGCTCCTGTATTCACAGTAAAGGAGCCAATGTCGATTACGAGCTTTCTATCGTATTTGTAAGATCTTTTTCTATATTTCTCAAGTTAATATTTTAAGCTTACTGCGCATTACTATTTCCACAACCGCCATTTACTGCGTCAATACTTTTTACTCACCCTGTATTTGAGAGAAGATAGGACTAGAAGTAAGCAGATCACTCAGGTAACGACGTCACCAAATTGTACGCGAGGCATTCCGTAAATATGAGTAGCAGTGCAGAATGCAGTGTGTTAAGTGGACGAGTTTCGGACTGCTAATGGAACCACTGGTTTGCCTTGACTCCAAACGAGAGCTGGTGCAGGAACTCTAACACACGTGACACCTTCTGTCCCACTCCACATCGCACATTACTAAACACGGTCGTTCAGAAGTAGGACACTGGTGAGCAGCTTCAAGAAGGACATGAAATATTTAAGGAGTAGAAGGTAGTTGGGTTAATCATTCGCAAGTGTGATGAATGGAGAGGCTGAATAGATTGACTACATCGTGCCTTGCCGGCGAGTGTTGGACAGGAACCCGAAAGAGTGGTGGTAATTGAAGCCTAATGGATTGCCACAGATGGTAGTAACTTGAAAAACAAATTAGGTGGTGCGGAAGGCGTTCTAGAGGACGAGAAACTAAGAAGCCTTTAAAATTTGTGGTACGAACCATTGTTGTATGTTCGGAATAGTTTCGCTGTAGGAGTGCTAAGGGTTGCTGAGAAGTTTCTGAAGCGGAGTGCTAAGGGTTGCTGTGAAGTTTCTGAAGCGCTAGGCTGGACTACTTTATGGAAATGTATTTGAACTTGCAAGACTAACAAAATTCTAACATGAAAAGCAGTTGAACTCGGCTTTAAAATAAGGCGAAATACTTGAAGAATTCGCAAGAAGCCTATCCGTTTCCTCCTAGAACAGGCACAATACTATCAGTCTTGCACAGCAGTTAAGCTTTTTCACAAGCTCTATTATCTCTAAGAGGTAGTTGCCTACTCTGTTTTGAATAACAGAGAGCTAATGAATGGCGCATTCTTCGTAGAGAACATTCCTGCCTTGAGCAAGCAGCTTCAGATTTAAGCTTTTTCTAGAGTGAGCGTGACATTCCTGTGCCCTTGTGCACGCTGGTGACACCAAAGAACGCAATCATGGTGCCGGATATGGCACTGGGATCTCAGTGGTCCATTAGGATGATTGAAGTCGTTGTTTCAGAAAAAGGGAACGATTGTCCATACAAAAGACCTGCCGTTTTCTGTGATCGGCTACACGAGGATTTGAATCTTCAACGTTTAGTGCAACTACTAAATAAGGGGCAGAGCGCAGGAAAGTCGGAGGAGGCGCCGGCTCTGCACATACCATTTCCACGTCGAATTGAACACTTTTTAAATCAAATTGGACACTCTTCTAAGATACCTTAAGATTTTTGAAACTAAAGTATATGTCTTTCAATCGAAACGAGCTTCTTATAGGTTAAACTGCAGACCCTCCAAGACGGTTAGAATTTTATAAATTTTTTGTTCAAGAAGAATTTTATATGACTTTCTTAGATTTTTCAGTACATCTGCTCGAATGAGTGTAGCAATTTTATAAAATTTGAAACTAAACGGTAAATTTAGTTTTGTCTCTAAGCTTAACAAAGCATAAGTCCAGTAAACGGCCGGATCGCGCCATACACTCGAAAAGTTCGTCGCGATTTTTATTTGATTGGCGGTGTAAATGCTGTTTACATAAAGCATTAAAGTAAAGAAATGTATGTTTTTTACAGCTGTTTTTGTTGTATCGTTAACAGGTGTTAAGCTTAACACAAAGAAAAACTCTGTTATCAGTCGGATAAGAATCGCGACGTCGCGGTTAAAGGCATAGCGCAATCTCTTTTTTAGCGGTGAAAAACGGCTGCCCGCTTTCCTTTTGCTTAAAACCAATAATTTTTCCATCCATCAATTCTCCTAAAAAAGAGCTTTGTAAAATTTCAAAAATGTGTTCACTTATTCGATAGGTATATTAAAGCTTCAAAAAAATCGCGCTAAAAGTCTTCTCGATAAAAAATTATTCCGACCATTTTTGGGAAATTTTAGTATAATGTAAAAGAGGTCATTTCAATTCGGAAACGTTCACTTTGGTTTCAAAAGCTTTAGGCTAGCTTTGAGGAGTGTCCAATTTGATCTGAAAATGTCCAGTTTGATTCGATAGGTGTCGAATTCGACGTAAAAATGGTATGCATGTGTATACATCCCAGACCGAGCTTCTTGGTTTGGATCCTGAACACGCCATCCATGGTCTCCATCCTCTCGGTGTCGGTGTATTGAAAGCGGACTTGTCGGGTAAGGATAAAACACTGAATTGTCCTTTAGATGTTATTGTGCAGGAGAGAAATGCAGTTTATAATAATTACCCCTACGATTTCCAGAAGAAATAGAATGCATGGCACACTTGAAAAAATCGAATAACGCCGTCTTTTGTAAATATTTTTTGTCTGTTCATGATCATAAGAAGTGAGAACTTTCATTTAAAATTTTTTGTTTGTTTGCTTATTACATAGGCCAGCGGACTTGTCTATCGGCTGGCAACCGCTGATCAATGCAAAGGACAATTACGATTTAAAATACGATTTAAAATAGCCTCTAGAACATCGCGTCGAAGCGGAATGCGTGGCGCATCTCAAAAATACTGCAGTGAAACAAAAAATTTTGAAAATTGTTCGCGAAATAAAATTAGTTTCCCGTGCATGCCTTCAACTAACTCTAAGGATTTGTAGAGTCATAACAAAGTAGGACCACTTCCGAAGTTTCCATTACTTTCGCTTTAATAGGAGTGTCTGTGTAGTCGAACATTTAAAAGCTGAACTAAAGTTTGAAGTGGGACGTGATGTTCCATCACTTTTTTTTTACTCTATGGTGATCCTTGTCGGCAAGAAATAAGCAAGGGATGGAAGCAAGATAGTTGCAGAAAATCACAAAAGTTCAACCATAAAAAATAATTTAAAAACTAGGACTACTGGGGCGATTATCAAGAAGAAAAACAGCCTGCATTCGTCAGTGATAAGACAGTGGTGGCGAATCGATGCGGTGAGCAAAGGTCGAACAGCAACCGGAATGGGAGATGTCCTGCATGACCTACGAAAGCATTCACAATCAGAGTGCTGGATTTTTCTTCAAGTAGGAAACAACAGTGAATCTCAAAAACAGTAGATGTGTGGTGAGTACCATGAAGGACATCCCTGAGCTCTATTTTTAAGTACTTCACATGTAATCAATCGAATAGCTGCGACAGTTCCAGGATTGCTAATTGATTTTCTTTCGATTTTGCTCATACATAAAAAACAAAATAAGTGAATCACCAAAGAAAAAGAAAGGAAAACAAGTATTACATCACCTTGGTTTGATTTTACGAGTTTGGTCTCATTTTGCCAATTCCTAAATTTTAATTTTAATCGAATTGAGTTTAAATTTCACACACCAATTTGTGACATCCTGTCGAAGCAGAATATGGAGCCCGTCCCAAAATAGGAATTGATTAACGCAGTCATTCATTTTTATTCTCTGTACTCATGCATGCAAAGCTGAAATTTCTTAACACAGAGGCAAGTTATGAACAGGGCTCTCAATTCATGAAGTCCCGGAACTAAATGTGTGCCCAAAGAGCAGGATCGTCACATAATGAGTTATCCTTGAATGGTATTGAGCTGCCGCAAAATTATTCTCCGTTTATGTACAGGGTGCGTAAAAAGTATTGACGCAGTAAATGGCGGTTGTGGAAATAGTATTGCGCAGTAAGTTTTAAAATATTCATTTCAGAAATATGGAAAATGATCTTCCAAACACGACAGAATAAGTCGTAATTGACATCGGCTCCTTTACTGTGAATACAGGAGCGAAAACGGCGGAAAAATTCATGAGCACGCGCCGCAAGTGTTCGCTTGCATTTTGTTCCGTGCTTCGAACAGGGTAGCCTTCTGCGACTGGTCACTTCTGTTGAAAGTAGCACAGACCTCATTCTTCAAAATCGCCTAAAAAGAGTAATCCAGCGGATTCACGTTTAAGCTGTGCTCGCCTGAGAAGCTGTTCACACCTGCGCGCATTATCTGTTTGCCGTTATCGGACAGAGGTTGACAATTTTTGATTTGAACGTTATCGTGCTTGAACATCTTGTAGTCATCATCTGTTATGACAGAGCCGTGGCTGACGTTTGAGTTGCTGACCTCTTTCCTCACCAACCGTTTCGAACAGCGCCTAATTCTCTTGTTAAGGAAGTATTCAGCTGTCTGGGTAACAGACAAAAAAAGGGCCACCGTAACGGTGACGATCATGTCTCTTCAGATTTTCGTGAGTATTTTTTTGAGCACAATACAGACAACAAAAAAAAAACACATAAAAACCAAGAGGGGTAGAAACAGAAAGCTGGAGCTGAAACAAAAAATTAGGTGCGTCAATGCTTTTTACGCACCCTGTATACCCGCATTTACCGTTATGTAGGCTTTTTTTTGATCTGTCAAAAAACATATGTAAATGGCGTCCTAATTTTTCTAGATGACCTTTTCCAGGGCTCCGTAAAATCACCAACCGACGCGACTATCGAGCCATCATGACGATCCCGCAAGTCATAGCAGCGCTTTTGGGATGGACTGTCTTTGCCAACCATATTTTTGGAGGTTTTTGTGAAACTGAAACTAAAAACTAACTAAAGCTTATTCTTGTGAAATGTTTCACCATTTCCAAGTTCCAATTCGTTGGTTCCATAAGTCTCAGGCCAGTTTTTTACCGTTGCTCTTTCAGAACACGTCTGTCTAACGCAGAACCTGAACGCCTTCCTAAGCTGACGTATCGTGAACGAGATTTGAGCAATCAAGCTACATGATCGGAAAACTTGATGCTTAAACTAATACGACAAGTGGCGTAAAACCTTCACTTTTTGAAAAGTGTACCACACGTGTCTTGTGATTGCTTAAAACTGCTTTGTTTCGCCTTTTATTGGTGCTCGCGCCATCTAGCCTGTCGTGGAGCAAACGGCTCCAAAAATGGCGAAAACCACCGAAACGCCAAAGCTGTGGAATCAATCGGTCAGCTCTCTCCGTTCGTCATTTTGATCTGAAAGTTAGTAGAAATGTCGCAATGTTTATAATGTGTGCACTGCCGTTTCCAAACACGAAAATGTCACCGTTTATATACAGGATTTTTCGTCATCCACGATTGGTGTCAGTTTTGAAGAAGTACTGCTTCTTTTAATTTCGATGATCATTTAACCGTTTCTGGTTAGTGTGATGCACATCCCAAGAATGTTTTCTGTCACTGAAATCTCATCCTCCCCATTGGCCTGTTCTAAAAAAGGAACGGTCCTCTTCACTTCCGTTTTCTTCTCACTCAATATGCGAAACAAAGTCTGCATAACGAATAGGTCCCAAGCTGATTCGCATGAGGCTTTGTTATTATCTGAGCTTGGACAGTGTTTCCACTTTGTGTTCCCTGACAGCTATGACTTCATTTATTCGCACAAAACGGAGGATCATGTGCTTCTTCACAAAAAGTACAGTCCTTCAAACTTGAGGTCGCCATCGAGGCGTTGGTCTTCCAGAAGTACTTTGCCATCAGTATCGAGAGCAGTGATATAACTCTCTGTCGATCCTCCATGCTCCATAGATTTAAGGGCTAGAATCACGCCATCGCAGGTTCCTGGTACAAAATCGAAAGCCGAGTATCCACGATCTGGATGTGTTAAGTCTCCAATTTTCACAACTTGGATGTCTTCCATAGATTCATCCGCGGTAATCAGTAGGTTAGTTCCTCTAAATCACTGACCTCAACAATGAAACGACATTGCCTCAAATTTGCAAGCCACGCCAACAAGTATCACCTGGTCTCGTCCAATTCGTCGTTATAGATTTCAGTTGAGTATTTTCTTGGAAGGAAGAACCATTTCTTGTGTATCGCCGACCATTGTACAGCTTCGTGGGGCAGATATCCTGGCGATGTTGCACCAGCTGCTTGCGCAATTTTATCGTAGACATCGGTCCAATCTACGCTTTTGACCTGAAATTATTCTTAAGCAGCATTTAAAAATTGCGCACATCAAATTGAGGACAGCAGGGATAATTACTTACAACTCCGTCATGAGATACGATTTTTATCCACGTTGCATCCGTGCTGAAAATCTCTCCCATTTTGTTTCTATACGCCTGAAAAAGAGCTTACAAAAGAAAATGGGAAGAGATAGCACATGTGTGTAGCAGATCCACGTTTATTACAGAGCGTTGTTAAGCGTAAAGCTGCCTACCATTCCGTGACCGCCAACATACAGCTGGTCGTCTTTCAACGTCATCCACTCCGCTTTCATTCCGCTTGTCGTGTTTCCTGGCCCAGAATTGAGGAACAGCCATGGAATTGCCTGAGTAGGCGTTACAATAGCTCTATTTGTTTCGCTATTGTAGGAAGAGTAAGCACCACCTTCTTGTCTTCAATTTCAAAGATCATTCCGGTTTTGTCGTCAGGCGAAAGCAAGTGACCATTAAATTTCACCAAGTCCGACATCTCCATGGCTCGTCCTTTCATGTTTAGGTGCCTTGAAAGATAAAACTATGACCGATGTTTCATATTTCCAACCTTACCTTCTGTTACAGCACATTCTGCTAACCACGTCAATCTCTTTCATAGCGAAGGGAAAACGAAATTCCAAAAGAACGACAAGATGTAGAAAGTAAGAAATCTCAAAACTATTTGAAAACGAAAGCAAAACACATTTCAGCTTGGAGTACAACAATTTCGTCCATTTGTTCTAGTAATTCTAAGACAACGAATCGCGGTTGCACGTAAGCTGCTTGAGAGTGTATGACTTCATAACTTAAACGTGTTGGAAATCGTTACCCATAGGCTTCAGCATTTCTTCAAACAAACAGTGGAAATTTGTAGGAAACGAAATCCATTTGAAGACTATCATATCCAAAGCCTAATCGCGTTCTTAAACGCCTACGTGTTTGCATCTTGCTGTGCATGCTTGGGATTAAATTAGGACAGTGTCGCCTGACAATTTTCCAAACAAAAGCTCAAAAACGTACGTAGTTAAATTTTGATCAGACGAGAGATCCCACGTCACTTCAAGCTCTCTTAGTTCGTCCTTCACAAACAGCTGTCCTTTTCTTGTTAACGCCCTCCACGTGTAACCCTCAGGTGACGTCCTGGATTCCTTATCCATGTCAGTGATGGCAATGATGTTTAACTGAAACAGTCACATAAAAGCCACTCGACATAACACAATTGAGGAACATAAAACGTAAGGAATGTTTTCCTCAATCACTTCTCAAGTGGCTTGGTGTCCCAAATCAATTTCCAAACGCATTAATTGTTTTCTACACCTCAGCGAGCTCTGGTCGATGTCAGCTGCACCCGCATGGTGAACGGCAATATTTGGGAGCGATTTAAATAGAATTTTAAGAAAAATGCAAAGGCATATATGTATGTGAAAAACCTGTTTGAATTCTGCCATTCACTCTGATTTCGTATAAGTTTCTCGAATATTCAATCACTGATTATTTGATCCTCTGCGACGTTTCAAATGTAAAACGTTTGCTAATTTCTAAGGCCGGTTACAGGAGACAATAGCAAAGATTGCAGAAGTTGCTTAATTGTTGGCTTATAGGAAACTTGTCTTAAAACGTTGTGGCTTGAAAGGACTCATGCTGTTTCTATACATGTCTCAGAAACGGTTGCTTTAGACACGTTGTTCGAATCATGGCTGCTGGGATGACTTATTTTCTTTGGTTTGTCAAAATTCCAACTTGAAAGAAGCGGCAATTTATTACCGTTCTGTCCGATGCGTCAACAGTGCATTCTCCCATTGGCAAAGGGCTTGCTGAAAATGAATTTTATGAGCCACTTGGAGTTACGTGTAGGGATGTTTTCTGAAAACGTATTTTACCTCGAACTTCTTGTGGAATCTCGGCCAGGCATAACATGGCCTGAAATTCTATCAGAGATAACGGCACACATATCACGTCTTTAGTGCACTGACAGAACCGACGTTCAAAAATGGGTTTTATATTAACAGTTTGCTGTTACCTCAGCCTCAAATTTTACTGTCACGCTTCAAGATATTTTTCTCTGCTTTAGACAAGATCACCAGAATAGCACACCCGACACAGTACCTAGTGTGGTCTGCACGTACTCCTCATGAACCGTGGAACACGCGCCTGGGGGCCTGCTGCTTACAAAATCACCTCAGCGACTTCTTCAAATTAAGCTTCTCTATACTGTAAGTTAGTTACATAAAGTGGTCTTGAGAAATGAAGCTAGAAGCTCTCGTAAGCTGCTTGAGAAGTATCCGAGATCCGGTACTATTCGTGTGTTAATGGATAATGCACGACCGCATCGAGCGAAGCGAACGCAGGAGACGATAAGGAAGAAGTCTATCGAAATTGGACACACGCTGCATATTCACCAGAGATGAGCAGGTAGTGAAATTTTGAAAACCGGATAACGGATAACAGATAATTTTGCCCGAAAATGACCGGATAACGGAAAAACGGATAACGAACAAACAACAAAAATTAAAGCTCGTTTTAAATTGCACTAGTTTCAACAACAGATTAGGGCTTGAAGCACTGTTAATTTATAAGCCATTTCTAGACATTTTAGTCGTGTTTTTCAAACGGTTTGCAGTCACCGCATTAACGACGCTATATGAGGTTTTCTGCCCATCCATAGGAAGACAAACGCACAGCAACATACCCGCCTTTCACCTGTTTCCAACGGGTCGGGTGGATTGTCTTATTTATTAGCCTTACTCTGCGCTTAGCTCTTTTTTCAATTAGAACAGTTAAAAAATAGAATAGTCCTTGAAAGAGCAATTCTTTCGCCGATGACTCTGGAAAGAAAAAGAAGGCAGGAGACACCCAGCAAAACAAACTTTACATAACGACATAACCTCCTACACATGCTATGAACCATTACTGTTGTTGGTAAACACGCACTCAAAGAGTTATGACATCCAGACCTTCTCGGCCTGAGAAAGAATATCCGACCCATCACTTCTGGAGCAGAGGAAGAATATACGACCTAGCCCCAAAACGGAGGTGTTCCCTATGTTGCAGATAGGTTTCACAAAAAACTCAAAAATTAAAACAAATCTCATGTCTTGAGCACTCACGATGATAAGTTTGTTCAGTAGTTTATTGCTCCCCTAAAATTTTTAATGGAGAGGTTGCTTACTCTATGTGTTTGGATTAATCCTATTTCTTTTGCTAATATTCATTGCTGTACTGCAGTATTTTTTGATAATTCAAGACAGCATATGACTAAAAAGGTACCATTAGCGTCTGCAATCAAATCGATCATACTACAATCGTGTAAGAACAAATGATACGATGGAAAGATGGGCGGTAAAAAATTCTTCCCAGGATGCGGCTCTCCACTTTTGTCGATTGCTAGTAGCAGTTTGTATGCCTTCTTGGTCAGCACATGACTGGAGATGAATGAACAATGCTGTGCTAAGTATGCCTCACATAAATATTGTACAGGCTTAGCGGGCCTTCTGGATGGCTGGAAGTTAGATATCTTTAAAACTATGTAGCCAGTTCCCAAGTGAAGATACTTCAATTAACCCTTCTAGATTTGAATACTTCCGTTGTTTCTGACGACCACTCTTATCATCGTGAAGGATCCTTTACATAGTCCACCCATCATCACTCCAAAGCTAAGATTCAACTTATTTGTTGTTCGTTGTCCGGCACAAAATCGCCGAATAACGAACAACAAAACGTATAGGCCAAAACACCCGGAAACCGGATAACGGATAACGGATAACTGCTTTTAAGTTACTTAACTGCCATAGATTGGATAGGTATATTGAGTTCATCAAGCAACGTTGATCAATTGTATGAGACGTTTTTTGCAATTTTACATCATGCAATTGATATGTACGTTCCTATGCGAAAAATTGGAGACGATGCAAAGGGGTTTCCTGAATATCTTATACGGATGAATCGTCGCTGTGTTCTCCAGTGGAAAAAGGCATGTGCCAGCGGTCGAAAAGAAGACTGGGCTTTGTAGGAGGCACTGTCTAGTAAGGCTAATAAAGCTCTTTATCGATACAATGTGTTTCAAGAAAAGAAGATAGTTAAGCCTAAAGATAGAACAGCATTCTGTAAGCTCTCGGATTGGAAAGGATAATGGGGTCCCTAGTTTGACAAAGGATGATGGTGAGCTGGCCTCTACGGAAAGTGACAAAGCTGACTTGTTGGGCGAGGTTTTCCTCAAAGCATACAACAAGTATCACATCTGGGGAAGGAATCCTTTGCGTGAGATAGGTAAGGATCTGCCCCATTTTCCTCAGATGAATAGCACGGTATGGTTTCTAAGGGAGGAGATAATTGATGTGTTGAGTAAGTGGCCCAAATCGTTTTTATTAACTCCAGATTTGGTTCCTTTGAGCTTTATAAAAAATGTTGTCCGTTATATGGCCTATCCTCTGGAACACATATTTAATCTGAGTTTTATGAGAGCCGAGGTCCCCGTTAGGTGGAAACACGCTTCTGTAACACCCATTCATAAAAAGGGATCCCGCAATGATGCAAAAAATTACAGGCCAGTTAGCATCACTTCAATATTCGCTAGAACTTTTGAAAAGATTCTCAAGAAGCACGTTCTGGCACATCTAGAAAGGCACCAAATAATTTCTGATTACCAGTACGGTTTCCTCAAAGGGAGATCCGTAGAAACTGCGCTCCTCACTTCTCTCAACGACTGGTCCAAAGCTCTTGAAGAGAAAAAGTGCACGGATGTGGTGTACTTTGATTTCGCAAAAGCCTTTGATAAAGTCCCTCTTGAGAAATTGCTCATAAAAATGGGAGCTGTGGGAATCCATCCCATGATAATGGATTGGACTCGGCAGTTCCTGTCTGGAAGAACGTACCAAGTGAAGATCAAGTGTGAGTTCTCTAAAGTCTTCCCTGCATTAAATGTTGTTCCGCAAGGTGGAGTGCTCTCTCACTCTTGTTCTTGTTGTATACTTATGAACTTCCAGGACTCATCAACAATTGGAGCGTCAAATGCAACATGTATGCCGATGACGTTAAAATTTACAAAAGAATTGATGGGCCTGAAGACTCTAAGACCCTTCGGGCAGCGATTGACTTTGTTAGTAGTTGGGCCGAATTATGGGAACTACCACTTTCAACTGAAAAAACTCGTCTTTTGATGATTGGACCCTAAAACCAGACTCGGATGCCGACGTACACAATTAACGGCGACCAGCTCAACAGAGTGAATGAAGCTCGAGATTTAGGCTACAATGTTACCAGTGACCTATGTTTTTCTCAACATTGCAGAATTTTGGTGAAAAAAGCCAATTTTCGTATATACAATCTCTTCATGGCTTTGAAATCAAAGCTCCCTGAAGTCTATATTCGTGCTTATAAAACCTATGTGCGACCTATTGTGGAATCGGGCACTACTATATTTAATCCAACGAAGAAGAAGGACACTGACCTTTTGGAAAGTGTTCAAAACAACTTCACCAGAAAACTCATGATGAGGTGTTATTCGATGAACTACAGCCTAATACCTCGTGGCCCTCAACGATCTGTGTTTTTTGGTCTTTCGCCTCTGAAAACGAGAAGAAAAACCGCTGACCTTCTCATGATGTACAAAATCCTTGCCAACAAGCTTTCCATTAATGCACAAGAATTTTTTGAAGGAACGCTGACTAGATCCGTATGGGGAAAGCTCAAACTTCGAACCTCCATAGCAAGGACGCGAGTTAGGTCAGACTTCTTAACGTACAGGATCTTGAAGGACTTTAATTTGCTGCTTGGTAGGTACGATGATCTGGCGAGTCTGTCTGCGCGTACCTGTAGAACGTATCTTGCTTGACAAATATTTCAATGCTGTGTCATATGAGATGTGTTGATAACGTTGCACAAGAATTGATACCTAATTGAGTTGTTCACGTATTTTAGTTGTCTTGTTCAGTTCTTTTGTTAGTTTGTAACGCGTGGACTCATTTCTACGCCTTGAATAAATAAATAAATAACGGTTAATCCGCTCATCCCTGATATTCACCAGGTATCATCCCATGTCGCTATGCTGCCATCGGAAGCCTTGCTCACTTTTCCATGAACAAACGATGCTCGCAACGTTAGAAAGTTCAGTGCGCAATCCGCGATTGGATTAGCAGCAGGCCAGCTTCTTTCTGGGAGACTGCAATCAACTCTCTGCCCAATCGTTGGAAAAAAGTTGTGGCCACAGATGAAGAATATATCAATTGACTACCCTTCGTCATAATCTTGTTGTAATGAATTTTAATAAAAATGGCATGATGGTCCAGAAAATTATGGGACACCCTGATAAGAGGTAGGAATTGAGAACTGCTTTACGATCGAACATCTACTCTCAATAAACGGAGTAAATGACGGTATTGGAACAAAATCATGGATGACGATGGAGTTCAACAATCGTAGGCTGCAGAGCCCTCGCTTCACTCAGTGAACATCACGCGATTAGAGAGAACAGTGTTTGATTGAAAACGTGCAACACAAATAGTAATCGGACCAATGCTCTTTGTATACCATCTCACCGTACTAAACAAGTTTATCTAAAGTAAACTACTAACCTCTTCATCGTCTACAATCAGTATGCCACTATAGTTACCTAGAGTCCTCTGCACAACACTTGCTGATGCTCGTTACTAGTTACAAATCGTGGCCAGTCCTAAAGGATTGAGAGAAAAGGCTAGAAGCAACATAGAGGCTAACATTAACATGTTTGTTTGTAACAAGATAGGAGAAAAAGCAAAAAGCTATTGTTTGTCAAACTCCTCAGTATGAAACGCGCTGATCATCCTGTTTTTAAATTGACGGCCACACTGAGATACACTATCTAGTTTCATAGAGATTTTGTGCTATCCTTCTTACATGCTGATCGATATCGACAGAGACCACTTTATGTAACTAACTTACAGTATAGAGAAGCTTAATTTGAAGAAGTCGCTGAGGTGATTTTGTAAGCAGCAGGCCCCCAGGCGCGTGTTCCACGGTTCATGAGGAGTACGTGCAGACCACACTAGGTACTGTGTCGGGTGTGCTATTCTGGTGATCTTGTCTAAAGCAGAGAAAAATATCTTGAAGCGTGACAGTAAAATTTGAGGCTGAGGTAACAGCAAACTGTTAATATAAAACCCATTTTTGAACGTCGGTTCTGTCAGTGCACTAAAGACGTGATATGTGTGCCGTTATCTCTGATAGAATTTCAGGCCATGTTATGCCTGGCCGAGATTCCACAAGAAGTTCGAGGTAAAATACGTTTTCAGAAAACATCCCTACACGTAACTCCAAGTGGCTCATAAAATTCATTTTCAGCAAGCCCTTTGCCAATGGGAGAATGCACCGTTGACGCATCGGACAGAACGGTAATAAATTGCCGCTTCTTTCAAGTTGGAATTTTGACAAACCAAAGAAAATAAGTCATCCCAGCAGCCATGATTCGAACAACGTGTCTAAAGCAACCGTTTCTGAGACATGTATAGAAACAGCATGAGTCCTTTCAAGCCACAACGTTTTAAGACAAGTTTCCTATAAGCCAACAATTAAGCAACTTCTGCAATCTTTGCTATTGTCTCCTGTAACCGGCC
The DNA here is from genome assembly GCA_947359475.1 of Heligmosomoides polygyrus bakeri. Taxonomy (NCBI): domain Eukaryota; kingdom Metazoa; phylum Nematoda; class Chromadorea; order Rhabditida; family Heligmosomidae; genus Heligmosomoides; species Heligmosomoides polygyrus. The sequence goes on along the minus strand of OX375868.1, from coordinate 89,945,881 downwards.
TTAGAAATTAGCAAACGTTTTACATTTGAAACGTCGCAGAGGATCAAATAATCAGTGATTGAATATTCGAGAAACTTATACGAAATCAGAGTGAATGGCAGAATTCAAACAGGTTTTTCACATACATATATGCCTTTGCATTTTTCTTAAAATTCTATTTAAATCGCTCCCAAATATTGCCGTTCACCATGCGGGTGCAGCTGACATCGACCAGAGCTCGCTGAGGTGTAGAAAACAATTAATGCGTTTGGAAATTGATTTGGGACACCAAGCCACTTGAGAAGTGATTGAGGAAAACATTCCTTACGTTTTATGTTCCTCAATTGTGTTATGTCGAGTGGCTTTTATGTGACTGTTTCAGTTAAACATCATTGCCATCACTGACATGGATAAGGAATCCAGGACGTCACCTGAGGGTTACACGTGGAGGGCGTTAACAAGAAAAGGACAGCTGTTTGTGAAGGACGAACTAAGAGAGCTTGAAGTGACGTGGGATCTCTCGTCTGATCAAAATTTAACTACGTACGTTTTTGAGCTTTTGTTTGGAAAATTGTCAGGCGACACTGTCCTAATTTAATCCCAAGCATGCACAGCAAGATGCAAACACGTAGGCGTTTAAGAACGCGATTAGGCTTTGGATATGATAGTCTTCAAATGGATTTCGTTTCCTACAAATTTCCACTGTTTGTTTGAAGAAATGCTGAAGCCTATGGGTAACGATTTCCAACACGTTTAAGTTATGAAGTCATACACTCTCAAGCAGCTTACGTGCAACCGCGATTCGTTGTCTTAGAATTACTAGAACAAATGGACGAAATTGTTGTACTCCAAGCTGAAATGTGTTTTGCTTTCGTTTTCAAATAGTTTTGAGATTTCTTACTTTCTACATCTTGTCGTTCTTTTGGAATTTCGCCTTCCCTTCGCTATGAAATAGATTGACGTGGTTAGCAGAATGTGCTGTAACAGAAGGTAAGGTTGGAAATATGAAACATCGGTCATAGTTTTATCTTTCAAGGCACCTAAACATGAAAGGACGAGCCATGGAGATGTCGGACTTGGTGAAATTTAATGGTCACTTGCTTTCGCCTGACGACAAAACCGGAATGATCTTTGAAATTGAAGACAAGAAGGTGGTGCTTACTCTTCCTACAATAGCGAAACAAATAGAGCTATTGTAACGCCTACTCAGGCAATTCCATGGCTGTTCCTCAATTCTGGGCCAGGAAACACGACAAGCGGAATGAAAGCGGAGTGGATGACGTTGAAAGACGACCAGCTGTATGTTGGCGGTCACGGAATGGTAGGCAGCTTTACGCTTAACAACGCTCTGTAATAAACGTGGATCTGCTACACACATGTGCTATCTCTTCCCATTTTCTTTTGTAAGCTCTTTTTCAGGCGTATAGAAACAAAATGGGAGAGATTTTCAGCACGGATGCAACGTGGATAAAAATCGTATCTCATGACGGAGTTGTAAGTAATTATCCCTGCTGTCCTCAATTTGATGTGCGCAATTTTTAAATGCTGCTTAAGAATAATTTCAGGTCAAAAGCGTAGATTGGACCGATGTCTACGATAAAATTGCGCAAGCAGCTGGTGCAACATCGCCAGGATATCTGCCCCACGAAGCTGTACAATGGTCGGCGATACACAAGAAATGGTTCTTCCTTCCAAGAAAATACTCAACTGAAATCTATAACGACGAATTGGACGAGACCAGGTGATACTTGTTGGCGTGGCTTGCAAATTTGAGGCAATGTCGTTTCATTGTTGAGGTCAGTGATTTAGAGGAACTAACCTACTGATTACCGCGGATGAATCTATGGAAGACATCCAAGTTGTGAAAATTGGAGAATTAACACATCCAGATCGTGGATACTCGGCTTTCGATTTTGTACCAGGAACCTGCGATGGCGTGATTCTAGCCCTTAAATCTATGGAGCATGGAGGATCGACAGAGAGTTATATCACTGCTCTCGATACTGATGGCAAAGTACTTCTGGAAGACCAACGCCTCGATGGCGACCTCAAGTTTGAAGGACTGTACTTTTTGTGAAGAAGCACATGATCCTCCGTTTTGTGCGAATAAATGAAGTCGTAGCTGTCAGGGAACACAAAGTGGAAACACTGTCCAAGCTCAGATAATAACAAAGCCTCATGCGAATCAGCTTGGGACCTATTCGTTATGCAGACTTTGTTTCGCATATTGAGTGAGAAGAAAACGGAAGTGAAGAGGACCGTTCCTTTTTTAGAACAGGCCAATGGGGAGGATGAGATTTCAGTGACAGAAAACATTCTTGGGATGTGCATCACACTAACCAGAAACGGTTAAATGATCATCGAAATTAAAAGAAGCAGTACTTCTTCAAAACTGACACCAATCGTGGATGACGAAAAATCCTGTATATAAACGGTGACATTTTCGTGTTTGGAAACGGCAGTGCACACATTATAAACATTGCGACATTTCTACTAACTTTCAGATCAAAATGACGAACGGAGAGAGCTGACCGATTGATTCCACAGCTTTGGCGTTTCGGTGGTTTTCGCCATTTTTGGAGCCGTTTGCTCCACGACAGGCTAGATGGCGCGAGCACCAATAAAAGGCGAAACAAAGCAGTTTTAAGCAATCACAAGACACGTGTGGTACACTTTTCAAAAAGTGAAGGTTTTACGCCACTTGTCGTATTAGTTTAAGCATCAAGTTTTCCGATCATGTAGCTTGATTGCTCAAATCTCGTTCACGATACGTCAGCTTAGGAAGGCGTTCAGGTTCTGCGTTAGACAGACGTGTTCTGAAAGAGCAACGGTAAAAAACTGGCCTGAGACTTATGGAACCAACGAATTGGAACTTGGAAATGGTGAAACATTTCACAAGAATAAGCTTTAGTTAGTTTTTAGTTTCAGTTTCACAAAAACCTCCAAAAATATGGTTGCACCACGTAATATGCTAATCAAGTTCCATGTGAATTTTCATTAAAATAGTGCCATGAAATGCCACATCCTAAAGTTGTCTCGATGTACCATCGGACATGGGTTGAAAAAATAACGAGAAGTTCACTTCGACTTCAACATTTGACGGTTCTTTACATGCCTATGATAGTTAATATCTATGGTTTCTTTCCGTTGTATCGTCACGAAAGATGCCTTTAAGAATAGTCTCGTATTCAAAAGCAAGGGTAGCGATAAGCCGTACATTCGTACGATAAATCACGAAAGTGGCTAAGACTAAGAATTTGCAAAAGACTGGCTGTAATCGGGCAAATTTGATGCAATCACCCGGTCGGTAAAAGTGACCATTCCGTGGTAGAGTTTTCTGTCAAGGCAAGAGGGGCCCCTAGCTCATCACGCGTATTTAGAGAATTTTCCAAAGCTAACTACTGCAATATCATCTCGTATTTACAAGGAATTGATTGGATTGGTTCTCTAGCAACGTTTAATACAGTGGATGATATGTATGAAATGCTATTGTCAGTTCTTCAATACTGCATCGAAACGTTTGTTCCCAGCTCCAGAAAGCCAGTCTCTCAACATAAGTGGCCACGTTATCTAGTTTCCTTAGCCAAACGACGGGAATTGGCATGGAGAAATTCCATCCTCTCCTCGTCCAGTAGAGCCGAGGATTACTTCAAAGTTCTGTCCAGAAGGTTTTGCAATAAACTGAAGAAGTTCTCTGCCTCCCTAGAAAAGAAAATTGCGACCTCAAGAAACTCGAGGGCCTTTTTTCGAATGATGAACTCAAGGCTCAATGTAAAGCAATCAATCCCTGTGCTTGTGGATGATGTAGGCCGGAGGTTCTGCACTGATCAAGACAAAGCTGAGTTACTTGCTGAAACATTTAAAGCCGTATTCCAACAGCCCCCGGATAAGGATAGAACAACTCAATCGGCTCATGTGTGTGCCCTCGCTGCTTCCCCCCAAATGAGCGATTCCTTTTGGTTTCATAAGGAAGCTATTCTGAAACACCTCCTCGCCTGGCCTAAGTCCTTTTCCCTTACGCCAGATAACATTCCACTGTTTTTCATTCAGAAAGTAGTATGCGAAATTGCGGGCCCACTCGAAATTATCTTTAACTTAAGTTTGATGCGTGGTGGGGTTCCGAAAAGGTGGGAAGAAGCGTTCGTCGTTCCTCTCCACAAGAAGCCTCCCTACGAAAACCCAAAGAATTATCGTCCAATCAGTATCACCTCAGTTCTCGCGAGACTGTTTGAAAAATTACTCAAAGAGGCTATCGTTGCCCATCTAGACAAATACTCTATTATTCCGGTTGAGCAATTTGGGTTCCGCAAGGGCGGCTCTACTACCACTCAGATGCTTGCTACTGTTAATGATTAGACTAGTTCTGTTGAATCCGGCATGAGTGTGGACGTGATTTATTTTGACTTCGAGAAGGCCTTCGATAAGGTTCCACACTTTGAACTTTTCGAACAACTCTTCACTGTGGGCCTCCATCCGAAAATAGTGCAATGGGTCACAAACTTTATACATAATCGGGTATTCAGGGTTTTGTATAACGGTCACCTTTCCAGTACTAAGGTTATTTGCAGCGGGGTGCCGCAGGGCTCAGTTCATTCTCCAATTCTTTTCAACATCTACACCAGGGAAATCCCAGCTCTTGTCAACTCAATGGGTGTAACGTGCAGGGCCTTTGCCGACGATCTCAAAATTTATAGTGTTGTACCTGATTCTCTGCACACGGAAACGATTCAAGCAGCAATAACGCAAGTCGTCAAATGGTCTCAATCTCATCAACTTCCTTTAGCCAAAGGTAAATATAAGGTACTACACCTGGGAAAGTATAACGTGCGAACCCCTTACTTTATCGAAGGTAATCAACTCGAGCAGGTATCGGAAGTGAAAGACCTTGGATTTATTATTACAGATAAGTTAGATTTTGGCAAGCATTGTAATGAAATAGCAACCACAGCCTTGCGTAAAGTATGCAATCTCTTCAGGTGCCCTAGTACAAGTGATGAGCATACTTTCGTCAAAGCTTACAAAATCTATGTGCGCCCCGTCCTCGAGTATGGGACGCCGGTATTCAGTCCCCTGAAAATGAAAGACATCGATGCCCTAGAGAGAGTTCAGAACAGCTTAACGAGGAAACTTTTTCTTAGGTCTAGAAAACGTAGCTACCGGTCAATCCCGGATAGCACTGAGCGGCGCAGAGCGCTCGGTTTGGAGTCGCTTTTTTCATGTAAGAAAAAATTTGACCTTCTTGTGGTATTTAAGATCATGCACGGTCTGGTGCACCTTGGCGGAGGCAGTTTCTTCACAGTCAGGAGCTCAATTACAAGGGGCGCTGCTGACAAGCTACATTACCCCAGGGCTAGAGCCTCAGTGAGGGCCAACTTCTTCGTTTGTAGAGCGGGCGCCGAGTACGCCAAGTTAAGCAAACGGTTCCGAATTCCCGCTAACCTTGCGGGGTTCAAAAAATGGTGGCTAAATCTTTCGAATGTTACAGATGATCAAAAAAAAATTCCGGTCTCAGGCAAGTCGATGGCCTGATTCTTCGTATGCCTTCATAATTACTTTCTTCTTTGCTCCTGCTGGCATCTTTTAGTTCCTTTCTATCTTATAACGTTGTTTTATCTTCCGTATTCGTTTCGCAGTTCCCTTTGTCAAGTCACTTTGTTATTGGTTGCGATAATGAGCTTGCTCACATCGTTTATTTTACATGTGCTTGCCCACATGTCCGAATAAATAAATAAATAAATAAATTTGTTGCAACCTGCAAAAAGAAGTGCCTCGGATTCGAGTGCAACTGCAGCTGGCTTCCAAGAGTTGACAGCGTTGAAATTGACGTTTCCTTTTAGGAGTTTTTAGATGTAATGAATAAGGAAAAAATCAAGAGCGAAATTGATTTTTCCGAGAAGGGGGTCAGTAGTAGAATATCATGTTTGAATTTAACACAAACGTCATAATGAAAACAACTGCAGCAAAACAACAATAAGTACATGCCCTTCAGAAGCTTTCGTTTTGCTAAAATTTTATTAGGGTGTCCCATATTTTTCTGGGCTATTTAAGGCATGAGTATTTGGCGTGTTGACACTTCTTTATACAAGATCGAAACGAGTTATTCTTTTGGCGCAACAAGGCGATTCAAAAATATTTCGCAATAGCAAATCGATTACCTCTATCAGCCTACTGCCGGCACTTTGGCAATTTCTTGAAAATGAAATAGCCGACTGCCGAAATAGCGAGTTGCTTATTCAACACTTTCGTTGTGGACTATCTGCGTACGCTGCTCACAAAACTATCGTGCTCTGTTAGGTCCAGACGCCTGCTGCAATCAGGGTGCAAAACTTGGTTCAATCGTTTTCGGAAGGGAATGTACAGCCTTACGGAAAAGAAACATACTGGAAGACCAATCGGACGAGAGTCGCGCACTACTCGCTTTTAACGGATGAACAGAAGATTACAGCAAACTTGTTTATTGAAGAAATGCGGGAAATGAAGCGTAAGCTGCTTGAGAAGTATCCGAGATCCGGTACTATTCGTGTGTTAGTGGATAATGCACGACAGCATCGAGAGAAGCGAACGCAGGAGACCTGAGGAAGGCGTCTATCGAAATTATGACACACCCTGCATATTCACCAGATATCAGCCCTTGTCGCTATGCGCAGTCGGAAGCCTTGCTCACTTTTTCATGAATAAACGATGCTCGCAACGTCAGAAAGTTCAGTGCGCAATCCACGAATGCATCGGCAACAGGCCAGCTTCTTCCTGGGAGAATGCAATCAACTCTCTGCCCAATCGTTGGGGAAAAGTTGTGGCCACAGGTGGAGGATACATCGATTCGATTGACTACCCTTCGTCATCATCTTGTTGTCATAAATTTTAATAAAAATGGCATGATAGCCAATAAAATTATGGGACACTCTGAAAGGTACTGTATGAACTTCCTCATCACAAAATTACCGACGTGCTTGGCGCAGAACTATACTAAAGCAATTATTTACTTCTCACTTTCTAAAACATCACAACAAAGTTCTACCCAAAAATTGTTGTAAAGCAAGACCAAACATAAATACAACAGTATCCAGTATATGTTCAACATATGGAGGTTACAGTGACGACTTCATGCTTCAGGTAGGATTGAGCAAAGTCTAGGACACGATGGCAGACGTGGCCATCTCCTGTACACCGCATACGTTCTTGCCTCGGTAGAGCCTAAACAACTCATTATGTGAATAGGTCGACGACTGCGTGAGCCGTATATGAGACAGAGTTTAAAATCATAGAATATCTCAAAATACAAAGGCGAATATTTGAGTGGTTGAATGATATGTATTGACATTTTTGTTTGAGGTGGTGTAACTTTACCGCCTGCGAAATTTTAAAAACATTTAGAAAGATTTATTTCAAAAAACTGAACCCCAGAAAAATAGAAATTTGGTGTAATGCGAAACGTGGGATTGCGCCACGACCTTGCAGATTTTACATAATTGCATTGATTGAGTGGGACCAAGCCTTGCTTTAATTTTGACGATGTCGCAGTCCTGGCTAATCTTAAAATCTGAAACCAAATAAGAACACAGTAGAATTTCTTGCAAAATACGTTCTTTATGAGGGTGCTCACACTGATCAAAAGACCACAGCTTTGTTGTGATTATGGCTATGAGCAAGAGTGAAGGCCAAATTGAAAAAGTTTGAGAATACATTGCTCAGAGTTTCTAAACTGAAGACGCATTTAATTGAATAGCAACCACAAATACCATTTTTACGTCAAATTGCACACTTTTCAAATCAAATTGAACACTCTTCTAAGCTAGCTAAAATGTTGAAATTAAATTGAACGTCTTCCAAATCGAAACGGGCTTCTTACAGGTTAAACTAGAGGACTCTTTAAGATGACGAGAACAATTTTTTGGTTCAAGGAAAATTTGGTATAACCTTTTTTGAAATTTTTTAGTACAGCTGCCAAAAAAGTGTAATAGTTTTATAAAATTATTATTTTTGAGAAAAGATCGTAAATTAAACTTTGTTTTAAAGCGCAACGAGGCAGCAATCATTTAGTGCATTAAAAAACCAGATTGCCTATCCGCTCGAAATGCTCTTCGCGATTTTCATTTGGTTGATGGTGTAAATGCTGTTTACATGAAGCATCGAAGTGAGAATAGGTTGTTCTTTACAATTGCTTTTATTGTATCGTTCACACGGTTGAAACTCCATGCAAGCAGTAATTTTGCTACCAATCGAATAAAAGTCGCGACGTCCTGGACGAGTGCATGGCGCTTTCATTGGCAACAAAAAATTGCCACCATTCTGCTTCTTAGTACAAGCTATAAGCCATTATTTTGTCTCAAGAAAATGAGAATTTTGTGTGATTTCAAAACACACATTTACTTATTGGGTATCACCTGTATCACCTGTCGTCCCGTTGATCATCGACTTGCTCGAGCGGGCGCCAGCAGCGTCTCCATTCGTCCCTGTCGCGTGCCAGAGTGGTCCAATGGATCCTCCTCGCTCGAGGGACACGAAGAGCGTCATATCGGTCGTTCAGGGCTTTCACGAAGAAGTCCGACCAACGCGTTGGTGGGCGTCCTGGTGTTCTTTTGACATCCCGCGGAATCCAGTCTGTGACGGCTCTCGTCCAGCGGGTGTCTGCGAATCGCATTACGTGGCCGGCCCACCTAATTTTCGACGACTTGGCCCATGCGACAGCGTCTCTGATCTTCGAACGTCGGCGAAGCTCGGAACTCCGGAGGCCTTCCCTCACTTGCGTGAGCCGTGTCACTCCGAGCATCGTCCACGCTGCGCGACGCTGATCGCGTGTTCATCCTGCTTTCGTATAGCCCAGGTCTCTGAGGCGTATGTTAGGGCAGGAAGAACAGTGGAGTCGAATAGGTGGGCACGGAGTCGGACGTTCTTCGTTTTCTTCACGACTTCTTCGACGCTCTTGAAAGCTCCCCAAGCCGCTCGTTTCCTCCTGCTCAGCTCTGGTGCTAGGTCGTTGGCCATGTTGACTTCGCGACCCAGATACACATAGCTGGAGCATTCGGAGATGTTCGTTCCGTTGAGCGAGAATGGGGCATCAGAAACCCATCCGTTCTTCATGAACATCGTCTTCGTAAGATTCAGCTGCAGTCCAACGCTTCCACATACACGATCAAAGTCGGCCAGCATTCGCTCCGCCTGAGTGATGCTCGGTGTTATGAGCACGATGTCGTCAGCGAAGCGAAGATGGTGCAGTTGCCGGCCGTCGACCTTCACTCCCATGTCATCCCATTCTAGTTCGCGCATGACGTTTTCGAGAGTGGCGCTGAAGAGCTTCGGGGATATGGTATCCCCTTGTCGAACCCCTCTCTTCACGTCAATGACGACGTCGTTGTAGAATGGTGAGATCTTGGTCGTGAATCCACTGTACAGCTCTCGAAGGACTCTGATGTACTGAGTAGGAACGCCCTGGGTGAGCAGGGCTTCCATGACCGCTTCAGTCTCGACGGAGTCGAATGCCTTCTTCAAGTCAATGAACGTAAGGCAAAGCGGCAGCTTGTACTCTCGCGACACTTCGATGAGCTTCGTAATGGTGTGTATGTGGTCGATCGTGCTGAATCCTCTCCGAAATCCTGCTTGTTCGCATGGCTGTCCTTCGTCCAGCGTTCTACTAATCCTATTCAGGATGACTCGAGTGAACAGCTTGTAGACTACGGACAGCAGGCAGATCGGGCGATAGTTGCCAATGTCGTGCACGTCTCCCTTCTTGTACAGCAAGACGGTCTTGCTGGTCTTCCACTGAGATGGAACCTTGCATTCGGACAGGTAGCGTGTGAAGAGCCGCGCCAAAGTGTTGATGAGCGCTGGCGGGAGGTTCTTCAGGTGTTCAGCTCTGATCCTGTCAGGACCGGGTGCTGTACGTTTCTTCACCGACGAGATGGCGTGTCGGATCTCGGAAGGGAGAACAGAGGGGATGACGTATCCATCCTGCGGAAGATGGCGTAGGGGCAGGTGGACGTGGCTATCGAAGAGATCGGAGTAGAAGTCGTGGATGACTTTCTCCATGGTCCTTCTGGAAGAGGTGACGGTTCCGTCAGGACGTCGGAGAGCGGTCATCTTGGTCTTGAAGTTGGCGAAGTTCCGGCGGGCATTGCGGATGCTCAGCCCTGCCTCTGCTGCTTCAGCCAACACTTCCGCCCTTCTCTCCTTCAGATCTTCCTTTATCGCCGCTCTGCATAGCTTTGCAAGCTCGGACGTCAGTTGATAGTTGCCTGACGCTCGTGCTGCTCCACGTTGGCGTATCAGCTCGAGAGTTTCCGGAGACAGGCGTCTCTTGGTGGTCTTCAAGCTCGCGGCTCCCTTAGCACTATCGTGGAGATGGTGCACGAAGCGATCGTATTCCTCGTCGACGTTGTCCATGACGGCATCTTCCCAAAGGCCGACAAGAGAGGTGTAGAGAACCCAGCTGATGGTCGTTCTGGGACTCCTCTTCTTGAACTTCGCGGCCTTCTCTCCTTGACGCGAAAAGCGGAACCTCGCGCGAAGGAGGCGGTGGTCCGATCCCGTGTAGAACTTGGGGACAACGGAGACATCGGTCAGGCAATACTTGCGATTGAAGATGATGTGGTCGATCTCGTTGTGGAACTGGCCACCGGGGGATTCCCAGGTCCATCGTAGGGAGGGAGGCTTCTGGAACTGCGAGTTTCCATGGATGGTCTTGGTCGACATGATAAACTCAGACAGCCTTTCACCTTGCTCGTTCCACTCCAAACCGTGGGTTCCGATGTGAAGTTCTTCCGGCGACCTTCGTGGCCCGATCTTGGCGTTGAAGTCGCCGACGATCACCTTGTAGAAGGTGTGATCTTCCTTATAGAACTTCTCCAGCTCCACGTAGAAGGCCTCGACGTCTTCGTCGTCGTAGTCGGATGTTGGGGCATACGCGACGAACACAGTCAAGGCTGGCACGGAGCCGCATCGCTTCAGTCGCAGACGTCCGATTCGGCTTGTCAGAGACTCGTACGAATCGATGTTCATGGCCAAGTGCGTGTTGACGAGGACACCAACGCCGCCTACTCCCCTGCTGTCGCATGTTCCGAGGAACAGTTCTTCTCCGGAGTCGTAGGCGGCGTGTAGGGGGTGGTGTCTCCTCGTCTCGGTCAGTCCGATGACGTCGTACTTGATCTTCCTGGCTTGCATCATCAGGTCCTCGACGGATGCTTCCGACGCAAGCGTGCGGGCGTTGTAAGTACAGATCGTCATCCTAGTCCTTCTCAGTTTGCGCAGCCTGGTTAGGTTACTTATTGGGTAGTGAACTAAAACTTCAAAGAAATTGTACTAAAATTTTCTTTGTACCTTATAGATTATTCCAACCTTTTTAGAAAGTATTTATTCTAATGTGGAAGAAGCTCATTACAATTTTTAAGAGTTCGCTTTGATTTCAAAAGACTCAGCTAGCTTCGAAGAGTGTCCAGTTTGATTTGAAAAGTGTCCAATTCGACATGAAAATGTTATAAATAGTGCCTACATTTTCAGGAGCATCTTGTAGATTGAAGCAAACTCTAGGTGTCTTTTTCAATTCCGTTGATAGTATTTTTAGCTCACAACAAACTACAATCTCATATAGATTCGACAGCAACATCCAAATTCTAGAGCTCTTCTGAGTCAGACTGTCACAATGTTTTGGGAACGAAGACCAAACGAGAATCCAAATGAAGTCTCATATATCTGGGCCGATCAACTAGATCGATAAGGTATCAATAATCCATCAATAATGTATAACATATTTCGCAAAGGCTAAGAGTTTACGAAACATGAACACTGAATGAGGTATCACCTGTAATAGCCGCTCTCGCCCCATTTCGCGCCCCACGAGTTCTTGATGATCCAGTACGGATTCTTCTTCTCGGTACCGTATCCAACAATCAGCACACCGTGGTTCAACATGAACGGTTCGCAGAGCATCTTCCACGGATGCGAGATGCCGTGCCGATAGAACTGCAGGGGATTGGCGTTGATTCCTGAAAATTCTGGTTAGAAGCGATGAAAAAAGCTCAACAAGCGTGAGAGACTGAAGGAACTTAGAGGGGTTGCTAAAAACTGCACTTGCCCTAGGTGGATGAAAACTGTTCAAATCCAACATCAGATTTGATACGTCACAATGAAATTTACGGTGAATTATGGAGAATTTTCCAAATTTCTGCGGCAATGAATAAGATTATGACTCGCTGGAACTGATGATGTCATCAAGATAAAGGTCGATAAAGGTTTGCAGATGCGAATTCACCCTGGATCATTTCTACGGCTGGAAATTCTTCCCTATATGTAACAGCCATAGATATCCCTCAACAGTTCTAGCGTTTATGCCACTCTATGTTTTTATTTATAAATCCTTTCTCAACAAATTCACCGGATGTTATGAAGAAAGGAATGCATGGAAGCGCAGCAGGAGAGACGCCGGCTGTCGCCTGCCTTCAGAGGTGTGGTCCTAGGTTAGAACCCAACCCAGGCCGACGAAGCCATCCGTTCCTCCGGGGTCGCCAAATTGGTATATGACTTCTCTGTGAAGAAAAGAAAAAAGGCAAAAAAAATAAATAGAAATAAAATAAGAGAAATAAAGCAGTGAATTGTCCATCAGCCCATCAACCACAAGTATTTAATGAGTTATTTATTTATTCTGGACGTAGCTCTGGGTCTACATTTTGAAATGGTAAGTAATTGCCAAATCATTAGGAAAGAACCTTGACATATGTGGATCTGGTACTCGAAACATCGTACTGGAAGAGTGAGACAGTGAAGTCTTATAGTCTTATTGTTCCCAGAACCGAACGAACTACAAAATGGAAGGTAGTCGTAGAGCTGTCATGCCGAGATTGATATCGAACCTTTATTCGGCTTTCGTTTCGGCGTAACCGCCTTCTTCAGAGCCTGGTAAAGACAAGACCTCGCTAGCGCGTTGGGAAACATTTACCTCCAAAGCAAGGGTTTTCCTCTGCTGCTAACTTCTGGCCCCAATGCATCGTTCTCCTGGCCCGTTCCCAACTCAGCCGCCAAATCAGTACTCGACACGGGCGCCTAGTAGACGAGGTGCCATCGCCATTCGTCCCCCTTTCCAAGCGCAAGGTGAGTTGTTTTTAACTTTTGATTTTCTTGGCTTTCTATTGCATGGGTTGCAATAGAAAGGCTATGTGGACCAGGCTTGGGCCAACGCGAGCCTAGTCCACCATGTAAATCGTAATTTACGACTTGCATGGATGGACTAAGCTCCGCCACCCTAGCCTCCCTTTGTGTACGATGTCTATGGAGGTTACTGTGGTGGATGCACCATTATTAGCCATGTAGGGCCACAACTACCATTGCTTCTTTATGCTACTAGTTTCTACCCCCCCCCCCCTCCCTTGCTTTGGCGGTCATGAATCAAAAACAGAGGTAAGTTGCCGGTAAGTGGCGGGTATGTAACCGTCGAGGTAAATCGAGGTGGGATTTAGGCCCAGCCGCCTTCATGAATCCGGGCCAAGGGGAGTTACCTGTCCAAATTTTTTGAAAATTACCTGCAAGAGCCATTTCAGAAGTTAAAGGGAGAAAAAGATGAACCGTGAAGAAGACACGGAAGACTATCTTCCAAACTGGTTAAAGACATGCCGATATTCAAGGACAGTCTTACATGGAATATCTTACGGAACTAAAAAAAATACTTGGATTTCCAGACCCAAAACAGTGTTAAGACCCACCTTTTGCTTTCAGAGGCAAGTCTAATTATTTGTAATAGATAAAGAGCGATCTACACTACTCTCTAAAAAAGCTCTAATTCTGCACCTTTCGACAATTCACAGAGAAGACTCTCCTGCTGTTATAGTTGTTGCAGTTTGTGTGTTCATAATGGCTGTTATATATATGGAAGTGATGTCTGTTGTAGTGCAATTTTTCATGTTTCCATCAGATTTGCTACACCATGATTTAAAATGTCATGAATAATAAACAAGAAATGAAGTAAATACGTTGCTTCTACGACAACTCTTTGAAGAGGTATGCATGGCGCGTCCAAACAGGTGCTGATTAATGTGTGCCTTTATATTGTGAAGGAAAGTAATGATGGTCCACCGCTTTTTACTCGCATCTGGAGCACTAGCTTAACCATATCCATTGTACAAAGAGAGAGAAGAAGCGAGAGCAAAGCGCGAACGCTTGTGGGTGGATTTAGAGGAAAGATCGCAGGGGTAGCCCTCTTGCAAAGACAGAATAGCATGTGCCCAAACCAAAGCAAAAAAGCAGGTACGTTGCCCCCAGTTGCGGACGAGTTATCCGAGACCGTTTAAAGTCACGGGTGTAAAGGAGCCCGCGGGCTCCAAAAAGAGGCTCATAAAAGGCCGGCAAAACGCGTATTTGAATTCAGGTTGGCTCGTCGTCCTACACTTGTCACCCCTGATTTCTGCTCCTCTGTGTGTCTCTTGCGTTTTGACTCCGGTCGAAGAGAGTTCGTCGTCATCGACTAGTTTCGCTGCTCTTACCCTCGCACCCGGTCCTCGACATACCCCAATCCCCCATTTTGCTGTGATAGTTTCGCCTGTTCTTTTATTCGATCGCATTTCGTGTTCATTTTTTCTTCATAAAGTGATGTTTTAAACCTGTGCATTGTGCGTCTCGACGATCTAACGAGCTGTATCTAAATCGAAGTAACTCGCGACGGCCCACACCACTTTATATCAGTGAAGGGATTAGTTGGCCCGAGCGCGAGATCGAACACAGCGTACTCATTCCCGTAAGCGACATCTTCTCACGCTGCGCCTCACTCGAACCTAAGCCGTGACGCACGTCACTGCTCATCAACGGCGACGTCATCGCTCAAATCTGGAGCAGTGCTGACGTACATATCCACTTCAGGCACAGTACTGCGCAATCAAATAGAGAAGAAGGCGGCTTAAGCATTGGAAGCTGAGATCCTACGAGTCAACCATACATCTCTCACCTCCTTCTGCTGTTCCGGTCATCGTCAGAAACATATCATGAATTAGACAGATGTAATCCTAATTAAGGCAGCGAATCCAGTAGACCGTCATCGTTTCCATCAGCCTGGGTCGAACACTTCCCAGATTAGAACTGTCGGCCAGTTTGAGGACTTAAAACTACAAGTGCGGGCAATCCTTAGAATTTCTGCCTAGATCGTAGCTTTTCTTGTCACTAGTTGATAGATTATTGTTAAAATGAGGAAATCTCTTCATATTAAATGTAACATATATTAGGTTGGCAACTAAATTCGTGGACTCAGTCGTAGTCACTTCTTCGAGCAGAGATTAACAGGTTATTCTTGCATCAATTCTTTTGCTATTTTTACTGTTTGAAACCTTTTTTCTGGGCTTCTCGAAACTACTTCCGATGTCCTGCCATTCTGATTTACTGGGAACTTTTTCAGTCCGAAGTGAAAGGACACAGAGTCAATATTCGCGATCGCCTTCCTCAAGAGTGCCTGCTCGGCATTTTGCAGCTGAAGCCCGACAGAATATGCTGCTGTAGGAAGTGAGGTTGTCCAACGATCGACAGTGTTCAAATGGTTCAAGAAATTCCGTGAGGGCAATGTTGAAGCTAGCGACGCACCGGACGACCGATTGCACTTGATCGTCGAGCTGTCATAAGCGCTATCGAAGGAAATCCGAGCTTAACAACGCGTATGTTGGCACTCGACTTTAGCTGCTCACATACCTCTATTGAGAAGATTCTACACAGCGTTGGCTTTTCTGTAAGGCTCGGTAAATGGAAAGCATTCAAAATAGCTTCACTAGGAAGCTCATGATGAGATGTTTTCCATGGATTACAATAATATTCCAAGAGGTCCGCAGCGAGCAGAGCTATTTCGGCTCCCTTCGCTGAAGAACTGAAGAAACATTGTTGATATCATAATGATGTACAAGATCCTCGCCGGAAAGCTGTCTATAAATCCAACGGATTTCTTCGATGGGATATTGACAAGCTCTGTAAGAGGAAAGCTGAAGCTAAGGGTATCGATTGCTAAATCACGTGTCAGGTCCGACTTTCTAACCTATAGAGCACTCAAGGAATTCAACCTCTTGCTTGGTAAGCACGATGACCTGAGGGAACTCTCTGTTCAAACCTGCAGAAGGTTTTTCTCAAGGTGAAAATTGTGGGGTGCCCAATATGACATACGCCGTGTTGATGATGATGTCCTGTTTTATTCGGCTGATGCTTTGTGCTATGTATGTTATTGTAATTCTAGTGTTTGTGTTGTTGTATTGTTTTGTTTCTTAACTTGCTTACGCTAGACCCTGGTCTATGCCTTGAATAAATAAATAAATAAAACAAATAAAATGGGTGCCTCATGACTTGACCCTATCGCAGAGGAAGAAGCGTGTGGATGCCGCGAAAGAATTGCTGGATCGTCACAAGAAGGAACCATTTCTTCATCGACAGATAACATGTGATGAGAAGTGGATTCAGCTGGATAATCGTCGGTATCCTTAGCAGTGGCTTAGGCCAAACCAAAGCCGCTGCCAACGCCTAAGCCTGACGCCCATCAGAAGAAGGTGATGATTTCCGTTTGGTGGTGTCGGGAAAGTGCAATCTTCTCGGAACTCATCGAGAGCGGTTCCAGCATTGATGCCGAAGTCTACTCTCCTCGGCTTGACCGAGTGCAAGCTGAACTCCGCCCGAATCGGTTCCGACAGCTCTTCATTATCCTTCAGCAGGACAACGCAAAACCACTTTTAAAAAATCGAAGACCTTGGCTGGGGGTCTAACTCATTCACCGTATAGCCCAGACTGTTCGCCGAGTGACTACCACCTTACCCGTTCACTGCAGTACTCCTTGGCCGGAAGACGATTCATCAATGTGGACCAGGTCAAAATGCACCTCCAAGGATTTTTTGTCCCACGAGAGTTCTACATTCGTGGGATCGATCAGCTACCTAATAAATGGGAAGAAGCTCTGCGTTCCAATGGATCTTACTTTGATTGAAGACTCTACGAATTTAGTTGCCAACCTAATATTGTACATAAAACATAAAAAAGGGTAGAAATTTAAAAAGTAAAGATAGGTGACAATGTTACTTATTTATTTATTTTTAGTTAAAAGTTGTAGTTAAAAGAATCTGTTTCACTATAAAACTAAGTAGAGATGTGTCTATCGGTGTCCATAAATAGCAGATGCATAGACTAAAACGCATTCGAACCGCCTCTGTGATTTGCTCAAGAAATAAAATGCTTCACGCAAGCCTAAACTTCATTTGATAGGGTGAAAACCTCATTTGGGGCTAACTTTTGTCGTAAACATAGCTGGATGAATCTATTTTCAAATTGCTATGAACATATTTTCTTTAAAATTTTGAAAGCTTCTAGCGTAGTCTCCGACCTTCTAAAGACACCATAGTGTATTTTTATTGTTTCTAAGCCGCTCTATCACTTTGTTTCGTCGTTCTTATTCCTAGTCATCCTTTCAATCAACTTAACCTTAATCATGAAACTTAAGTACATCTCTAACAAAATGTGGTCATATGCAGCTCAATTAACCTACAAAATTTTAGAAATATTTAAAAATTCTTTTAATTCATCTAATCATAACCTAACATTCTGACTGCAAAACTGTGTAAGTGCAAAACGGTGACAAATCCTTCGTACAAACTGGATTCGACTGATAGTTTTCAAGATGATCCTCCATACCATTTCATCTACACAGTTAAGAACTTCACGTGACACTGTGCTGCTGTCTGCTTAAGTGTTTATGATGTCATCGTGGTGTTCATAAGACAGCCCTAAGTCCCACGCCGTCGAGGAGAAACCGCCGATTTTTGTTTGAATTTCGCTCGCTCAGCGCCGGTAGTCAAACACAATCTCAGACAGACCTCGTCCTCCTAGTTTTAGCCCCCGCTATCCGACCTCGTCGCTGCAGAGCCGTCATCGCCGATCAGGATTTTTTGCTTTTTTCGCCGTCGATTTCGAAACCTTATCGTTCTTCGTTAGGGTCTTGAGTTCTTTACATCTGAAAAAGGTGCCGCTATCTCTAAGTCCTATCGAATCATTATTGTGCCCATATGGATAGGGGATAAAAGGATAAAGGACGAGGTTAACCAAAACCATTTGGGATGCGCCACGCATTCAACTTCCACGGGATGTTGTGGAGGCAATTTCAATGAGTTGCCTATACAATGACTTGCGGCCAGCCGCGAGCAATTGTACATGTATACTTACATATATATGCTTAGACAAGTCAGCGGTTTACGATAGACAAGTTCCCAGACAACCCTTGCTCCAATTCGCCAACCCCCAAAGGATAGAAGATTAGGTGGGCCCTGGCGTGAAACCGAACAAAGAACTTGGTATCGGGTACACATTACAGCTGACACCTCTACCGCCACTTCGTTATATGATAAATTTAAATACCTTTGATTTCATTCATTAAATATAATGATAGCTCCTCAAAGGCTACTCATATGACCCATTCTCCTAATTAGGCAGGCACAAAATATGGCATGGTATGCAGATGATTAGTCATAGCTTAATCAGTTGATTAATTAGTTTATAATTTATCCTGCATGGACAACCATGCAAAAGCAAAACAAAGTAAAGAAACATTTGTAAAAGTTACAGTAAGCAGAAAAACAAATCAAGCAACAAGGATCAACCTAGTAAAGAGGAAAACTACTACGAATTCTACTATGTGAGGTTCCTTATAGTTAAATTTGAAGAGGATGGTAGTTTCGGCCAAAAAACAGTCGTATATGCAATAAATAACATATACAAATATTTTTCTGAAATATAATATTTATGATATTGTCTTTAAAAAATAAAAATTAAAATTTTGTCTAAAATATAATATTTATGATGTTGTTTTAAAAAACAGGACTTCCAATGTAAGTATTGCCCGCCAATGCCTGAAAAACTCCCATAAGGTTAATTAGGTTGTCCCATAAGTCCTTGCAGTTTTTTCAACGATTCACTGCAGATTCCGTCTGTTACATAGCGCTGCACAGCTTTCGAAAGAGAATGATTTGCTCTATCAGATACTTATTGCGTTTCTTTTTTCATCCTGAATTTTGTCAATTTGTAGGTCGTTGAAGTGAAAAGTGAAAAAGTGAAAAAGTAGCCATTTGCGCACTTGTTCTCTCCGCTTAGGTTTGTAATTTTTTGCGCAGTTTTTTATAGCATTTGGACGACAATGTACTACAAGAATATGTGTTGGTCCTATTTTCTCACTTGCCCTTTATTGATTTTTAGGCCATCAAATTGGGAATCCCGAAGGAGGATGGTTATGTTTGCCGACAGCTCCTGCTCTGTGGTTGGAATTTTTGGGTTAGTGCTATATGTCGTTCGAAAAAGAATGTCTTGCTCTATACGAATGTATGTCGCGTTTATTGATTTCTTTTGAATATCAACAAAATGCCAAAAAGAGAAAAATCGTCTCCACCAACAACCGAGCAACAATATTTCGCTTTAATCCTGCCTTAGCGTTTTCAAGATTTAAGCTATTAATTTACTCAAACATCAAGTCTTTCGGCTCTTAGAAAAAGTGTTTTAAGCTCTTAATTTTTTCAAGGTATATATGATTATTTATTTAATTATATTAGGTTGTCCCATAAGTCACCACCTTTTTTCCAACGATTCACTGCAGATTCCGCCGGCGGTCTCTTGCATAGCACTGCATAGGTTTCGAAAGAGAATGATTTGTTCTATCAGACGTGTATTGCATTTCTTTTTCATCCAGAATTTTGTCAATTTTTAGGTCGCTAAAGTGAAAAGTGAAAATGTGAAAAAGTGGCCATTTGCGCACTTGTTCTCTCCGCTTAGGTTCGTAATTTTTTGCGCAGTTTTTCATAGCATTTGGAAAACAATGCTCTGTACTACAAGAATTCTTGTTGGACCTATTGATTTTTAGGTCGTCAAATTGGGACGTCCGAAGGAGAAGATTTATTTTGACGGACAGCTCCTGCTCTGTGGTAAGGCTTTTTTGCTCGGTGTTATATGTCTTTCGAAAGAGAATGTCGTGCTCTGTGAGAATTCGGGTCGCATTTATTGTCTCATGCTGATTTCTGTCGAATATCAACGAAATTCCAAAAAGAGAAAAATCATCTTCACCAACAACTCCTTCTCCTTCTTCAGTTGTTGATATTCGACAGAAATCAGCGTGAGCCAATAAACGCGACACAAGTTCTTACTGTGCAAGACATCCTCTTCCAAACGACATATGACACCAAGCAAAAAAGTCCAACCACAGAACCGGAGTTTTGTTAAAAATTCGGACGGAAAAGTCGGAATTCCCAATTCGATTGCCTAAAAATCAATAAAGGACAAGTGAGAAAATAGGACCAACACATATTCTTGTAGTACAGAACATTTTCTTACAAATGCTATAAAAAACTGCGCAAAAATTACAAATCTAAGCAGAGAGAACAAGTGCGCAAATGGCTACTTTTTCACTTTTTCACTTTTCACTTCAACGACCTAAAAATTGACAAAGTTCATGATGAAAAAAGAAAAGGGATACATGTTCTGATAGAGCAAATCATTCTCTTTCGAAAGCTATGCAGCGCTATGCAAAAGACCGCCGGCGGAATCTGCAGTGAATCGTTGAAAAAAACTGCAAGGACTTAAGGAACAACCTAAAAAAACTTATGGAACAACCTAAATGGCATTTGCAGTATCAATCAATGTATCGTCGCACGAGTACGCAATCTCGAAATTTAAGATTTAAGATCCAACGTTTTGGCCTCATCTCAGGAACCTACGGATGCAAGTAAAGTATTATAGTTCATAGTTGTTTCCTCGTTGTTCTTGGGGCATGTCGTTCAGCAGCAAACTTTTTAAAAGGCTGATAACTGTTCTATCCTTGCATTCTATAGCCGTTTAAAACAGAACTGAAGAACAGAATTGTCCTGGGTTATGTCCTGTTTTTTTTTTGGTTTGGCAGCCGAAAGAGGCACACGACAAACGGATGACGCGTGCATTCGATTCCAAGTTCCTGGTTCGGGTTTCCTATACAGGCTAGTCAAGCTTTCCATCCCTTCGGAATCGGTAAGGTGGCAGAATTGTCTGGGAAAGATAAAACACTGACTTGTCCATAGGTTGACCACCATAAGTCTTTGCATAGGCCTGTACATGTATTCAATGCCTCCACGACAAGCTATGGATGTGTAATGCGTGATAAATTCCACATCCATAGAGGACCGACTAATCCAAAATCTTTTTATATATTTATTTCCTATTACTTATTATTATTTATAATTTTATGTATTTTTACTATTTTATTATTAAATGCTTTTACTTATTCGCTTTATTTATTATTTACTTTTATTCTACAGATGAAAGGAAGCTTTCCAATTACACAGTTCGGAATTACAGGTCATTATTCGTTCAAATAAGCCTCTCTGAAAATCTTCGAATATATTTGTCTAGAAAAAACTTTCTAAGAATTTGTTCAATGTTCCTTAAACTTTCTTTGCTACTAACCAGCGGTTACGAAATTTCACTCCTAGGAACTCACGCGCTTCTTATTCAACGATTTAAATCCATTTTATCCTCGCAACTCAGAAGGCAATCTATTTCAGTGGCCAACACACAAACGCGAACGAAATCGAGGTGATGCATCACCGAAAGCAACGCACTGTCGCCAGCGGAGCGACGACAGTCACAGCCGTGAAGCCTCCTCGTTCCGATTTCAGCGGCGATGCCATGGCCAGACTACGGTGCGTTACTTACAGTAAGGCCATTAGGTTGGAGGGGACAGTATGAAAAACAAAGGGCGGCGCCCTATCAATCTGTATCTTCTGTAAGCACGCATTCTAAATTACTAAAGCCAGCCGATGATCAAGTTAGTGTTTTTCCTTCCCAGACAAATCTGGCGCTAATCTTCTAAATGAATTGAATGTAAGGTTGGCCTGAGTGATTCCCGAACCTTGATTGTGTCTGTTGTACGTAAGAGAGCATGCGACTTTTCCAGATACGCTAACTGTTCCAGTTTGCTTACTGTATTAATTCTTGACGCTTGTATCATAGCCTGTTATAAGTCGCTTAAAAAACTAGGATTATAATCAGGGATGTGCGGAATTTCCGCTTCCGTGTTTCGAATTCCGGTTTCCGGCCATTTTGAGCTCTTCCGTTCCGTTCCGTGTTCCGCCTGTTTTTGGGCCGGAAGGCGGAAACGGAAATGGGCACTGTTCCCCACTAGTTTTCTATTGAACACAATCAGAGTATCAATTAAAAAGATTTCTCCTCATATAATTATGAAAGAAATACTGTTTGACAACTCTAGTACTAATATTCTTGAAATTGGTTAGACTACCGAAAAAAGCACTCAAAAATGACAACGGCTGGGTGCAGGGCAAAATTAATGTGCCACAAAAACTATGTATGCACTGAATATTAAGAAAATGCACCCAACATTTGAATGATCATAAAATTCTTAATCCGTTAGTTACAAATAGCTACAAAAGCTTTGGAAGCATATAGCGCAGAGTCATGAAACAAATGGTTCAGTGAAGGTTGTGCCGTGCGGTTGTCTGGTCCAAGATTACATTAGTGTTCCTGACCAATGGTGCAAATTTCAAATTTTAATTTCGTTAGGTGTGATATTCATCCATATGGAGTTATGCTATTCATTTTTAATAAAGCATCACGAATATCTACCATCCGCTGTTATTTTGACTGAATATTTATTTATTTATTTATTTATAACTGCACCTTAAGTGCGCTCAAACAAGGAGATAACGAACAAGTAATCTTTTACAACTGCAACAATCTAACGCGGAACAACAATGAGAAAACGTAGTATCACTATGCGCTGCATTCTGTAATTTTTCAGTGTTGTCCGGCCATTCAAAAGCTCAAGTACAAGGAGCCTGGACCAATGGGTAGTCGTAGCGTGAGTATATAGTAATAAGTAATTCAATCACTATAATAAATATGGCGACTTATTGAATTTTGACACAAAAGTATTGCTTTGTAACCACCTTGGGTCTATTAAGCTGTGTCACCTTGGGCGTACGGTTTCTAGGCTGGCACAGACTGAATACTCCTGAGGAAGTGTGGACCCACCATGACTAATCAGTCATCCAGCTATCATCTTTGATCCCAGAATCAATTCTAAGTACAGTTTTGGTGATTACAATGTAACTGCTAATGTTGAACATGCAGATATCCGTGCAGTCACCAAGTCATCCATGATGCCACAGGTTTCTAAAAGTGCTGAGAGGAATCTCTTTCCTGGTCGCAAAATGATCTAGGCGGCTACTCCAGTTTTAGACCTCACCCGAGTCAGTTTTTTTAATGCTGGTCTGTAAGTGACCTCAAGTGATTAAATCGGTTAAGTCTACCGTTCAAAAAATATAAGCATCAAAAAAGTCAGCGAAAAACCCGTCGCAGGAACTAGATATGGAAGGACTGCATGCTGAAAAGGTGAGAAATAGTGAGATAAGCCTCTGAATTTGTTCTTGTTTATTGCTCAGCCATAGCTACATAAAAGGTTATCATAACAGTATTATGAATTCATGCTCCGTTATGTTATGTGGAAGACTCTGCTGCACAAAAAGTTCTGAGCAAGAGAAGGTGCAATAGAAGCTGCCTTTGACGCAATTTAAGATGCACTTTTGAAAAAATGACGGATATGTGTCATTTCCGTTTCCGCGTTTCGTATTCCGGTTTCCAGCCATTTTTGAGCGTTTCGGTTCCGTCTTTCGTCTTCCGCTTTTTCCAGAAAAGTTTCCGCACATCCCTGATTATAATAAGAAGGATTCTCACAAATCGAATCCGCCTCTTTGGAATGCGCCACGCTTTCTGCTCCTGATTAAATGCAGTTTGAATACATGTTTGAGCTATCTCGACTGGAGCAGCATCAACCTATGTTTAAAGCGAAGAGACCCTCCTAGGTCAGCGAATCATCCTTATTTTTATCGAGGTCGGTGAAATATGCAGTACCGGAGGGGTAGGATAGAACGTGAAGAAGAATTTACTATGACTTTTTTTAATTTCTTAAAAATCACCTGCCCCAATAAGCGAACACGCCGTTTGAAATTTCATAATTTTTTATTTTTTAAGGAAAATTGTGGTCTAAAGCCTATTTTAAAATGCAAAAGAACAGGAATTTTTTGAACACAGTGAAAAAATCTCATTTCAACGATAACATAATTGCTCCTTTCTTGGAACTCATGTATTACTGAGAAGTGCGTAAGTCCACGTGAATAAAGTTTTGTTTTTGCGCTTTGAGGAACTAAACGTCAATCTAGCCACATTCACTTTCTCCTAGTGTTTACGTGCCTTGTTCAAACAACGTACTCCTCGCGTATGTTTCCAGATTCCTCAAGAAGCCGCTCTGCCTGCAGTACATGATCAGTTCACAGTGCGCCAAGCGGCATCAGTTCTACAAGTCGAGACCGAAAGAGCGTAAGGGGTGAACACGGAAGGAAGGAGTGTTGCCGGCACAAAGGATTATCCCTTCAGAGTCACTTCTGGTGTCAATCGTTGTCGGTCTGGTGCGTCTGATGTGCTGGCTAGACAGCTTCGTACGGAATGAACTATGGCATTTCATTACCGCTCCAGCTGTGGAGCTGGATGCTAGGTGGGTTTAGAATGGAGTGACGCAGCTGGACTTAATTCGGCGGATTGAACAGGTCATGTGCAATCTTCTAGCCGTAAGAGCGAAAGCCTTTCTTTACCTTGCAAAGCTTAAAAAATTTGCCAGTAGAGGTGAAAAAACTGGCCGAACATCAAGGAAGTAGCTGCTTCTTCGTAACTTTCTAAATTTCAAACACTCTGGTGTCCAAAGTATGCGACTATTCTAAATCTTGGGACTTTACTCGACCGAAAGATCTGCCAAGAACTTCAAATTTTCTAGAGTTAGCCGACGACAAGAGCTTTCGAGAGCCCAAACGACAGCACGGAAACGGCCCACGGCCTGTTCTCGTATCCGGAGAGACAACTGGACCAGTTGCAGGGCCATATCGCAGTCACAAGAACGACGAATTCATCGACCTCAACTCTGCTACTAATCTGAGCATTATGATGCGTAAGAAGTGTCTGTATGCGATTTTAGAATAACCCATTTCTTACCGAACCTCGTTTATCTCTGGAAATGATGGTTGTGGTTGTTAATCATTTGCTCGTTCTACTACTGCCCAGTATTACTGCAATAAATGTCGTGCCTTTTATATAGCATAACAATAGATTTACGAAGCAAAAACCAAACTAATTCTTGGTTTCCATAGCTTTGCAATTAAAGTTACTATCACAGTTATATGGGCGCGTGTAGCGCAGTCGGAGGAGGCGCGACTGTCGCGTGCACCCGATACCAGGTTCCTGGTTCGGATTTCCCGCCCAGGCCAACCAAGCCTTCCATCCCTCCGGGGTCGGTGAATTGGTACCAGACTTGTCTGGGAAGGATAAAGCGCTGACTTGTTCATCGGCTGGCCACCGCAAGTCATTGTATGGCCAAATACGCATTCAAATCGCCTCCACGATATCCCGTAGAAGTAGAATGCGCTGGCGCATCCCAGAAGGGATTGAGTAACGCCGTCCTTTATCCTTTATCCTTATCACAATTATATGGCCTTACCCTTCCATAATTAATTAAAAATAAGCCTAATCGGGTGAGCCTTAGTGAAGAATGGCAAATATATTTGCTGCAAATGACAAAGTATTCAGAACTTCCGACTTCCGAAAAAAACTACGGCACGTCCTAGAGTCGGAATCTGTTGCTGAAATAGCCACGGGAATGTCTTAACGTCAGCTGAACGTTAGTGTGCTATTTCTACGTCAAATTGGACAAGGGTTTCTTTTCTAAAATCATGCTGAACATCTTCCAAATCAAGATGATTGCTTTTCAGAACAAAATAGAGACTTACCGAAAAGATTATAATAATTTTCGTTCAAGGAAAATTTAGTATGTCTCTCGTTTAAATTTTAATATTCACCTGATAAGTGAAAACACTGTTCTATTAGGTTGGTGCATAAGTTCTCGGACATTTGATCCCTCCTGAATTGAAAGCGCATTTTCCCGCCAAATTTCTCACATGCATCAACGCGTAAATGATCGATCGATAGAGAAAGAAAGGGCTACAGAACAGTTCCTAACATTTACTTCTGCGTTGTTAACGTCAGCTATTATGGCTAAGCAATTCATCCCAACTGAGACGCTTATTCGGCACGTCATGTTATTCCTGCATCAATCTAGCCTCAATGCCGACGAATCGTATCGTCCCCTGAAGGATGTTTACAACGAGAGTGCTCCTGCTCGAAGTACTGTGTACCAGTGGTTCTCGAAGTTTGCAGTTGGTGAATTCTCCGTTGAAGATAATGAACGAGAAGGGCGCCCGATGACACTGGATATGGACGGCCTCCGAAGTAGAGTGGAAGCGGACCCATACCAAACCACTCGCGAACTATCAAGCACTCTTGGTGTTAGTCACTCAACAGTCGTTCGAGGATTGAAATCGATTGGCAAGGTGCAAAAATTGGGTCGCTGGGTACCTCACGACTTGACACAACATGACATGGATCGCAGAGCCGATGTCGCTCTGTCTCTCCTTACCCTCAGACGTACCCACCATAGATGAGCGGATTAACCGTTATCCGTTATCCGGTTTCCGGTTTCCGGGAGTTTTGGCCTATCCGTTTTGTTGTTCGTTATCCGGCGATTTTGCTCCGGATAACGAACAACAAAATAGCTGAATCTTAGCTTTGGACGTGGTGGTGGGCTATTACAGGATCCTTCACGATCGTAAGAGTGGTCGTCAGAAACAACAGAAGTTTTCAAATCTAAAAGGGTTAATTGAAGTTTTCTCACTTGGGAACTGGCTACATAGTTTTAAAGATATCTAACTTTCACCCTTCCACAAGGCGCGCTAAGCCTGTACCATACTTATGTGAGGCCTACTTAGCACAGCATTGTTCTTTTATCTCAAGTCATGTGCTGACCAAGAAGGCATACAAACTGCTACTAGCAATCGTCAAAAGTGGAGAGCCGCATCCTGGGGAGAATTTTTAGCACTGATCTTTCCATCGTACCATTTGTGGTTACACGGTATGCTCGATTTGATCGCAGGCGGTAACGGTACCTTTCTGGCCATATGCTATCGTGAATTATCAAAAAATACTGCAGTACAGCAGTGAATACTAGCAAAAGAAATAGGATTAATCTGAATACATAGAGTAAGCAACTTCTCCATTAAAATTTTAGAGGAGCAATAAACTGCTTAACAAACTTATCGTCTTGGTTGCTGAAGACATGTAGATTTTCTTTGTTTTTTTTTTGTGTTTTTTGTGAAACTTATCTGCAACATAGGGAACACCTCCGTTTTGGGGCTAGGTCAAATATTCTTCCTTAGATCCAGAAGGCCTGGATGTCATAACTCTTTGAGTGTTTGTTTGCCGTACACAACTGCTTCTAGCTACTACCCAAAAGTTAGTATTTTATCCATCCCAGATAATTCCACGTTGAACTACCTTGGATCTTGGGATGTTATCGAGCAGCAACAACAATAACGGTCCATAGCATGTATAGGACAAGATCGTTATGTGAAGTTTGTTTCGCTGGATGTCTCCTGCCTTCTTATTTCCAGCCATCGGAAGAATTGCTCTTCCAAGGACCATTATATTTTTCAATGCTCTATTTGAAAAGAGAGTTAAGCACAGAGTAAGGCTGATAAATAAGACAATCCAACCTATCCTTTGGAAACAGGTGAGAAGCGGGTATGTTGCTGGCTGTGCGTTTGTCTACGTACGGATAGGCAGAAAACCCCCATAGAGCGTCGTTAGTGTGGCGATTGCAAAACGTATAAAAACACAACTAAAACGTCTAGAAATGACTTACAAATCAAAAGCGCTTCAAGCCCTGACCTGTTGTTGAAATTAGTGTAATTTAAAACGAGTTTTATATTTTGTTGTTTGTACGTTATCCGTTTTCCGTTATCCGGCGATTTTCGGGCAAAATTATCCGTTATCCGTTATCCGGTTTTAAAAATTTCATTATCCGCTCATCCCTGGTACCCACGGATGGCTGGACAACCCTGTCACCGGGGATGAGAAGTGGATACTCTACTCTAATTATCACCGGCGTGCACAGTGGGTTGACGCAACTGGAGAGGCAGAGGATGTTCCGAAACCCGACCTTCACGTGAAAAAGGTGATGCTATGCATTTGGTGGAGCGTTCTTGACGTAGAATACTGGGAGCTGCTCGACGAAGGGAAAACAGTGACGGCAGAGGTTTACGTCAACCAACTGAGGAAGTTGAGGGCCCACCTTCGAACCACACAAGGAGAGCAAGTGAAGGTGTATTTTCAACACGACAACGCTAGACCGCATATTGCTAGAGCGACGGCGGCTGAGTTGGCGGACTACCGATGGACCGTTCTTCCACATCCACCTTACTCACCAGATCTCGCTCCTTCTGATTATCATTTGTTTTCAAGCCTTCAACGCTATTTAGACGGCCAGCAATTAAGGAACCGAAAGGATGTCAAGGAGGCACTGCTCACATTTTTCGAACCACAACCGGCCACGTTTTGGAGAAAAGGCATCCATGACTTACCAGCACGTTGGCGAAAGACAATTGATCAAATGGTGGTTACTTCAAATAATTTGATATTGTTGTTCGTATGCTGTGATAATAAATATTTCATGCCTCAAATGCCCGGGAACTTATGCACCAACCTTATACAAAATCGTTAGTATCGTGATTCGATCTCCTCCCCAATCTCTGCTGAAATACGAAGAACCCCCCCCCCCTCTCCCTGTGCTCTTCACCCGCTCAGAATCCACCATGGTCAGTTGAGAAGACACGGAAAACTGACCGATAGAAATAGGTCCTTTCTTCACGAGCCATGCCTTCATGCTCTCTTCGTCATGGGGTAGTTCAACAGAGTCATTGATGTAGACTGCGATTTCCTGAAAAGAAGTGATGTGCAGTTATTAATTTCCACTGTAGAATAACAATTACAATTACAAATTACAATTAATTACATGCGACACAGAATTGCTAAAAGTCTTTGCTCATTTTCGAGGATGCCCCATAGGCGTGTCTGGAAGCAACAACTTGCAGAAGACCTACGCAGGCTAGCATGAACTTCAATGTTTCTATAGGACTAGGGCCAATGCTAGTTCATAAGTTTTTTTATGGTTAGGTTGAACGATAAAAGAGTCGGGTTTATTTATTTATGGCACACAATCGTGCACTGTACACTGAAACAAAACACAAAGTTGATAGAATGCTTCTTTAAACCCTATTACTTAACGCTGCTCAATTGAAAAAAATGGTGGAGAAACTAAACTACTCAAAGAGCTTCTTTTCTCCTATGAATGAGCTGAATGTGATCTGTTCCAGAGTAGTCTATACAATTAGCGTGATACCTGTTTGAAAACGTTCAAAACCAACCGATCGAACGATGTGACACTTCTCTCCCTTGCCGTCGTATGGATACGCATCCTCCGGCTCCAAGCCACCCATTCGGATGATCTCTCTGTAAATGCAAAGACACATGGACTTCCTGGTGAATAGAGTAGACAGCAATTACTTGTAGGCCTGGCTAGGAAGTCCTCCGTTACAGCCTTCGTCCACGATGTCGCAGTCGACGAGCTCTTGCTCCGAGAGAGACACCAACTTCTTCTTCGCCAAGAACCACTGTCCTTCGATGTTGCCTGTGGTAGAGAAAGCCCAGCAGCTTCCGCAGTTTCCTGAAACAATATGATTGCAGAGCTAAAAACGCGCCATGATTTCATATTCTTTATGTAATGAATTCGTTCCGTGGACAACGCTTGGCGACAGCTACAGATTGACGCTGTCAGTTCATCGGAACTCGCGACAGATGATTTTCTATGGTTTTCTACACAAAACAATTTATAATCTAGAGTCAGGCTCTAGAATACCCACATCGAGATACCCACAGCCAGGTAAGTAGGCTGATAGGATAAAGGTTAAAGATCAGCGAGAGTCAATTCATCTGCTGGATGCGCCACGCATTCAAGTTCTAGGGGATCCCCGGAGGCTACTTCAAGACGTATTTGGCCTATGAGGGCGTGTGTAGCGCAGTTGGAGGAGGTGCCGGCTGTCGCGTGACCCTACCAGGATTTTGGTCCGGATTTCCCCCTCAGGCCAACCAAGCCTTCCATCCGTCCGGGGTAGGTGAATTGGTACCAGACTTGTCTGGGAAAGATGAAGCGCTGATCTCTTCATTGGCCACCACAGGTCATTGTGTGGCCAATACGCATTAAAATCGCCTCCACGACATTTCGTAGAAGCAGAATGCGTGGCGCATCCCAAAAGGGATTGAGTAACTTCGTTTTTATCCTTTTTTCCTTTATTTGACCTAACCGCGGTGGCCAGCCGATGGACAAGTCAGTGTTTTCTCATTTTCAGGAAGGCCTAGTACCGCCCTTCACGTTTCACGAGGTATGAAAGACTTGTATAGTCGCGATGGAACCCGAACCTAAAACCCTTTGGAGCGCACGCTACAGCCGACGCCCCCTCCGACTGCGCTACCACGCGCCCAGAACGTATTAGACAACATTAAATGAATACGAAATGACGCAAAGGTATGACGGAGAGCTTCACGGAATATTCAAACAAAAGGCGGTGTAGTACCAGATTGAGCAATTGTGATAACCTTGTACTAACGAACCAAGCTGTGAAATGACGCAAAATTTTAGATTATAAATAACATACAGAGACAGAAACAGTAAACGATCTGGTCACTGACAGAAATAATTTTTTGGCTTTGGAATGCTAAACCAAAAAATTGTTATCTTAGTGGGGGCACTTAATACAGTTCTTTGGACATCGACGGCAGAGTTGAAATCATACTAAATATTTTACAAGGACAATACTTTGAGCAAACCTACGAGAGGACCTTCCTATGCAGTTTCTTAGTCGGGGGAGGCTGCCCTGTTTGCGTTTGTTCCACTTTTCTTGCGGTGCTCCCTCCGGCTAGGATAGATTCGAAAATAGTTTTAACTGCAGTCATATGGCATATAGAGAGGGCCTCTGGAGTTCTGAGCTTCGTCGACGTTCGAAAATCGAAGGCGCTGTTGCATAGGCGAGTCGTCGAAAATTAGGTGGACCAGTCGTGTACTGTATCTCGAATAGATCCACTGGATGAGAGTGGTTACCTACCGAATTAAGCACTGTGTCAATAGCGTACTAAGGCCTTGTCGGACTTCTTCGTGAAAGCCTAGAAGGACCGATATAACGCTCTGGTGTCCCGCGAGCGAGGAGGATGCACTGGAGCACTCTGGCACACGACAGGGACGAATGGAGACGTTGCTGGCGCTCGTTCGAGCAGTTAGAGACGACAGGTGATGCAGGTGATGTAGTTGTATAGTAGACACACCAACCTTGATTTTTTACAGCAGTGACTGCTCCATGGATTCTCCAGTCGAACGACTCTGGAAGCGGGTCATCCAGGTAGATTCCTTCTGCAGCCAGGTCCGCTATTCTGTTCGGATAGATTGGTTGGTCCCAGATGTACGGCAGATAGATCTTTAAAAACGGACATTGTATTGCATGAAATCGTGCAACGATATTGTTAATATAAAAGGCGCATTTAAGGTTGTACACTCATTAAAGCGAAGTATTTTTTAAAGAAAAAATAAAGGTGCAAAGGTACTGTGTATCTTGAAACTGGAAAAGAGGCTTACAAATGATAATAAACCAAAATTTTGTAAACACAAATACATAGAAAGGAATGGGCATTGCATTTTCACACCCGGAGAAAGTATGCATTCAATGCAAATCACGGAACTTCATCATCTCCGTTATGGAGTCACACAATCAAATTCAAAGACGGCTATAAATATTCAAATATTTTTTAGAAAAAGAACACGAATAAATCTGTTTCAAAGAGAGTTTATATATCTAAATTTTCTAGACGTTGTTGGTTTAGGGAGCTGATCTTGCGCATTGCTGGTCTAATTTTCAAAAAAAACAACAAATTAGTGAAAGACTATGAAGCGGGGAAAAGGTTGTAAACACAATGAAAAACGCCACCTTCTTAAATTCGTCGGGAGACATGTCGGAGAACTGCGTGATTCCATAGACGGCTGTGCCTTCTTCACTCGCCTGCCACGTTCGAATCGCCTGAGAAAAATGCCAGGTATCATATTGCTGGTCAAGAAGTCAAATAATTTATCAAAAAAAAACGTCAAAATGTGAAATAATAAAAAATAAACGACTGTTTAAATTTTGGCACCTTTAGGTTTCTTTTGAAGATACGAAATCGCTTCAGCGTATCACGCTTGCTGGCATAGTCTTTTTCGTGCCTAGAACAGTTGTATGACTTCTACCGCAAGCTGCGTTAGGCTCCGAAAACTCGGCTATTACCTGTCGATAAAATCCGTGAACTGATTCCAGGCAATGTAGTCTCTCGGCTTAATGTGACGGCTAAGCCTAGCATATTTCCCTGGAGTTCGTCTGAAAATTGTCCAAAATAAAAAATAAGGATCGTATTGTGTTTTTCAAGGCAATGTGGCCAACAGGCTGATTAATAAACATGTAGAAATCGGCGCTCACTTCAGAGTACTTGGATAAGAGATTAAGGACGACGTTAAAGAATACTTTCTGGCATGCGCCAAGCATTCTAATTCTACGAAGGTAACCTGAATGCGCCATTTAGCTTGTACTATACATACACTTGCGATGGTCAGCCGATGGACGGTGTTCTATCCTTTCCCTGGGCTGCGAATTCACCAATCTCGGAAGGGTGGAACGCTTGAGTAATCTAAGCGAGAAACACGTGCCAAGAACCTGGAATCAGGTTACGCGACAGCTGGCGCCACTTCCGACTGCGCTACCACCGGGAGTGAACATTTAACGGTTAACGGTTTAACGAATTTAACGAATTAACGGCATTTTTCGTTATAATCTGGCTTGAAGACTTAACGGAAATTTTTAGAAATTTAAAGGAATTTTTAACGGACTTTGTTCTCAATGGGTTTATCACATTTACCCTTAGTATTCTCTAATGCTAAAGGTCTCATCCTCCCGATCAGGACCGTTCTTGAAGAAACTATTGAAATCAGCAAGCGTATGTTAATGTTTTCATGAATTTGTTTTGAATTTCTGGAAATAATACATTTAGGGTGCGTGTTTAGCGCAGTCGAGTGAGGTGCCAGCTGTTACGTGAACCTATACCAGGTTTCTGGTCCTTTTTCCGAATCTCCCTCCCAGGCCAGTCAAGCCTTCGACCCCTCTGGGGTGGGGGGGGGGGTCGGCGAATTGGTACCAGGCTGGCTTGTTTGGGAAGGATTGACCGCTGACTTCTTCGTCGGCGTCATCGGCCGGCAAATGTAAGTTATTGTATGCTATTGTACGCATTCAAATCACCTCCACGATATGCCGTAGAAGTATAATAGAAAGCGTGGCGCATCCCAAAAGGGATTGAGAAATGCCGCTCTTTATCCTTATCCTTTAATCCATTTTGAAGATAGAAATTTCTTCACCGAGTCCCCAAGCACGTCAACAAATCCACAAGGATGCTGGTCTAACCTTCTTGTAAGATATGCCTATTCTCACCTGGCGCTGCTTATCCCACAATACTTTGGCCCCCACCTGAAACAGTCGAGGCGGTGAGAATGTTTTCGGCCGCTGGACGTATTTTAAATGATTTCAGAAAAACGCAGATAACAAACGTTAGAGAAGCTACTTTAAACGTTAGCATGCTGACGACGTGTCAAACTTTTTGGGCAGTGTGAGGCCGCGTGACACAATGTCGTGTCACTGTCCCGACGTTGCAAAAAATGGATTGGTCCCACACACCAGACACTCAAAAATCGTGCGGTCGACAACGTGGAAACATTCCACTGATAGGCTTTTAATTGTATTTTTTATTAATTCTTTGTGTGCTTAGCCCTTTCACGACATTGTCCGACGATTTCGTCGGACACTTTTTTGCCGCGTGGGACAATGTCCGACGATGTCGTTGAACACTATCATAAAAATAGCTCGTGGAAAATTATGAAGCATTGAATACAATACTAGTAGTACAGTATAGTACAATATTAAACAGTAAGTCCACTATTATCTATGGTCAAGATGGTCGTTGGGAAACTTCATTTTTCTACTGTTTTTCATATTTAACAAATAATAAAAGGATAAGGATAAAGGACGGCGTTACTCAATCCCTTCTGGGATGCGCCAGCGCATTCTACTTCTACGGGATGTCGTGGAGGCGACGTGAATGCATATTTGGCCATAAAATGACTTGCGGTGGCCAGCCGATGAACAAGTCAGCGCTCTATCCTTCCCAGACACGTCTGGTACCAATTTACCGACCCCGGAGGGATGGAAGGCTTGGTTGGTCTGGGCGGGGAATCCGAATCAGGAACCTGGTATCGGGTGCACTCGACAGTCGCGCCTCCTCCGACTGCGCTACACGCGCCCTAACAAGGAATAGAAACAAAATAATACAAATAATCAGCGCGTGGGAAAAATGCGTGCTGTCCCACGCGGCAGTCACCTGAAAATTGTGCATGTCGTGAAAGGGTTAATAAGCTGGTGCACGCATCGAGATTGCATATGCTAGTAGAACAGTCAGACAAAAGAACTAGGAAAAGGAGGGTGAACTCCGGGTACCTGCGTGATCGCACATTTTCAGATGCCTTGTCGGTGATCATCTTGAATGATTCCATACCTGTTCTTATTCCACACCCTGGAGATAATTTGTTGCTGAAGGCTTGCCTGTTTTTTGTTGTTGTATTTGTTGATGTTGAACTGTTTATTTTACATTGCACTTGTACACTCCATTCCTTGAACTCTAGGTTTTGACCTGTCGGAAGTTGAAACGTATAGGGTTTTCCTTGAATTTTTTCATTTGGAATAATGGTTTGCAGCTAATTGTATTTTTTAACGAAATTTAACGATTTACCGAAAATTTAACGAAAACTTTCCATTAAAAATTTTCGTTAAAAAATAACGCGCAGAATTTTGTGTGCACCCCTGGCTATCACGCGTCCAGAAAAATTGAGTGGATAAGAAATCTCATACATATGTGAGAATATTAATGAGCTGTTCTCCTTCTCGCTTGTTAGAACATAGTGTTCCTCAGGCTGGAGTAATATCTCTAGCTCTGTTTTGCATTTATACTGTGGTAATTATGTATCTCGGAAGAGGTGCCGGCTGTAGCGTGCAATCGATACCAGGTTCCAAGTTCGGGTTTCCCGCCCAGGCCAACCAGTGCTTCCATCCCTCCGGAATCGGCGAAGTGATGCCAGGTCTGAGAAGGACGAAGCGCTCAATTGGCCATCGGCTTGCCACCCCATGTCATTGTACGGCTAAATACGCATTCAAATCACCACCACAACATCCTGCAGAAGGAGAATGCTTGTCGCATTCTAAAAGGCGTTGAGAAACGTCGTTCTTTATCCTTGATTATCCATGAGATATGACAACTAACGACGGATATGATGCTCCTCGTATCCCTCGAGCGACGATGTCCATTGGAGCACTCTGACACAAGATAGAGACGAATGGACACGCTGCTCGAGCAACTCGATGGTCAACGGGACGACAGGTGATACAGGTGACAGAGTCATGAGGGATGTTAAAAAAATTTCAGTAAGGATGGGTCTCGTGTAACCGTATATGTTTTGGTTATTAAGGACGCTTTACAAATTCGAGGAACGCTTCCCTACCGCTTTCTGCAATTTGAAGGGGCCTAGAAGCAGTCGGAGTCTCGCCGTCGCTCCAAAATCAAATAAGCCTCTCATCTCCTTCCTCTGGCGTACAACTATAAAAACCTATGGAGCTGGACGACGAACACAACTATTAAATTGAGCAGACAGGCTTTATGCTCATTGCGCACTACTTGCAATTCTCAGAACGTTCTTGCTGTGAAATCCCTCGGGTTCTACGCCTAGCCGGTGGAGGAAGCTGTTGCTCTTCCTAGACAGGCGGCATAGTTCCAAGACAAATAACATTGCACTCGGCAGTTTTTCTACTTTTCCAGAAGGGCCTAATATATGGCTGCATTCGGACTGTGAGAAAGCCAACATTCTCTGATTACAGCCAGCAAACTGTGCCATGCAGAAAGGAGTGGAATAGGATACTCACGGCTCCTTAATCGTCCGCTTCGTACGTCTGAAGGGCTCCTCGCAGTGTTTGATTTCGAATTTCTCGTAGTTTTCCCACGAGCGGTGCTCGCCTTGAGCCGTGCATTTCTGAATTTGGAGAATAGATGAAGGCGAGCATGAACATCTATGCATGTACTGTCACTCCAGGTGATTTTACTGCTTTAAATTACAAGACAGCATTTCAGCAAGGCCTTTTTTGTCATTGTTTTGCCTAACCAAAGAAGAGGGGAGAATTTGTAGAATTAATCCTTCCTACTACATACGACGACGAAGAAGTCGAAGGCCCTCATCGTCAGTACCTCCAAGATCTACAATATGAGCAATCTGGGATCTAATTAAGACCAAAATCTAGTTAGTAATTTGTTTTGCGTAGAAAAAAGATCATGGAGAATCCGTCACGAATTCCGATGAATTGACAGAGTCAGTTTTTGGTTGTTGTCGATTGGAGGTTGAGAAGTTCCATAAGGAAGATCACACCTTCAAAAAAAAACATCTTAAGCGAGTTCAACTCCAAGATCGAACAGCAAAGGTCGCTGGAAGAACTTCACATCGGAACTCACGGTTTGGAGTGGAACGAGCAAGGTGAAAGGCTGTCTGAGTTTATCATGGCGACCAAGACCATCCATGGAAACTCACAGTTCCAGAAGCCTCCCTCTCTACGATGGACCTGGGAATCCCCCGGTGGCCAGTTCCACAACGAGATCGACCACATCATCTTCAACCGCAGGTATTGCCTGGCCGACGTTTCCATTGTCACCAAGTTCTACACGTGATCGGACCACCGCCTCCTTCGCGCGAGCTTCTGCTTTTCGAGTCAAGAAGGAACGCCGCAAGGTTCAGTTCGAGTCCCAGAACGACCATCGACTGAGACCTCTATAACTACCTGCCGGCCTTTGGGAAGATACCGTCATGGACAACATCGACGAGGAATACGACCGCTTCGTGCACCATATCCGTGATAGTGCTAAAGGAGCCGAAAGCTTGAAGACCACCAAGAGACGCCTGTCTCCGGGAACTCTCGAACTGATACGCCAGAGTAGAGCAGCACGAGCGTCAGGCAACTACCAGCTGACGTCCGAGCTTGCGAAGCTATGCAGAGCGGCGATAAAGGAAGATCTCAAGGAGAGAAGGGGGTTGTGTCGGCTGAAGATGCAGCGGCACGTTTGAGCATCTGCAATCCCCGCCGGAATCTCGCCAACTTCAAGACCAAGATGACAACTTTACGAGGTCCTGACGAAACCGTCACATCTTCCAGAAGGACCATGGAGAAGGTCATCCACGACTTCTACTCCGATTCCTTCGATAGCCACGTCCACCTGCCCACGTGCTGTCTCCCGCAGGATAGATACGTTGTCCCCTCTGTTCTCCCTTCCAAGATACGACACGCCACTTCGTCGGTGAAGAAACGTACAGCACTCGGCCCCGACAGGATCAGTCCCGAACACCTGAAGAACCTCCCGCCAGCGCTCATCAACACCTTGGCGCGGCTCTTCACGCGCTATCTAGTGCAAGGTTCCATCTCAGTGGACGACCAGCAGGACCGTCTTGCTGTACAAGAAGAGACGTGCATGACATTGGCAACTATCACCCGATCTGCCTGCTGTCCGTAGTCTACAAGCTGTTCACAAGAGTTATCCTGAATAGGATCACCGAACGCTGGACAAAGGACAGCCATGCGAACAAGCAGGATTTCGGAGAGGATTCAGCACGATCGACCACATACACACCATTGCGAAGCTCATCGAAGTGTCGCGTGAGTACAAGCTGCCGCTGTGCCTCACGTTCATCGACCTGAAGAAGACCCAAGAACTGGTGCCCTTCGTCAAGCTCTGTGGGTTTTGATCTACGTGTTCGGACCAACATGAGTATTAAGTTGTCCAGGGACTAAGCTCATTCACCTGCGTCCATTTGTATCTGCTAGTGAGGGGTGGTCCTCTTCGGTAACCATCTGTACGGTTAGTCGCCCATTTGTAACTTTGGTGTCTCCTCTGTCCTCTACTTTCCTTAGGAATAGCGCAGATGAATGGTGTTTGGGCAGGTATATTGCAAGTATTTCTGACTTCTTCAGGCTCTGAGGAAGGCGAAGGTTCCGAAACGTGAGCCGAAATAAAACGTGAAACAGCTTGTTCAACAGCTCGAAGAAGACGTATTTCTGGTCTGACGCTGATGCGGTCATCGAAGCCCTGATCGGACGCGGCCTAGCTTTTCATTTCTTAGAAGCGTTCTACGAGGGTCCTCTTAATTAGGTGGATTGCTTTTAATGGCTTGAAAATCATCTATCCTCCCTTTTGCAGTTAAGATGTAGCATTCCGGAAAATTCGTAATTAAGTACCCCCGGATTCCCAATGGAAGTCTCTTGCGAGGAACATACGCGACCTATCGCGAGCCGTCGGAATTCCGACGGCGAGCAAATAGACTTACTTATGGCGCCGAGTAATGAATCAAATACATGAGACTCAAAGCGGTAAACAGCCGTGAAACGCCACTAACCTTTAGTCGATCCGTGTGCTTGCAGTCGTTGCGTGCCAGCTGACTGCCCTGGAAAAAATACGTTGATAACAGCGCTGACCTGACCTGATTGGACAACTACCTTTCTGTTCGTAACAACCACTATTAAAAAACATTAATTGAAGAACATTTCAAAATTAAATTAGCGTCAGTTAAGAGGCTTGAACGATAGCTTGGACAGAACCACAGACCCGAGAAAAAGTGAGAAAAAGGAAAAGAATCATAGAAAAAATCCGAGAAAAAGAGAA
Organism: Heligmosomoides polygyrus bakeri; assembly: GCA_947359475.1. Classification (NCBI taxonomy): domain Eukaryota; kingdom Metazoa; phylum Nematoda; class Chromadorea; order Rhabditida; family Heligmosomidae; genus Heligmosomoides; species Heligmosomoides polygyrus. The sequence goes on along the minus strand of OX375868.1, from coordinate 89,907,139 downwards.
ATGAAAGAATAGCTTCCGAAATGCCCGAGGAAAGTAGTAAGAATGCTCAGAAAGAGTAAAGCAGAGTAGGCAAATAAGGGCGGAGAACAGCTAGCAAACAAAACGTAAAATAAAAAATAAAAACAATAAGTAAAACAATAAACGACTGCATTACTTAAGCGAGAATTTACAAGTCGGGGCAGTTTTGCTGAAAGGATGTAGAGATTTTTTAAATGTGCATATGGCGCAGCTGATCCAGGCGCCGTTGTCTCACATATTACGAGGTCGCTTTGGATTCGTTTATTTAGCTATACAAGCTGGTTTTCGATGCATAAGAAGAATTAATGCATCACACACCATGTAAGAAATTATATAAAATTTAGCGTTAAAAGGATAAAGGACGGCGTTTCTCAACCATTTTTGGGATGCGCCACGTACTCTACTTTTTTCTGGGATGTAATTTTAGACCTATGCAATGATTTGCGGTGGCCAGCCAATGAACAAATTAGCGCTTCATCCTTCCCAAACAAGTCTGGTACCATTTCACCGATGCCGGAGAGATGAAAGGCTTGTTTGGCCTAGGCGGGAAGTCCGAACCAAGCACCCTGAAGCCGCTGCACGCGACTGCCGGCACCTTCTCCAACTGCGCTACACGCGCCCATATAAGATTTGGAATAATTATACAAGTAAATTTAAAATTATATAATACCGTCTAAGGACTTGAAAACTTGACAGAATTCATCTGGAGGGGACAAAACGCTGAATTGTCCCTGGCCTAGATAGCATGGGAACGATGGTACTGAATTTTGAATTTCAAAGCCTTTTGCTATTCCACCTTCAGTGGAAAGCACGGCACATTCCTAAATATTCGACTAGGGACAGTGATTTTTTTCTTACACCTTATTAACTTTATTGGAATGATAGAAATTAATGCCGTTGTGCCTACATTGAATATTTGTCTGGATAAAAAGTTGAGCAATTATCAATCATGGTTTGGGATGCGCGAGGTTTTCTATTTCTATGAATTTATGGATTTATTGGGAGTGACTAAAATGAGCGTTTGGCCTATACAGTTGCCAGCCAACAAACACATCACCTGTATCACCTGTCGTCCCGTTGATCATCGACTTCCTCGTAGTGGGCGCCAGCAGCGTCTCCATTCGGCCCTGTCGCGTGCCAGAGTGCTCCAATAGATCCTCCTCGCTCGAGGGGCACGAAGAGCGTCATATCGGTCGTTCAGAGCTTTCACGAAGAAGTCCGACCAACGCGTTGGTGGGCGTTTCGGTGTTCTTTTGACATCCCGCGGAATCGAGTCAGTAACGGCTTCCAGCGTGTGTCCGCGAAGCGCATTACGTGGCCGGCCCACCTAATTTTCGACAACTTGGCCCACGCGACAGCGCCTCTGATCTTCGAACGTCGACGAAGCTCGGAACTCCGGAGGCCTTCTCTCACTTTCGTGAGTCGCGTCACTCCGAGCATCGTCCTTTCGATTTCACGCTGCGCGACACTGATCACGTGTCCAACCTGCTTTCGTACAGCCCAGGTCTCTGAGGCGTATGCTAGGGCAGGTAGAACGGTGGAGTCGAATAGGTGGGCACGGAGCCGGACGTTCTTCGTCTTCTTCGCGACTTCTTCGATGCTCTTGAAAGCTCCCCAAGCCGCTCGTTTTCTCCTGCTCAGGCCATATTGACTTCGCGACCCAGATAGACGTAGCTGGAGCATTCGGAGATGTTCGTTCCTTTGAGCGAGAATGGCGCATCAGAAACTTGTCCGTTCCTTATGAACATCGTCTTCGTATAGCCAACAATCACATAAACGAAAAAGAACTAGGAATCAGTTTGGGATGCGCCACACATTCTACTTCTACGCACGTTCTTTATTGACGCAGTTTCAGTGAGTATTTGGCCTATACAAATGCTTTAGCCATCCGATATACATATATGCCAGCATTTTACCCTCCCTAGATAACTCTGGTACCCATTCACCGTTTTTGGAGGGATGGAAAGATAGGTTAGTGAGATCCGAAACAAGAATTGATTCGATATGCACACGAGGGACGGTCCCACCTCCGGCTGCACACCACGTACATTCTAAGAGAGAAATCCTCTGTGTTGCAGCGAAATCCACAAAGTCCAAGAGCCGTTAGCTTCTAGCATTTGTAGTCACCATCACGGACATTAGATATTCCAGCAAAGGGCTACAGTCTAACATAGGTATTCCACCGCTCTTCCATGGAGCGGATTCGTCGGATTCGCCGAGGTCGTTAGTTGGGGAAGGACATATCACAGAGCTGCTGTGGATCCATTATGTTTACGGCTCTCGACAGAAGCATGAGTTACTGCTCATTCCACGCCTCAACGAATGGTGGTTCTTCAAGAGATCTATGGCATCATCAACAGGACTCTCGCCCAAAGTGGAGGCTGATCAACCCACATTTCCGCGTGTACCTTAACGTTATAGGAGATATCTTAGTGTCCTGTGACGACGAACTGGCGAAATGGTAAGACTGCAATGGTCAAGCTTGCCAACCTAGGACATTTATTGTGCATGAGGTGCAATTTAAAAATAATCAGAAAGAGCAAACCTTGAATTAAGTGGTCTACAAAATAGAAAAAATGCTTGAACCTGATGAGGTTCTTTTCATTGTATTGCGCAAATTTTGATACTGAATTCTCACTAAGGCTATGTGAAGTAAAAATATTTGTCAAAGATTTATCAGAACTGTTCATTTCAAATCGATTAAAATGTAATGTCAAACAAAGGCAATATTATGATTTTATGTGAGGCAACTCGAGCGATACTTCTTTTATTCGCTTTCTAAATCCATTTGTTCATTTATTTATTTATTACTACACCTGAAGTGCGCTTTCAGAGCAAAACAACAAACGTTGTCAGTCATATAGTCCAACATGGCTTCAAACAATTGGAATTTCTATGATACAATTCGTTTTCAGAAATCGCACTGAAAAATCAACGTACCGATTTCCGACAGTCGGTCTGAACGAGCGTCAGCTGCATCTCGTAGTGGATACCGTTGTGCATCTGCTGATGCACCTGATCTATGGAGTGGACGTCCCATCGATACAGATCGTTCGACTTTGCGTTCAGATCATCTACAGCCTTCTGGGCTAGTTCCTAGAAGAATTTCATTGAACTTTGGAGGAAGCTGGCTCCTGTGCGCACATGATCCGTTGTTCCACTGTGAAATGGCCTTGATATTTTACTGAAAATTCAGGACACTTAGAAATGACACACGGTGTTAAGCTTCAAGTGAACGATACAGAACCAACTGTGCTACGAAGTAAGGAATGCTGAAAACGATTGCAGACTCATTAGTGATTTAAAAAAAAATGAATTTATACAAAGTTTGAAATCTGAGAGTTCGTTTCGCTACTTACTTCACGTGAATTTTTCTCATAATCTATTTTTAAAGTTACCAAAGATGTTCCCCTAGGATAGACAAATGCCGACGTCCCACAAAAACTAGAAAAAAGTAGGCGATGAGAATATGGCACAGTAGCTCCTTTACCTGATGAAGCTCCGCAAGCGGACTAGGCTTGTCGGATTCGTCTTCACTGCTGATCGTTCGGGCTAGTAGCTGTGGTAGGAGAAATATGAACCAGACATGCATAATCTGGAAAGCAGACGACCACCTGTACCGAACGAAGCAGAGGTTTGAAGTAAGCGGATGCGATGGAACATTGCAAGGAGTTCCTGGAAGGACGATAGCCAACATGAAAGCAGATACGTTCCATGGGAACCGAGGCGTTTCTTCGCTACTGAAGACAAAGTGATCCAAGGGTGGGCCATAAGATTTGGAGCTTTAGTAACCTTCGAATTATTGTGGAGCGCTGAAATCAAGACGATAGCGGTTACGTCCGCAAGGAATTTGAGCTCGCAGAGTCTCTACCATAGCAGCTGGGAGACTGCAGGACGGGGATTCAGTGTAATGGTTATGCACCTGTCCGGAAAACAACAACGAGGCAGGGGTCAACTTGAGCCTGCGTGCGGCTTCGCAATCTCCTCACGGCGCTTCTTCCTTCAGAAAAGGTTACCATGTAGTTTGTTACGTGAAATGACATACGAAGGAGAGAGGAAAAACCATTATCAACTAATTGAGCACTACATAGGAGCAACCATGTGTGTGGAATTACCTCTACGACAGCCAATGAAAATCGAAGATGTTGCGGAATTTACTTTGCCAGGGGTCTGGAGTTGGCTTAAAGTGTGGTGGTTTGATAGAAAAAGGACATATAGTTTAACGATTACTTTGTTTGTTCGATAGTTTTGTTGGCGTTGTAGCGCTCCTTTGAGTGCATTTCAAATAAATAAATAAATAAATAAATATAGCAGCGCTTAACTCGAAGAATAAGACAGGAAGACCACGAAAGGCATCTCTTGAGCAACGCCTAGCTGCCAAGCATCTTTGTGGAGTACTGCACGTATTTTTTAATTCTATAAATGGAATGCGCGTGTAGCGCAGTCGAAGAAGGCGCTGGCTGTCGCGTGCACCCGATACCAGGTTCATGGTTCGGATTTCCCGCCCAGGCCGACCAAGCCTTCCATCCCTCCGGGGTCGGTGAATTGGTACCAGACAGGAAGGATAAGGCACTGCTGTCTGTCTGGGAAGGATAAGGCACTACTTTGTACATCGGCTGGCCACCGTAATTCGTTGTATGGCCAAATACCCATTCAACACGTCTCCACGACATCGCGTAGAAGTAGAATGCGTGGCGCATCGCAAAGGGGATTGACTAACGCCGTCCTTTATTTTTTTAATAAATGGAAAGCAATTAATGTGGCTCTAACAACTCTGAGATACAGAACATATAGAACACATTTTGGGCAAACCGTCGAGTAGCCAGATATGCTTAAACGAAGCTTTATCTGAACGAGTGCATATAGCGCAGTCGGAGGAAGTGCCGCCTGTCGCGTGCACCCGATACCAGGTTCCTGGTTCGGATTTCCCGCTCAGGCCAACCAACTCTCTATCCCTTCGGGATCGATGAATTGGTACCAGAGTTGTCTGGGAAAGATACAGCGTTGAATTGTTCATCGGCTGGCCACCGCAAATCATTGTGTCGTCATTGTAAAATTAAGAACGCATAACAAAATTCCCAAATTGGAAACCGCGTTCAAATGAAATGATGAACGACGGCGTTTCTCAGTCTCTCTTGAGAATCGTCTCCACCACATCCTGAAGAGGTGGAATGCGCCACGCATTCCACCTCTTCAGGATGTGGTGGAGACGATTTGAATGCGTGTTTGAGCCTACAAGACTTGCAGTGGCCAGCCGATGAACAAGTCAGCGCTTTGTATCTCCCAGACGAGTCTGGTACCCACCCCCGGAGGGATGGAAAGCTTGGCTGGCTTGGGCGGAAAATTCGAACCAATAGCTTGGTATCGGGTGCATACCACAGGCGGCACCTTTTCGAACTGCGCTACAGGTGCCCGGACAAGACAACTCTATACCTCTAATAAAATGAACAGAATGTAAGATTTTATTGGCTGGGTCATGGAATAGAGTTGGGCATCAAACAAGTGATGTGCGTAAATAATAATAAGCGATTGATTAAATAAATAGAGATTAAATTAGATAAATATGAAATAATACATGTAATATTAATATTGTATTATATATTAATATTATTAAAATAACAGGCAATTCACCGACTTCGGACGGATGCAAAGCTGGTCTAGCCTGTGCGGGAAATCTGAACCTGATTTGGGGTGCAGAGGACTTCTGTGGCTTTCTCCGACTGCGCTGCCACCCTCGAACTACGGTAACATATACAAATAAAATCAAATATAAATAAATATGCTACATAAATACAAATATGAATAAATAAAATAAAATAAGTATTAATAAGCTTATCAATATAAATCTTCTTCTTCTTCTTCTTCAGCGTCTGTCCCGCTTCGTAGCGGGGTCCGCTATTCTGGTGTCATGACGCCACCTTTCCCGATCCAGCGCTAGATCAGGGTGGACACCAGCCGCTTTCAAGTCCGTATGTAACGTATCAGCCCAGCGCTGCTTCGGGCGCCCTCTAGGCCGCTTTCCTGTTACCTCGAAGTTAAGGCCTATCTTGCGGACGCTGTCTTCTTCTCCACGCAGAACGTGGCCGTACCATCGTAAGCGAGCTTCGCGCATCTTGTCCGCTATCGGCGCGACACCGAACTTCTGCCGAATAGCTTCGTTTCGGATGCGGTCCATGCGCGTGACTCCAGCCGTCCAGCGCAGCATCTTCGTCTCCATGACGCTGAGGCGCGTTTCAACTTCCCTTGTCGCAGGCCAACACTCAGCGCCGTACATCGCTACTGGCCGGACGACTGCTCTGTATATCTTCGACTTCAAGCGCTCCGGTATCTTCCTATCGCAGAGCACCCCGTCAACGAGCGCCACTTGGACCAAGCTGCACTCACGCGTGAATTCACTTCGACCATCAGTTTGCCGTCAGACGCGACTGCTGATCCCAGGTACTTAAAGACCGCAGTGCGTGGAAGCTCGATGCCGTTAACCTTGATGGAGGTGGACTCGGTAACGTCCGTCGTTAAATACTCGGTCTTCTTCACGTTCAATCTGAGTCCAAACCGCTCCAAGCGATCACACCAAGCTTGCAACTCTCGCTCGAGTTCTCCTTTATCTTCGCTAGCGAGCATCACGTCATCGGCATAAAGCAACGTCCAAGGGACGGGCTTCTGAAGATCTCGTGTGATGGCATCCATGACGACAACAAAGAGGAGTGGGGAAAGCGCAGAACCCTGGTGCACCCCGACAAAGATGGGGAACTCCTTCGAGGTTCCAGCTGCAGCTTGAACTCGACTCTTTGGACAAGAGTAGAGAATTCGCACCCACTCTATGAGCTCTTCGGGAACTCCATGATGTCGCAAGGCGTACCATATCACTTCACGCGGTACGCGGTCAAAGGCCTTCTCCAAGTCGAGGAAGGCGATATGCACTGCCTTCGGTTTCTCGCGATGCTTCTCTATCAGGAGGCGAGTGGCGTGTATGGCATCAACGGTGCCACAACCAGCCACGAAGCCGCACTGATTGCTGGACAGCTGGACGATGTCCCGAATTCGTCCATCGACAATTCGCTCAAAGATCTTCATGCTGTGCGGAAGCAAACGAATCGGACGGTAATTGGAGCAGTCTGCAGGACTGCCCTTCTTCTTCCAAATCGGGATCGTCGTACTTTGGCGCCAACACTCAGGCACTTTCTTCTCCGCCAAAACCTGATTAAAGAACTTCGCGAACCACTCAGCAGGGTACCAGTACTTGGACTTCCACAAATCAGCTGCCACGTCATCGGGCCCAGTCGCTTTGCCTGGCCTCATCTTCTTCAAAGCCGCTTCAGTCTCCTCCACGGTGATCTTCTGAACGGGGCCGTGGGTTGGAGCCGTTGAAGAGATGTCTGGATGAGGAAATTCTACCGTAGAGATTTCCTCAAAGTAATCGCGCCATCGCTTCAATGCCTTCTTGCGGTCCGTAAGAAGATGGCCGTTCTCATCATTGATGCCGAAGAACTTCTCGATGTCCTCGGTCTGGCGATAGCGATTCTTTGCAAGTCGGTACAGATACCGCTCACCATCACGAGACTCGAGCTTCTCGTTGACATCTCCATAATGAGTGGCTTTCGCAACAGCCACGGCCTTCTTTGCAGCTTTCTTCGCTTCTTGGTACTTCTGCCAGTTATCGGCTGTCTTTTCGCCGAGAAACACGTGATAGAGCGACTTCTTCTCTCGAACCTTCGCTTTCACGTCGTTTGTCCACAGCCATGTCTGCTTGTCGACCTTCCGTCGCCCAGGCTTCGTAATGCCGAGTTCTGACTGTGCAGCTTGACGAATCGCGTCGGTCGCCTTCTTCCAAGTTTCGTCGACAGTCGTGACTGTCGGTAACCGCACGCGAGAAATCACAGCTGCTTCCTTCTCTCTGATTCGCCACCACTTAATTCTAGCTGCACCGCATCGCTCAACCTGCTTCAGCCTCGGAGGGGCGATATTCAAAGTGCAGATCAGCGGTCGATGCTGTGGGGCGACCGTCTCATACGGCACGATCTTCGCGTCTGTGACAAGACTCCGGTCGCGATCTCTCACAAGGACAAAGTCTATCTGAGACTTGGAGCTCCCACTATAGTATGAGATGAGGTGGGAGTCGCGTTTTCGGAAAACGGTGTTCACAATGGTGAGATTATGCGATTCCGCATACTCAAGAATGCGCTCACCATCGGCGTTACGTGATCCGTATCCGAACCCACCATGACAGCTGTACCCGTCTTTCGTAGCACCTACGTGCCCATTAAGGTCACCAGCGACTATGATGACATCTTTCGACGGTACCACTGCTGTCTTCTCATCAAGCAGGCTCCAAAACTCTTCCTTGGCTTGATCCGAGCAGCCAGTCTGCGGAGCATACGCTGAGAAGAAGTGATAGAGTCGCTCCTTAGCGGCGACAACGATCTTCATCAATCGATCGTCAAAGCGCTCGACGCTTACAATCGAGTCACGAAATCGTTCGGAGACGATTATTCCGACACCACTGGTGGTCCTGGGACTTCCACATAGAACGGCCTTAAAGCCGCGTCCTATATCCCTTGACTTGCGGCAGGACCACCTCGTCTCCTGCACCGCACAGAAATCAACTCTTCTACGCTCCAGTGCTTCAACCAACTCGCACGAGCGGCCCGTCAACGTACCCACATTCAGCGTAGCCACGCGGGTCCTGCTTACGTTACGGGACTTTCGGACTAGCTCAGTTGCCCCCCGATGCCGTCCTCGCATCAGGGACCCTCGCATACTTCTCACACTCGCCGGGCTCTGCGAGTGCGCGTCGGCTCCCGCGGACGCCGTAGCACTATCTCGAAACACTTGAGCTGTCATACACCATGTGATGTGACATGGGTCTTCGTAGGCCGGCCTGTCACAAGGGCCTGTCGCCTGCAATCGAGTGTCCGTGTTCGGCTTAACTCGCAGAGCGAGTAGTTTCCAGTGGCACCACGTGGAGGAACGGACATCGCCACCAAGCTTATCAATATAAATATAGATATGAATATGGTATTGTCCCAGAGCGTGAGCATGAGTAAGAGAAGGAATAAAAAAACAGAAGAATGGGAGCTAAAAGAATGAACGAGGAGAAAAAGGAAATGTCTGTTTCGTCGCCTACGTCAGAAAAACCTTTTCATTCTCTACAATGGTTTGGATTTTCTTGAAAGAGATGCTACAAGAAAGGATAGAGAGTCCCAGAATGCTGTGCCATCAGCACTTAAGTGTCAGCCAACTGTTGTCAGCAAGTGCAGCGGGTGAAGCGATTCAGAAGACGTCAGATGAACAAGCTGATCAATCGCTATCAGAGAGTGAGTTCATAGGCCACAAATCGTTAACCGCAGGTGACGAACGGGAGAGATAAGTCGTTCAAGGCCGAGCTGGTCAAGGCGCATTAGCAGCAGATGTTCTCGCACACACCGCGAGACGGTCCCACGGGGCCATGTTGTCGCGGGCGGGGCGATAACAACGGGACGAGCACGAGACCGAGCACACCGAATCACTCGGCCTCATCATCAGCAGCTGACATTTGATATGATCACGCTCAGTGGACACAGTCACTCAACCTACTAAAGGAATCGCTGAAGTTACTCCGCAGAACGGCTGGATTGTTCTACATATATGCTTGCGTAAGCCTAGAGCGTGTCGCAGTCTGAACGATGCGACCGGACTCTTCAATATTTGTTCACCCTAATTTGTCCGGCTCGGCCTCGCTGATAGGAGGGCGAGCACCAATGTCAGACGTTAAACGAGCATCCACGATAAAAGGTTGCTGCGACAATAGTTGTCCTGCAGAAGAACAGACGAAAACCACTGAACCACCTACGGGCACACATTTTGGTGCATCGGCCGGGAATTTCACAAACTCTTACACGTGTCAAAAATACCCGAGTGGTATTCAAGTCAGATCCCGAGCGATCTGCAAATTGACCCCGAGCGGTCAAAGAGGTTACCTCGAGCAGAACCTAACCAGATCCCGAGCGATCTGTTCAGCGAGGAACGAGCCTTCATGAGTGAAAATACAAAAAGTACTATAACAGGATAGTACTCAGGTCTCAAGAACGCTGCACACAACTGCGAACCTCCACCTACAAAAATGGATACAATTCTTCACAAAAACCCCATAATGATCAGTGTTAACACACTCAACACACTGAAGGATTCGCATTGGTTGCTAGATTGGGAAGTTGTGAGACAAAGCGGCCGTCGAACAGGTTATAATCGAATAGGTGGATGCTTAGCAGCGATCAAAACTCATGCTTCAGCCAGAACTCGAAACCGCACCCTCCGCTTTCCGGGCAGAATGCTTGCCCATTCCGACCAGGAGTGTGCGTTTACCGGTTAACGATTTTCAGGTTTAACGGATTTACCGGCATTTTCGCGATAATTTCTTTTAACGAAAATTTCCGGTAAATTCCCAAATTCACCGGAAAATTTAACGACTTTTTTCATACAAAATCATGTTCCTATCTATCGAATGGAGAAGGGAGCATATTACCGATCTCTGTCTAGAAGTGATTGCTTCTATCTTCTCCGATAACTTGCTATTAGCGTTCGTGGTCCTCAACCTAATTAAAACATCCATGCCCATATCAGGAGGCGGAGATGGTGCGCTCCTGTGTTAAAGCGCGCTCCACTGGAATAGTACCTCTCGCTGACATTCCCCACACGACATGAGACAGGCTTGGACTAAGGATATTGAAGCTCTCAGAATAGAATACGCTCATGTCTTGTTTACGTAATTTAGTCCAAGATGTAAGGCATCGGAATGTACTGCACTAGTCTACCTGATCTGGTGTGTTCCTAGGCCTCGTGCATACTTTCCGTCGCCGCGATGGAATCCCAGCGACGAATTTTGCTACTTACTTAAATGATGGCATCGCGGCGATGGAAGTATGTCCCCGGCCTTAAGATGTTTTCTCATATAAGAAGAGAAAGAAATCCGCTATCTTGTCACATGCTTCTGAAGTGCCTGGCTTTGCTCCAAAGTAAAGCTTAATAGTTCAAAAAAGTGGTAGTGTAAGGTGTAAATCATTCTTTCATCAAATGAAACGATGATAATTGTGATAATTTCAAAAAGCAGTTAGACTGTTGATCCAAAAGGAAATATAGCAATATTCGATTGAACGTCGGATGCTCCAGAAATGTTTTTGGTTTAATTAAGCTGTTTTAGAGTTAATTAAGCTTCTATCTTTTTTAAAGCAGTCACAATATAGATCATTATACAATACCGCTCGCGCCGCACGGTCAAAAGTGGGCGAAAAAACGCCAACATAGCGTCGCAAAGCGTCGCACGCTCATAACTCCTTCAGTTTTAGGTTTCCTGAATAGAGGTTGGTACCATTCGATTCGCCTCTTCGAGATCTACACAAACGTGTGCAAAACTTTACAGGAACACCCGTATTTTCGCCGTGGGTGGTCCAAAATTAGCTGGACGGGCGATTAGAGCAGCTTATTTCCCAGGATGTGCGTGCTTTCGGAGTATCTCAAAGATGGCGTACGTCGCCAGTGCTCTGTCATGCCAGGAGTGCCCCGAGAGTGCGCCGTGCACAATGCATACAGAACCTAACCTATCAATCGAGTGGGCGAACGCATGTCCCTGCGCTTCTATCTTCTCTCACTGGGAACTGCGACGTTTTCAAGACTATTTCGAGCCGTTTGGGCAGTTTTATCAGAAATTTCTTGCCGCCCTACTCAGGATTAGCTCCAATCTGTCCCAGCGAAACTTTGGTGTGCGCCGTGAACAATGCATACAGAATCGAACCTTTCAATCGAGGGGGGGGGACGGCTTGTAGACTGATCGTTTGGGCAGTTTTATCAGAAATTTTTTGCCGCCCTACTCAGGAATTGCTCCAAGGCTGTCCAGCGAGCCTTTGGAGTGCGCCATGAACATGCATAGAGAATCAAACCTATCAATCGAGGGGGGGGGGACGGCTTGTAGACTGATCGTTTGGGCAGTTTTATCAGAAATTTCTTGCCGCCCTACTCAGGAATTGCTCCAAGGCTGTCCAGCGAGCCTTTGGAGTGCGCCATGAACATGCATAGAGAATCGAACCTTTCAATCGAGGGGAGGGGGACAGCTTGTAGACTGATCGTTTGGGCAGTTTTATTAGAAATATTTTGCCGCCCTACTCAGGAATTGCTCCAAGGCTGTCCAGCGAGCCTTCGAAGTGCGCCGTGAACAATACATACGGATTCGAACCTTTCAGTCGAGGGGGCGACCGCTCGCAAATTGCACGCATGGTCGTGTTCGGAGCGCAATAGCTCTGTCAAGTTGTAACCTTTCATGCTGCAGCTTGTAGGTTTTGTAGGCAGTCGAACGTTCTGTTCGTTTACCAAAGTAGAATAATTTAGCTTAAGAAAGAGCGATGTTATAGGGGTGCGAATATGCAGGTGAGGATTGTGTGAAGCATTTTTTTCCGATTTCCGTGGACCATTGCGAGAAGATGCGGCGAGCTGGCGGCTTTAAAATACGTACGTGAACAGAGCGCCTAAGGTACTTTACGACAATTTGCTCATAGCTCCTCAGTTGCCTAAACTGCCTTAGCCTCGGCTGGCGTTTTAGAGCGGCAAAAGCTAGCGGTTAGAGTTTCTTGCGCTCCTTCTCGCCCAGATTTGAGTCTTCGACGCTCGGAATTGCACAGTTCCGTTCAGCATGAAAAGCGCTATCGAACGGTATCAATTCCGGCCGATGTTGGAATCATCAATTTTTTGACTGTTTAGCATAGAGGACGAGGCCGCGGCGTCATCGAAAAAACGATTTCTTCGAGTTGGGCCATGCTTGATACCATTCGATAGTGCTTTTCATGCTGAATTGAACCGTGTCATTTAGAGTTGGAAAAACTGTAATATGGGCGAGAAACAGCGCGGAGAGCGTCTGCCGTTGTTGCGCTAAATTGCACGCGCGGGCGTGTTCGGAGCACAATAACTCTGTCGAGTTCAATCGTTTCGGCTGCAACTTGTGTGTTGTAGGCAGTAGAACGATATATAAGTATACTAAAGTAGAATGGCTTAGCTTAGGAGGGGGCAATGTTACAGCGGTGCGAAAATGCAGGTGAGGCTTGCGTGATGCATTTTTTTTCCGAATTCGGTGAACCACTTCGAGAAGGCGCGGCGAACTAACGCTCTTGAAATGCGTAGAGCCTAAGGTACTTTACTACTGATGACGTGCTCAGAACTTCTCAACTGCCTAAACTGCCTTAGCCCCGTCTGCCGTTATAGAGCGGCGAAAGCTAGCGATTAGAGTTTCTTGCGCTCTTACTCGCCCATATTTGGGTTTTCGACACTCCCAATAAAACCTTTCTGTTCTGCTTGAACATCTCTATCGAATGCTATCAATTTCGACCGATTTTGGCAATATCGATTTTTGCACAATATCCCATCGAGGACGTGGGCGCGCTGGGCCGAGCTGCGCGGATGATGACGTCATCGATAACCGCTATTTTCGAAATTGGCGAAATTTCCTCGTGCAAGCTGTGTCCAAAATCGTCTGGGGGTCATTTGGGGCGCTGATTACGAATCCGACGTTCGTTTTTGAAAATTCCGCCGACATCAGCAGGTTGCTTCCCATTTGAGGGTGGTCGGGTCACGATCACCGATCACCCTCAGTTATCGGTATGAGCGCTCTCCTGCCCTAATCGTACAAATGTACTTCAGCATCGTGTTTGGCACCCCGAATAAGCCCCTACCCTACACGAATTTTGAACAAAATCGATGATCCTGACCCGACCACGCTCAATTATCCAGAAGAAAATCCAAAACCCTACAGAAGTCGAAATTTTCAAAAACGAACGTCGGATTCATAATCAGCGCCCCAAATAACCCCTAGACGATTTTGGACGCAGTTTGCACGAGGAAATTTGGCCAATTTCGAAAATATCTGTTTTCGATGGACGTCATCGTCCGTGCAGCTCGGCTAGGGCGCCCATGTCCACGATTGTCAAAAAAAAATCGATATTGCCAAAATCGGTCGAAATGATACAGTTCGATAGCGCTCTTCAAGCGGAACAGAACGGTGTTATTGGGAGTGTCGAAAACCCAAATATGGACAAGTAAGAGTGCAGGAAACTTCAACCGCTAAGTCCGCCGCTCTAAAACGGAAGATGGGGCTAAGGCAGTTTAGGCAGCTGAGAAGTTCTGATCACTTCATCGTAAAGTACCGTA